>JBAJHX010000053.1:15012941-15048097 GCA_037176925.1 Amniataba percoides | reverse complement strand
GAGGACAAATCATCACCACAGACTAATAACACTTTATTTATGAATGACAATTGCTTGAGGTAGAAGTTCATTTGAACGACACTCACGTCAATGCCATCTCGACCTGGAAAACCCTGATAAGGAAAGAGGAGAAACTAGTTATGGTCTCAACTTCAGGGAAATTAAATAGTTAAACCACTTTGACCACTAGATGTCAGTGTTTAATAAAACACGGCCAATCTGCAGACACGTTTATTCTTGGACCAGATGCAGATACAGATGCCTCTACAGGGCACAACGACTAACTGAATGGTATTAAAAGCGCAAAAAGGAGATTTCTACAGTGAGGTGTTACACAGTGCTCACCACCACCATTACTGAAACCCCAAAAGAAACAATACAAATGATTATAAGAATATTTTCTGCTGTTTTTTCCCTATAATTTGTCATCCATCTCAATTTAAATCTTTTGCAACAGGCAGATGATTACTATGAAGTCCTGCAGGATTTGGTGTATGATGAAGCTACAGTTTAGCCACATTTAGCTTCTTTAGGTAAACAGACCCATCACGGCTGTTTGTGAGCGCCAGGTGGACAGAGCGGCTAAACATCTGCTATGAAGTCATCCAGGGATCTTGTGCAAGAGCCCCATGTCTTTCCCACACACACACACACACATAAACACACAAACACACTCTGCTATCGAGTAATTGTATGGACTTGATTTCTCAGAGTACATTCATGATATAAATTGGAGATTATTTTTCCTCCGCTTTGCCTTCATATTTTACAAAAATATTCAGAAGCTAGTTGATGTTTCCCAGCTGGTTTTTCTTCCCCCCCCACACACAAACTGTCATCCTGATCTCCTCTACTGCTATGTGGTCCTCTTTTATTTTCATCCTCAGCTGCTTCAGCAGCCTTTTAACCTCCTCTTCTCACCCCTGTCTCCTCAAAAATGAGGAGGAGGTAAGAAGGTTGATCTTTGATCTTCCCTCCACAGCAGCAGGACACAAATCACCATTGCAAATAATTTTTAGTGCTTCTTTTATCCTGAGAGCAGAAATGGATGGATGAAGACCAGTTCAGATGTCAGAAGGATTTCTGATTATAAACAATACTAAATTTACTTAATTTCCTGGGCTTATAGATCTTCATGTCCTTTTTACACAATGGCAGTTTTATGCAGGCACATGTCAGACTGAAACTAGCTACAGCTTTGTTGGAGCTGTCATTCCTGTACTTTCCACTTTACACATAGAAATGACATGGGAAACCCACTCTGGCTGGCCGGCTCACTTTCTCCTGCCCAGCCCACTCAGACATCTGCCCACAATATGGAGAGGCTCTTAGAGCCACTTTTCCGTGTTTCGCTGTTGTGGGTTTTGCAACACCTTTTAATCCATTTTGAGAATACACTTCAAATTGACTAAGTTACAAGATGGGCTTCTCTTGGTCATGTCTGTTTTTAGTCATTTTCTGAGCTGTGCTAGCGTTCTCTTTTGTCAGTTCTGTGTAATCTCTCAACTCGCCCACACTGAAACCAAAATTTTTTACTTGAATCCCTCTGCTGCCCTGTGCCAGTTGAGGGTAAGACAGCATTCATTCCTTCACTTGGATAAACAAAAAAATACCTTCATAGACTTTCTCCCTCCTCCATTCTATAACCACAGCTTTAGGCCCACTATGAAGTAAACTCTGGGAAGCAGAAAGTTAATTTTGAGAAATACAAACTGCCTCAGGCAAGGAGAAACAACTATTGTTTGGTGAGGCCGGCAAACTGCCCATGAACTTGCCGCAGTGCCATATCTGTTTCAGGGGTGCACAGCGACACAGTGGTGGCGGGTGAGGGTGGGAGAATGGGGGCGCGTTGGAGAACTCTGTGGCTGCTGTCTTACACAAAACAGATGAGGCCAGGAGAAGAGCTGCTATTCTGGGAGCTTTTAGGTAAGCCGCAGCTCACTGGCAAACCCGGAAGAATGAGAATATGGGTTCACAGCAATTTACTGCATAGACCCTTTCTCTCTTAATGCATGTGTATAAATGCACATTCGCACACAGATACACAAACACACACACAAAGAAACACAATTTGCAATCTGTCTCACGCTGCGGTTGAACCTTACCAGGACAACACAAATGGGGTAAAGGCAGCCCCAGAGGACTGAGGTGTTTTAAGTAACTGCATTCTTGGTGGTCTAACCTAAGTTAGCGGGTGAGGAAAAGGGGGAGAATGGTGGAGGACAATACCAGCAACTAGGCTGAAAGTGTGTATGTGGGTTGCATTGTTTTGTGTAGTGGGTGTGCATTTGACACTGCGGAGCATGAAGACAAGCTCTCACCGGCTCTCCAGCAGGGCCACGTGGCCCGTCCTTGCCAGTGTTCCCAGGTGGACCTCGGGGACCGGGTGGACCAGGGGGACCAGGAGGACCAGCAGGTCCAGCCTGGCCTTGGTCACCCTGATAAAAAAAATCAAAACAAAACAAAAGAATGAAGGAAAGAATGTCAAGAATCTATAGTTTTTTAAACCCCAGAAATGCAAAACCATATTACAGTAGAAGTGACCATAAAGGCCTTTTTACATAATTCAAATCCGTATTAAACTTTTCCAACTCTAGAATGTAGCTTATTATCGTAATCACCAGTTGTGCTCATATAATACATGAAAGCCTAAAAACAGACAACACAGGAAGGCTGGAGGAGAGAGTGTAGTTGGTCAATAGCAGAAGTCCTCATCTGGTTAATCAGACTGACATTAGTCACAAAGGAAAACACCCATGCTGACAAATGCACTCTTACACACGAGAATCTGTTAATTGAGAACAACATCATCTGCTGAATTAGGTGTTTCTTTTCAGACCTGTCACCACCCATTAAAGATCTTTCACTACTTTCACATCTAACTGGGGACATGTCTCTTTCTCATGACTTCCACCCTCATGTTTATGCCAAACAGTAACCAGTCTTGTTCATTACGGAAAGGGATGTTGGCCCGGTCTAATCTCCATAGTCACATGGTGACACTTCCCCTGCAACCTCTCATCTCTACAGACATGTGGTGCATTATGGTTTGCTTTGTTGCGGTGAACAACATGGTACAGCAAGCCCTTTCATGGAAACGATATTACCAAGAAAAAGAAGAAAAGAAGAATAAAACCTTATTTTCTTGCACTGATAATTATTATGTCTCTATTAAGCTTCGTCTTGAACTAAACAGTCACCAACAAAGCTCCTCTATTCTTCTTGTAATGAGAAGCATACATTTCTTGAGCTTCTCTGAGGGTGGTTCATCTTATAAAATGTTATCCTGTTTTGGATGCTTTAAACCATCTTTACCAACAGTTCAAAGAAAGTCACCTAATCAGCAATCCAACAATTAAGCACACACACAAAATCCTGAAAAGAATGATCAACCATTAAATGAATTAATTAACAAGACTGTGAAAGGTGAAAAGGTGAGAAAGAAAAGCAATGCACGGCTGTTTAGAACATGAATGAGAAATGTTGGGAAAAGTGTTAAAAGTACACACATGCCTTAGTTGTTGTCTACCTTCAGAAAACGTCTCTGAAAGCTGTTGGACTCTCCAGAGAGAAAGCCATGGTCATACCGGGGAAAGACCATCTGAGATGCGAGAGGCGCAGCAAGGGAAGGAGTTGAAAGACAGAGGAAAGGGAAATTAAGAATTAGTAAAATCAGAAATCCATAGTTAACTGAGGAAGTGCAGGTGAGAGTCTAGCAAAGAAGGAATTTACTGCTGAAAGAAAAACAGAGACGAGAATTAAGCAGAGCTAAAGCTGTAAGCTGAAAGAGAAATCTCAGGAAAGGTGTTTTGCTCCTCCAGTCAGCAGGGACAGTGACAGATCAGCAGCCTGACAGAGAGCAGTGACTGCTGGGAGGACTGAGGAACAGTTTGCTCAAAGGGACAAACCTTGACGGTGAGAATCTGATTACTGTGCAGACCTGCATATGTGCTGTAGTTAGGAGGACCCTGAAGACATGAAATGACAAAGGGAAAAGTGAGCAACTTCCCGTGGGATACCAAAGATTTACAGTCTAATTTGAGAAGATACACATTTACAAATTCTGCAGATTTTATATAATGAAACACATCATCTGCAAATAGTGTGACATATGGTTAATAAAAACTGTGAAATACTGCTAAATCAAAAGTATGACCAAATGACTGACCCCTTCAAAACTTTATCCTGGGTCTCAAGCTCAAATATGTATTTAATTGTGTGTGCGTGTTCCATTTAATGTCTTCCCATCCTTCCCGTTGTGACCAAAAAAAACAAAGGTGGCTTGGCTCTTCACAGTCGACAGACACTAACTGCGATGATTGTCCGTCAAGCTGAAAGGAGCAGAGTTTGTCTTCTGCCAAGGGCTCGGAGCACTGTACTGCCTCTCTGGTTCAACTCCCCCCAAAATCATATAGAGGGGAGGGTGGATAGAGAGAAAATGGATGAGGGGAAGGAAGAGGAACAGCAGGGAATGGTAGGTAGAAAAAGAAAGAGAGATGCTAGCCTGCTCATGAGGTTTCTGTTAACAGGCTGCGGTGAGCGCTGGATAGTTGAGGTTTTCCAACACCACAGACCCCTCCTCTTCCTCTCTTTGCCTACACACTCCTCTCTCCCCACTGTCACATTCACTCATTCACACCGTTCCCACCATGGAGACCACATACACATATGCTCCTCAACATCTTATAAGAGAATAGGCTGTTTCACAAGGGGGCTTCCCCTTTACCTCGTTCTCATCAGACTTTGGGCTGACAAGAAGACAAACAGTCATTCAAGCTCCAAGTCCTGTCTAACCGTGGCCTTTTTGTAGCTGCTCCGGGGGAGACAAGAGGAGGCCTTGGCTGGGGATGAAACTCCCATCGTGGCTCGTCTTTCAACACAGATGACAGTCGAACCAAAACATGCAGCGACAACATTCTGTGTATGGATTTGACAGTATGGAGGCTGGGAACAATGGCTACCAGCTTTATGCCTTTCAATAAAAGTTGGAGAAAGATACAACGGCACAGATGACTCTCTGTCACGTGGTTCTGGTGGTTCTATAGCACCTAATTGTGTTTTAATATGCCTCTTATCCTGTGTTTGTAACCTGTTCTAGTACCAGATTCAGCTTGACAAAGGTGCTGGAAATGATAAATTGACAGGAAGTCACAGGTTGACAGAGATTCATTGCTGCTTCCTGTTTTCACACATATTCTCTCATCCTCTCACAGAGTTCAGAGGAGAATCAGCGTTCATTGTTGGCGGTGATCATGTATGATGATGATGCGTTGCTATTGCACCACACTTTATCTGGTCGGCATTGATGGAGAGATTTGGAGAGCTTTTATTCATAACTGTTAAAAAGAAGTCAAAGAAGAAATTCAGACACCAACATTTTTTAAAATTTTCTAACCTATCTAGCCATATCTATGAAAATGTACTTCAGCGCCAAACCTCATTCACAACTGCAGTAGTTTTAGGAGCTGCAGAGTTTGTTTTGAACCTAGTCTATGTCTCTAAGCGATACTCTGAGGTTTTTCAGTTACAGACTTATCCAAAGACATCCAAGCTCCAGAAGCCCCGTCCAAGTGCAATATTTATCATTTGGAAGACTTGTGTGCTGCAGAATGCCAAAAAGATTTAATTCTTGCACAAACTATTACCTCAAAAGCTGAGATCGCAAAGGCTGGGAAATCAAATGGTGTATGCCTTGATAGCAATCAGGAATTCTTGTAATGTTTCTGATCCGCATCATAAATATTGTTCTGCTGGGCAGCCCTGTCAAATTTACACTCCATTTGTGCTCTGCTATAAAACAATAGCCTTCCAGTCTCATTCCAATACCCTTGCACACATTGTTATACCAGTAATTTCAGGATCCAGCTCTTAGAAGATTTATGCCCACACATCTATTTCTAATTATTATTCCAATTCCTGTGTCATTTGTTGGATACTTGCTAAAGAATGTCACTTATAAGACAGCATGTGACTACAAAAATGGTTTAAGCCTTTTAATAGAAGCATTTGTAGTTTGTCTTTTATGTCTGAGCATTTGGAAAGTTTAAGTGGCTCATAGTCAGAGTTGTGATCCTCACAGACCGCTGCCAATAGTTTTTGTCTGAAACAAACTGTTATTGAACCATAATGTGCATAACAAATCAGTGGGATAAGTAATTATTTAAAAAGATAATTCCATAGCATGCTAGACCTTGACAACAAGTGATTATGAAAAAAAGGACCACTTCTGTTACTTCTGCTACATCACCTGAAATATTTCTAAGGTTTTGGTCCTTGTGATTTATCTGTATTTGCAAAAAACTTAAAAAAAAAGTTAAATGAATCTGAAGTTTTTGAAGCACAAAAGAGAAAATCACAATTCAAACTTTAATGACCTTAATATTGAATGAACAATTATTAATATTGAATTATCAGGATGTGGAATTTGTGGCAATTTCAAGGTGTAAAACTTCAATTGTATTTCCCTCTTAATTAATTAACACCATGTTTTATTGAGTCAGTTTGGATATTTGTGTTAACCAATGCAGAGATGATCTTTGTGGCTCATCCCCATGTTTTTTTTTGTCATGTGAAGAAGTGTGACCTTGATCTGATATTATATTCTAAACATAATAAAAGTAGAAAAACATTCAGGATTCATGGTGTTCATGACTTCTTCAAAGAGCCATTTACCATGCAAAGCACAGGAGGCTTATTTTTAAACCACAGTGAATAAAACGGGAGATAATTATATAGATCTTGTAGTGGGTGGAATGATATCACATGAAAAGACAACACTGACAACATGGACCAGATGCAAAGTGAGGTTACGCTGTAATATTAAAAAAACATAGTTTGGTTGCAACTAGATAGCAGCTTTGGCACACTGCCTCAACCATCGGGTTTTGATGGTGAGGTTTAAGTATTTCCATCGTCCTTTAATATCACCATTTCTCATCCCTGGCTTTGGAGATGTGGGCAACTCAAACCGCATCACAGGAGCCGGACTACGTTGTTGGTGCAGTTGCTGGGGAGGCCACACAGCGTAAACACACTATTCTTTTGAATTATTTAAAGTCTCCAGTGTTGATGGTTATGTGGACAGAACAAAACTTGTGATCAGAAGTGTTTTCACATTTGTCTGTTTGCAGGAGAAAACACTGTGCTCCCCCAGCATTGCAACAAGGAAACAATGAGTAGTTTTTCAGATGTTATCATACAAACTCTGAAGACAATTCCTCCTTTCCTGAACTTTGATTTCCAATTTGTGATGGTCTGTGACTCTGTCTGGACTGAGTTTGAATCCCAGCTGCACGTGTTCCCTGTGTTTTGGCATAGATCTTCTCCTGCAGCCTTAAGCCATTTCTCAATTGTGGTTTTATTTGTACGTGTACGGGTGTGGATTTTGTTACCTTTGGACAGAGCCAGCAACTAACTGCGCTGCTGGCTACAACTTCATGTTTACCATACAGAAAGTAAGATTGATCTTCTGTAAATCTCAGTAAAAAAGTGAAATAAAATAATGTATTTTTGTCATACAAATGAAGGTTACGTAAATGTCTGTCACGGCTTTAATCAGCAGGACATTTTGTATTTCCTTAACTTTTGGTTTTGTCAATATAAAAGGAAGCTGCAATTGCTGCCCTTATTTTATCAAATTTCAGAAAAGACTGATTTCTCAAGATGACTGAATGCAAAGCACAACCTCCTTTGACCTTACAGGGCAGTGAAGATTAAAAAAAAGGGACTGGGTGGGGCAGATAAAGACAAAACAAGTAAAAGAGGACAAAAACTGGAAGCTGGAAGGAAGATATGAATGGAAGCTTATTCTTTAAATTGCAAAGATCTGCTGGGGAACAAAACACAAGTAAAGGAAAGGTCTTTTCAGCCAGGTCAGCTGTAGAGAAAAGATAAACATCTCATTTCACCTCCTCAAGCAAAGACAGAAAACATGACTTACCCTTGGCCCAGTGTCTCCTTGGTCGCCCTGGAACAAAAACAGGAAAACAACTATTGTCAGCAGTTATCACCACTGTGGACGAGGCATGTAACAGAATACGGCTACTGTAGAGCCGCTGTGACGGACAGGATTAAAAATGAATACTTGTGTACGGGAAGGAAGCGACTCAGAGGTCATCTGTCCCCAACCTGGCTCAGGATGTCGACGTTTAGTGCATAACTCATTTGATAAGCCACAATTGGAGTCATCTGAGGGGCTGAGAAGAAGTGGGACCACACGTATCCACTGATGAGGATGAGGATTCACGTTCCCATCACAGAACTACTGCCGTGATCACACGAAGGGAGCCAATTTTCCAAAACCTCAGCATCAACTGTCATTTCCAATCCCCAATCCTCATCAGCTTGGATCCCACTCTGACAGCTGCCGTTTACTGCAGTTACTGCTGTCGCTGCTTATCTGGACGATTTTTGGCCTGGGTAGAGATTCACAGACCGGGAAAACATCTGGCTATCATCGAGCCCCGCTCAAGGCCCGTAAACCTGTTTAATGCCCTGACGTGAGAATGTGTTGAGACACATGAGCTCCTACATAACTACATGTAATCTATGGCTCGTTTGACGGGCGAGCAGTGAAAACGTGAACGTGGGAGGGCGATGGACGAGACACCTGTGAGGTTGTGTGTGTGTGTGTCAGTGTGTTCGCATGTGTGTCTTTGTGAGCCTATAAATGAATGTGAGAAATACACCTATACAGTGCACTGACTTGTCCAGAAGGGTTGGTTGAAATTCATATTAAAGCATACCTTTTCTCCCTTGGGTCCGGCTGGTCCCTGCAGGAAGAGGGAGATAATCAGAGACAGTTGGCCGAGATGAATCAGTTATCACATCAGCAACATACATCACAGAGTACATCTTCAGCGGGATTCTCGCAGCGAGCGTTCAATCGCATTGTGAGGCGAGGCGGCAATATCACTTAATGCAGCTGTGCCGGTGAGACCGCTCAATCACAAGCTACTTGAGTGAGATAAAGAGTTCGGCTGAGAGATAAAACCGAAAGGGCAGCGTCTTTCTTCGTTCCTCCACTAGTCCTCACTCAGAGGGTAGCTCTTTAGTGGCTTTAGACGTGGAATGAAAGAAAATCTAACCAAAAACACAACAGGCCTCATGTATAGAGTGTGAGATGCTTACACACAGTAACATTTTGTGTCGGGCAGTTTGACGTCGTCTTATGAACACCAGGCCTTCTCTGCTGAGCTGATCCCCGCTGGTCGGGCTTTGCTGTGCCCTCACTCATCTCTGTCTGCCTGTGTCTCAGTGGCACAGGGACTCCGAGTGGCGGCACCGCAAACCGCAGACAGACCCTCTGTGACTGAGAGAGGAATATATGGAGGCATGCCACCGACTCTGTCCAATCTCAGCCGCTGTCTCTAAAAGTGACTGGTGGATCTAACCTCTTACAGCCTGGCCATCCCATAAGTTCAACTTCTTCATGTGTCTGTTCCCCTTTTTTATCCAGATCCTCCGACGCGATCTGCCGTGAAGCCTCCCTTTCTAATTTGTTCCCCCTTTCCTCATGTCGTCCTTGTCTGGCAGACATTTTATCTGGACTGGCGCTCTAATTGTGTTCAGGAAGCTTTCAGAGGAAAAGCGGTTTTGCTAATGTGACCGGCCACATGATGACAGCGAACAGCAGCTTATCTCCTGCACCGCTCCTTCCTTGAGTTCAGGGAAAGGTGAGACGGAGGAGGTGGAAAGTTGAATTCAAGTGACAGCACACCTGCTGCTCCTTACGTCCATGTATAATTTGTCAGCGGGGATATTTATTCATAGCTTCTTGTTGCCTGTTTTATTTCAGCCTCTTTAATCTCCTTCTTGCCTGTCTAGATCAGTCAGTACAAACTCAAGCCTTCCAGCCAAGAAAAGCTAACCTTCGTTTGAATTCTGCTCTGGGCCTCTTAAATCTTCTCAAGAGACAAGAAATTATCAAGAACGTCAGGTGGGATTATCAAACATGTGTATATAATGATTCTGTCTTAAAAATTTCCATTAGATTCAGTGGTCAGACATAAAACATAGAGACTGGGATATTTTATTCACTGTTGACATAATCTTCAAAGCTGGGACAAGCTGATAAATGCGAAGGTGTCTGAATGAGTGAGATGATTTTTTTTTTCAACCTTGAAGTACTTAAAAGCAGGAAACTGAAGGGAAAGGATCTTACTTTTAGTTAGACCACTGAGTAAATCAGTATTTTCTTTTATTTAATTTTTATAGTGCTCAGTGTTTTTGGCAGGGCTGATAGTTTTAAAGTAAAGTAATAAAAGTCAGGAGATATATAGACAAAAACAACACAACTTTGATAATTTATATAATCCTTTTAACTTGATCTGTTCTTAACCCTCTGTCTCTCGTCTCCTCTTGCCATCAACAAATCTTGTTGTTCTACTTTAATCTGTTATTCTCCTGTTTTCTTCTCCTCCCCGCATCTCTTGAGTGCTCTTTGCGACTCTGGTCATGAGGTCCGCGTCACACCTGCTGGGGTTTTACTGCAGACCCACTGTGACGGGGAGAGTCCTCTTAAAGGACCGACCCAGCTTGAGGTCTCCTTTTGCAGGAAACAACGGCTTAATGGTGTTTGGAGAGGAGCTTTTCAAACAGCTCTCATTATGCTGCGAGGGGTTTACATTTCAGCAGATGACTTGTCCCTCTCGTGGGCAAAGGGACCAGAGGGAAAGGCTGGAGGAGGGCGGGCAGGGGGGAGAGGGTACTATAATGACTTTTTAAAGAGCCTCTGTAGAGGTTATAAACTCTATTCTCTCTCTCACTTTTCCCACTGGTGTGCAACCCATTCGCTCTGCTCCGCCCATTTCCACGCTACACCTGGGTGTGTCTGGGAGTGCGGCGGGGCTTCAGTGGAGGGCTGATGGATGGGTCTCATAGGTGAGGTGCAAAGGGGATTTCAGCACTCAGTCGGGGGTTCAGTTGAGCCGTGACTCCCCCGTGGCTGCGAGCCCTGGGATGACTTAAGAGGCGGAACAAGAAACAAGATGGCTTCCGCAGGACTTTTTTTTTTTTTTTTTTTTTTTTTTTAACTCAAGAGGCTTCCCTCGGGAACTGTAAAAATGATTGATGAAGCTTTGCAAACCATCACCTGTCTTACGGGCCAAATACCCACCTGGATTCACAGCGAGAACATCTCTGAGTGTGAGTTGGTTCAGTGTAATTGATATGTGCTTTTAAAAAAACAAAACAAGACAACAGGTGCGTGGTGGTGTACCTGGCTTCCCTTGAGACCTGGTAAACCCTGAGAGGAAAAAAAACAGAGTTAGAATTAAACCTCTGTCAGTCACTTAAAGCATCTTTTACACATTTGTAACAGATGATGGGAATACTCACTGGTTTCCCATCCAAGCCAAGTGGCCCCTGTTGAAAGACAGATAAAGGAAAGTTAAAAGTGCAAAGTTATCACAGTCAGCACAGAACCATAAAATGAATAGTTTACCATTTTGGGAAATGTATTTATTCACTCGCTTGCCAAGAGATAGATAAGAAGATTGTACACATCGTTTTTGTACAGATTTAACAAACAAGATATGATGTGTTAGTTAGATAAATTTGCGCTGATGGACAAATTCTTCTGACCTTCAGACAGAGGCTGATTTGTTGTTCAGTCTTAATACAAGCTACGCTAAGCCAAGTATCTTCATATTTATCCAACAAACATGAAAGCATTATCAATCTGCTTATCTAGCTCTCAGCAAAAAAATGAATAGTTCAGCATATTTCCAAAAATATTTAAAGACTGACTGCTCTAAGTCTGCTGTGAATGAAGGATGTGATTATGACACTATTTGTGTTAAACCCACAGACAAAACTATCTCCCTCCTCCAAAATATCGTAGACTGACTGTTATTATTAGGATTTATTTATTTATTAGCATTTTATCATGTTTGAGTCTTGTCTCCGTACCTCTCGGGGAACAACGTAAATGATCTTAGCTTAAGGGAAAACACTTGAGTGGATTTGGCAAGACAAACGTCCGAAGTGAGGACAGTAAAGAGCTTTTGAACAACAACAACAACAAAAAAAACAACAAAAAAAAAACAGCTGCAATGATTAGAAAGTTCAGGATGAAAAAAGCAGGCAAAGGAAGAAAATGTTTTTAGTTTTTATACAGATGTTCTATGTATATCCTGCCCCATTTAACTTCGACTGTGTGCGTGTGTTTGGGTGCACACGCCCGACTCAGATATTAAGTCGTCTCCAGGTGGTTGTGGTTTATAATTATTCTAAGATTTACAGTGTGGAGTCCAACATGATGGACTGTGGGTGGATTTGGTCCAGCTGGATTAATCTTCCGCAGGATCCCACATCTACCATGTCCCTGTGTGTTTGTGGTGGTGAGATAATCCGACAGGCAGTTTAAGTCCCCATCCAGCCTCACCCGAGTGCTGAAACAGCAGTTGAAGCTGTCCACTTTGTTTACCTCAATAAAAACAGCCGAGCAGTCATTGAACCTCCTCTGCAATGCAACACTCAGTTCAAAGGCACAAACCTTTAGATCCCTACTTAAACAAAAAGGAAAAAGGTTGGGTCTCGGATTCAAACTTTCCAAAAACACTTAAACGTGATGTATGTGGCAAAGGCTAATGTTGACTTCCTCCTTAACGACCATACTCGATGTTAAGCTAACAGTTTTTACAGGGTCCCTGGAGCCCCTCACAGTCCCGATGGCTCTGCAGACTGGAAACCATCGTTAACAGTCGTCATCTCTGGCCTTGGATGGCTTTTCTCTTCATCTCCCTGCTTTACCACCCCCGCGGGTGCTATCTGGCCCGAGGTCCTGCAGTGAAAACCTACCACAGTGTCATCGCCGCCTGCTTTGATGGATAGACAACAGGCACAAACTGACGGAGGGATGAGGAGAAGCAGGAAAGAGGGGAATGATGCTTTGGAGCTGCTCTCATTAATAGCTCATGCTGTCCTTTGCTGCCCCTCTTTAGTCTTGTAATGGGACAGCATGGTAATAAACTGTCTTCAAAAAAGTAAGTGGTTTGTCTGTATAAAGGAGATTTATAAAAAGCAGGGTGAAAAAAGCCTTTGAGGCTCCCGATGTCTTTTTGATTAAGGGCCCCTTGTGAAATCAGCAGTAGGTGGCTTAGACCGGGGTGGAACAAATGACTGGGACCAACTGGACGGCAATAATTTCACCACAACTGTCTGAAGTTGAGAGGAGCGTTGAGAGAAAGGATGTAATGCTCTGTATTTCTTTCAGCTGATCATCGGCATCATACAGTACAGGACAGGCCGAACTCTCACCACTCTATTAAATGTCATGCACACAGGAGTGAGAATGTGAATAAGCCCATATATGTACTGCTGAGTTTTGACTGATATCTGTGTCCGTGTGTCTGGATCTGTGTGTTGGTATGTGGTGTGTGTGTGCAGCCATATCTTTGCATCTGGCAGCGTTTATCAGATCCTGGCTCCTTCAAGACTCGTCAGGATGAGGAGACGAGGTGTACACGCTGAGGTCATCGGCCGCTGCAAAGTCTGAGCCAGAGCTAAAACAGACTGATTTATGGCCGCTAACAAGCCATGCGGTGGCCTGTGAACTGTAGGTACTTCTGCTGCGTGTGTGAGAGAGAGTGGCTTTATTCCCAGCTATAAAAACCTGTATCTAATATCAGGTAGCTGACAGTTTGCATACAACTCTAGCACACAATAGATACCCTAACCTCCATGACCTGACTTACTTAGCTTGTGTCCAATATGGAATAAAATCAGATCCAGAATCACTCTAGCTACGTGGGGCAATGATTCACCCAACAATAAAATGGTCCAGGAAGCTCCTGTATGACTGATAAGAAAGGAACATTTTAAATATATGAGCTGTACTTAAATCAGCAACAGAGGCTAGAAGGAACTTTTAATGGAAACCAAGGACAAAATGGGCCGGTAGGGTTTATATGAATAAGAATAAGAGTCGGGAACACAGCAGCCAGGGGAAATTGGATTTTGATGTGTAGCCCTTAATATAGTCTGTGCTTTTTTTCTGCATTGCTGCATTGTTACACCACACTGCCAGTGTGGTGCAAAACCTACAGCACCCATCAGTCTGCAAGACAGGGAAAAAAAGGAGCTGGAATTCAAATAAAAATAGAACAGGCTGAATTAAAAAAAGCCACCAGTAAAATCTTTTCATCTCACGCCGCAAATGGATCAGGCCACTGAACAAAAAGGAAGGAGGACAGAACATAGAAGAAGTGGAGGAAAAAGGGCGATTACTGTGGAGAAAAAGTGAGAAAATAGGTTTGAGATTACCACCGAAACCTCAAGTGAATGTGGGGTAAAACGAAATAATGCTTTTTTGTGTGCGTGTGGTTCTCTGTGTGTATTTCTCGTCTACATCGCCATCTTGTCCCGCAGCGTCCCACTGCAGATTAAAAAAAAAAAAAAAAGTTCGACTCAGCATTCTTACCAATTAGATGGCTTTTAAACACATTTCTGGAAAATAACTTGGAGCGCAGGAGGGCATTTGTCTGTGTCTATGTTTGTGTACAGTATATGTGTGTGTGTGCATGCTCGTACATGCATGTGTGTGTGCCTTAATCCCAATGAAACAGGGTGAGGGGTGTCTTTGCTGTCTTTATTGTACTCCCTATGGTGCAGACTGGTAATTATCCAGTAGGGTGTAATTGTTGAGGATGCGGCGTGAAACGTTGTTGTCTGCACATCGGAGCAGACGTCTCAGCTAGAAACACACATGGTACAGAAATGTGTCGCACACGCTCAATGAGTCCAATTATGTGACGTCAAAATTAAGGAAGACGTGGAGAGAGAGAGACAGAGAGAGAGAGCTTTTCTCTGCCCTGGTTCTACTTTCCTCACATCTCTTGCATCCTTTGATGTCTTTCCCTCTCTTGCAGTGAATACTTTTCAGTCCTTCCTCCTCTCCACTTACTTTCATGTTGCCACTGGGAGAAAACTCCACTCTGTCTCAGGGTTACATGAACATAATTTGTGACACATGACATTTGCTTCTTTAAAAGAAGAAAAAATAGTGGCTGCATCCAGAACCAAAGAGCACAATAAAGCATACCAGAGTGCTGTGTGTTTGGGACAGAAAATTACTGACATGTTGTTGGGTGACTGTCTGGCTTTAATCTGCGCTCAGAGGCCTGGAAGGGTGAACAATGGAGGCCTTGGCCTGTTTCTGCTGAGTGAGGTCCGCTGTCTGTCACAGGCTGGCACTTTCGTGTAAACATGCCAGTGGCCGGGCAACACTGGTGACTGCGTATATGAATAATCAACTGGTGTGTGTGTGTTTACCGCTCTGCGCCACTCTGTCAGTCTGTCTCACTTTGATTATTTGACAGCGGGAAGGCCCTTTTCTGAAACTCAAATTTCCCCCGCCTGTGATTTATGAGAGGAAGAAGTGACATGGGGTTACATGAGGAGAGAAAACATACATCAGCATGCACACACACACACACATACACATGCACACACGTATCATAGCGCTATGCTTGAGAGACACGCAGACCGCATGTCGTTAACACTGTTTATCATATTGCTAATGCTTCAGTGGAAGTGGACTGCTGCATGATTTAGTCTGATGAACCAAACAACTCTGAGACATGTGTCTGCCACCTGAAAGAAGTGCCGCACATGCACGCTCACACACTGGCAAGCATAATTAATAAGACGCACTCAGATGTTTTACTTAGGTAAAAGTAAAAATACTGCAGAATTAAGTAATGTAATGGAAGTCACTTCACTATAAAAAAAAGTGCAGTAGTATTAACATGAAAATATACTTAAAGTTCCTGCAGTAAAAGTATTTATTGGCTCATTTCTGAAGAATATATATCATATTATTATTTTATAAATGTAGATGCATTCCTGTGTGCATCAATTTTATGTTGCAGCTGGTAAAGTTGTTAATTGTATCAATAACTTTATATACAACTGGATTTATTTGATTCTTTTTTGTATCATTAATCTAAATCTGCAAATTACGTAAAGCTATCAAATAAATGTAGTTGCGTAAAAAGTAAGGCATTCACTACTAATTGGAGCTGAAGTGGAAATACTCAAGTACATGTAGTACATTTATCTCAAAAGTGTACTTAAGTTCAGTAATTCAGTAAACTGTTATAGCTGTACTGGTGAATTGTGGGTTAATATGTGCAGTTGCAGAGCTAAAACTCTTGCCCACTGAGGGTTAAAGCCTTGGATTGGACAAAAAACACATTACAGTTGAGAAAGGGCAAGAAAGAAAAGAGCTGGAAAGTGATCCAGCTGTTTGTTTTAACAATGGAAAAATAAAGAAAGAAAATTTGTTGGCACAAGTCACTGGCACAACACAGTTAGCGCCGCGGTGCTCTCCGGAAACTGACTTGACTCATTTGTGTTGATCTGCGCATGCCCTCTCCATATGAGCAAGCCCATGTGAGAGGGGGTATTGGTGTGAAAACATATCACATATGTACATCCACACACACACACGCACACACACACACGCACACACACACACACACACACAAAGACCTCTGACCACTTCCACAGCTCTGGCCTTTGTTACAGAAATCTACATAAACTACGGGTGGTTGGATGAAGTTCACACACATCAGCACATATGGACACACATACACAAACACTTCTCTTCAACAGGAAGAATGGCCCTTTTTTTAGGTTCACTGTTTGAAACGTGATCATCCCTGTTGTTGCTGAATGAAATAATGTGCTGTCCATGTTAATTGCCAGAATGATTAATCTGCTGTTTGACTGTAACTTCATATGCATGGCTTTCTTAGTCATCATGCCCGCACATACGCATCATAACAGGAAGCTTACGCCCTGCAAACTCAACCCCTCGAGCTGTAATATTGCTTCATCTATGTAATCGCAGAGCTAAAAGGACCGATTTCATTACGTGAACTAGTCTGGGGAGGATTACATGGATTATGTGGCTTTAAATGAACACATTAAATCATTAAATTAAGCAGATGTTTTAGGATTAAAAACGCTAAAAAGTGCCACAACTTTGGGATTTCTAGTGAAGACAGTGACAAGGGTGAATAGAGTCAAGGACAAACAAACAAAAATGTGCGCACACTTTTCTGTGCACTCAGTCCACCTGTGTGTAATTATCAGCAGGCATTTCCCGTCAGGAGGGCTGTGCAGTGCCAGGCAGCCTGGGAATGGGACTGGGAGCGAGGCCCCATGGGTAATGAACTTCCCAAAATTCCCAGTGAGACATAGGTGCGCGAGACAGCACACAACACGCCTCGGAAAACAACACCGGGCGACGGCCGGGGATCGCTGTGGCAACCAGACAGGACAGTCACATGATAGTGGGACAGCACACTGCACGCGCTTCATGCGAACTGCACACCGAGCAGACATCCAGGCCTGATGGATCATTTAAAAACAGAGCTCTCGCGTGGTGAGGGTGTGTCTGCGTTACATGATGGGGATCTGATGACGGCTACACCACAAATCAGCAACAGAGCCATACGCTGTTTTATCTCAGGAGTTGTGGTCAAAAGCCAGCAGTCTGAGCAGCCACAAGAGGCCGCTATATCTCAGGATAACGCAAGATCTGACCCTCAGTCTTCCCTCGCTGGTGGAAATTAGTGTTCTGCTTTGCATTCAGTAGTTCTGGATGTATGCAGTTGCATTATTCAAACATCAGTAAACCCCAAAGCTGAAGGCCATGATTTGTGTCTTGCGGATGGATGTTTCACATTTTCGCTGGTTAGGTTTACACTCCTGTGGTTTGTGTTTACTGATGATATCTTCACAATATTTCCTCTTTATGTTTGCTCATTTTCATACGCAGAGTAAATGTGTTTTTTGTCAATATGTTCTGCCTTGAGTCAGTGAGTTGTCATGTTTCAGACTGCCATCTGATCTTAGCACCCGGATGCAGCCCGTGTCTGCTTGTGTTTAAATGCAACCATCTTCGCATTTGAGTCACTTCTCAGTCATGGGGCAGGATGCATCGCCGATGAAGAGCAAATGAACTAAAGGTCACATCAGGAGGCAAAGAAAAGGGCGGCGATTAGAGAGAAAAGGAATTTCTTCAAGGAGAGCAGTGAAGGAAAATGGAAAAACAGAGAAGGGCTTAATAAAGCTGCAGGAAAACAGGAATAAATCAAAAGAAACCAGAGGGAAAGAAAATGGAGACATGATTGGGTGAATTGAAGAGGTGACAGGATAAATAACAAATCAAATTTACCGGGTATCCATCCCGTCCAGCCTTGCCCTGGTGAGGTTAGAGATTAAAGCATGAAGCATTGAGACAGGTTAGAACAGAAACCAACAGCTGCACACATCACGCTGTGTGTGTATATATATATACACACACATCAACTCATCACCTGACCTGGCACACTTTAAAGGAGACAAGTATTTTACACTGTGGTACAGGCGTGTACAGTTTAGGTTTTAAATAAACTAAATGGTGTCTGAAGTTGAAATAAATGAACATTGAATCATATAGTATGAACAACTCTCGTCCTGTGTCTGATCTTTTTGGCACTTTTTTACATCTGCTTCCTTTTTTTTTGTTTGTTTACAGTAACTGCAGCAACTGGCATGAAATAATTAGGGCAAATTTACACTGTTTTTGAGTTATTTGAGCTTCTAACCGACAGACCTGACTCAGACAAATTGTGCTGACAGATTTTTACTTTGTGCAGTAGCGGGTGACTCATTACCACACCTTTCCTTCCACTTTATGAGCTGCAGACATGTTCCGGAAAAGACATTATGCATCGTTTCATGCACACTTTTCCCCAATAAAATTAGTTCCTGCATTTGAAAATATCTGCCGGACATGCTGGTCTGCTTCCGACATCTCTGGAGCAGCGTTATGGTGTGTTTCGGAGCATGTGCACCTCTGCATATCTAATCTGTGCCACATGTGAGCAAAACAATAAATTAAAAATTAACAATAAAAATAAAAAATGTTCATGCTTATCTGGAAGTTCTGAACATTTAATTTTCAGCTCACTTAGATCATGATTTTGTGTTGACACGTGTTTTATCTGCTGTGTGTGTGTGTGTGTACGTGTCAGCAGGAGTTATGATTCCACAGAGGTGAATAACTCACTGCTAATAAGTCACCGCTCACTAACCATCACCGTGAAACACACACACACACTCACACATGCACATATACACACACACACAGAGTTCCCTAGGTGGTCCATTTATTGCTTTGCTCTGTGGATGCACATGTGCGAGCGAGTCTGTGACACTTTGCGTGTCTGTGCGTTTGTGTTTTACTGCAGCGAGGGAACCACAGTTAGTATAGTGAAGCAAAATATATGTATTTGTGGGTGTGTTTGCATGTCCATTGCCAAAGCACAGCACTGTAACTGCTGCATATTCGCCAAGCTGATTTCAATACTACCTGGATGAGGTGAATTTGTACTTACAGGAGGTCCTGCAACAGAAAAAAGAGAAAGCAGGCATTAGAAAATAAATCCTATACCTCTCCAGTGACAGCATATGTGACCTCTGGTTTGTACAGCAATCAATTCCTCGGAACAGTGGTGCGCAGCAAAAAAAACTGCACATGCAATGCGGTTTGTTAGATGATGGCTGTAATTAACCACCTAAATATGGTACAGAACAAGCTCATTAGAGCCGCTGCCAATAGAGTTTGTGGTGAACCCGTTATGATAAACAGACTTCTGGATAGTGGCTGATGTTTTGCATTAGCATATGAAGTCATGTCAAGACTTTCCTAAGAAGATATGGGTGTATTAGATGGAGGACAAACAGGCAGTGGAAAAGGTTGGGGTGTACTGGCAAACTGTGTACCCCATTAGAGAAGTAGAAATAAAAAAAAAAGATGTCTCTGAGATTTCTCCAGGGCAATCTTTCAGATCAGACTGAAATTCTCTGATGTTGAGCCTCGGCAGAAAAAAGTACATTCTGCTTTTCATACTTAGCCTAACTAAAAACAACAGTAACGATCAAAGGACTTCTCTCGTTCTTAGTGGTCTTGCTCTTAATGGAATATTCCTATTAAAAAAAATCTCTCTTAAAAGTCCAAGGCTGAGGGCATTAATAAACCACTCAAACCCCTACAAAGTGAATATATCATCTTGCCATTAGAAGCATTTATATTAGTTATTGGTTTACATTTATCTGATTTGAATTTAAAACAATCACAATGCTGATTTATGTGATTGTTAATGCAATTACAGTCTATGGCACGATTTGGAGCCGTGCCACCACTTTGGCTCTCCTACGACACAGCTCATCAGGATGGATGCAGCACTAAACATCTACATAAACTCAGGATTGAAAACAGACTCCCTCTGGGGAAAAGTGGGATATTTGTGGTGTTATGTTACTATTTAAACACAAAAAAAAGTTCTGCTAACGTGACCAGAATGTACGTGAGCCTTGATGTTCGCTGTTTGGCTTTGAGAGAAAGGGCATTTTTGGGGCATCAGAATCAGAATCAAAAATACTTTGTTAATGCCAGGGGGCAAATTTGAGAGAGAAGAAAGAGGGATGAGAAGATGGAGGTGCTCAGGACAACAAAAAGAGTGAGGCGTTGAGGTTTATGAGGCACAGAGACCAAAATCAATCAAATTCAGTTGTGTCTAGACGCCAGAACGAGGACCTTCTGGGCCAGACGGTTGGGTAAACAAATGCACATTGGCTAGAAAGCCACGCAAGAAGACAGGATTTACCGCTGAACTTGAGTTTGTGCGTTAATGAGGAAGAAAGAGCGAACGAGAGAACGACAGAAGTAAACAGAAGAGAAAAGGAAAACAAGTAAAAGGCTAAACAGAAAAAAAAATGTGCAAGTTGATGCAAGAGACAAGGCGACAGATGCTTAACTACTCTGTCTGCTCTCTTTCCTGTTACTCAGGTTTGTGTCTCTGGTTCTTCTCTCCACTCTCATTTGTTTTTCTGAGAAAATGGGGGAAAACCTCTTTTGGTCTAAAAAAAAAAAAAAAAAAAAAAAACTCGTCCTGGCTGGAGGATGGCGCAACAACCCGTCCGTGCCACCTTCCTCAGCACATTAACCCAGGATTCAATGTGAGGACGCAAACATAAACAAGAGCTGAGAGAACCTAAACAGAACCACTTTGCCCTTTTTCAGACACAGACCATCCTGCAGCAGACAGCGAGCGGCCAATGAACGGCCCGTATCCGGCGAAACCCTAACGCTGTGCCTTCCCATAATGATAATCCTCCAAAAGACCAAGCGGCTGGAAAAACATACCAACCCTGATGAAAAACACAGCCATTAACTTACTGGTGGAATCGCAGATTGGATTTCTGTAATCTGTGTTGAGGTAGCTGGGCAGTAAAGAGGATATGAGGATTTAATGGGGAAGCCCGGTGACACTCTAAATGTTTCTTATGCTCAACAAATCCAATAAAATGACTAAAGCCGACCATCATTGTTGTCCAGAAAGTATTAAAAACTCATCAGGGAGCCACAGCGCTGCACCGGGTCGATCCCACATCCACCGTCATGCTGCCGTAAATAATCGCAACCAATAATCAGACCAGGCAAATGTAAATTTAACTCCTGTCTGAGTAACGTTTGCTAAAAGCTACAGTGCTCATCTGTTTTAGGAACTGACTGTGCCTTTTTGAAAATGGAACTACATATTTGTGACCTGTATTTAAAGATTTGCGTCTGCAGTAGGAATCAGTGGGCTTTGACCGGAGAGCCACAAACAGGCTGTGGAAGTCAGCAAGTTTGGAGAGACTGACCAACAAAAACTGCAGTTTTTTTGTCTTTTCAACAGCTGACTATGAGACAAACATAAAATAAATCCACACTCGTCCTTTTACAGAAAAAACACAATTTGAATATTCTTTGTAAAACAATATTCTGCACTGCTGTGATAACTTGAGAAAAGCTCTTGGTGAACTATTTAGGCCATTAAAAGTTACAGGTGACCTCTCATTTAGTCACCATCTTCCCAGGAACAGGTCTCATCTGCTAGATATCCACAACAATGAATCACAGCCAGACTGGAAGTTTTTCCCATCTGACACACATCCTGCAGAACTCCTTCACTCCTGCAGGTCTTGATAAAATCGTCTGACGGTGTCGCACCGCAATTAGGCGGAGTCAACGCTTAATAAAACACAATTAAAACGAGGGTGACTCAAACTCGCAGAACATCCGCTCTATCTGTCACGACGACCTTTTGTGTAACAAGAGTTATATCTCTGTGCTGTTTTGGTTCCCCGATGAGTGTTCTGCGGTCTGCATGGGGAGAAAAAGCAACACAATAATGGCGGGTAGCAATGTTGGCAAGGGAGAGTCTCATTAGGTCCGCACTACTGCAGCTGCTACCGCTCAGCGAGAACGGACTGACATCTGGGCAACGTTAACGCAGCCACATGGCCAAGGTTAGCGCTGTGTTGGCGCAAATAGCGAGGGACAGGGAGAAAGGCCAACTGCAGCCCATCATCCGCCGGCCTGACTCGTGGGTCACTGCCTTTACCAGCCCTCGAACTCATCCAGGAAACCCCAAAAAAAAAAAAAAAGTGAGAGAATGTGGGAGCGAGAGAGGAGAGGGAAAAAGAAAGAGTGTTTATTCTAGGAGGAGAGTGAGAATAAGGAGAAATAAACAAACAAAGCAGGTGGTAGGCGTCACTTACCGGGTTCCCCTCGTCTTCCCATCCGTCCACGCTTTCCTGGAGGCCCTGTGAAAACACACAGACAGAGCAGTAAATCCCCCAGATCAGCAGTGCAGGGACGAGCAGAGAACAAGCGCGCATCACTTGCCGTCCCACTGCTGGTGGTCATGTGTTGTGTCTGGCATCAAGTTTGTGTGAGCTGGCACGGCTCTAAAATGTGCGTGACGTGATGACAGATTCATATGCTGGAAACGCAAATAAAGTGAGATGTCGCAAAACCAGGACGGCGGAAATGTGCGGTATGATTTCATTTGAGAGTGAACAAACTTGGGCCTTTGGGCATGTTGAAGAACTATTTTCCCCTCGTGCAGACTGGACAGCAGGTTTATCAGCCCCTCACTCTCTGGGCTTCATCCAGCCACCTCCTCCTGACCCTGCAGCGATCTGACACCACCGCCTTTCCGCTAAAACGATTTCTGCTGTTGACGGCAGCGTCTGGTAGAGTTGTGAAAAACAGCAGGAGGGCTGTAGAGGAACCTGCAGATGATGTGGCCAGCAAGAGTGGCCAATCCGGAGCCTTGGACCTCATGCTGCTACAAGACCATGAATCATTTCTACACGGCTGCTGATTTGCGTCACTGTCTGCCCGGTAATTTAACAGAAGTGTTTTTTTAAGAGATGGTGCATTTGACTATAACAAAAAAATCACAAGTTTATGGCTCGGAAAGATCATTCATACCTCCCCTTTAGCTCTAACAAGACTCGGCCAGTCTGTCTAGCTTTGGATTTTTCCCCATGCTGAAGCTGTGCACATTGTGCTGCAGTAAGACAGAAACTCTTCAGTCATGTCCTTTATAGCCATTCACAAAAAAAGAGCCAGTGTGAAAAGTATTATCTACAAAAGCGTGTCTCCTATTTAGGCTGCACTCTTTTGTGTGATTATAGGTCACATGAGAAAAAGTGTCCTCTATGTGGTATTTACACGCTGAGAAAATTACTTTTTGGAGTCTCTGTGCAAAACGGATGAACAACCGTTTCAAGGATGTTTAAGAATTTCAAAAGGTAAATCAGCCAGTGTTGTCACTGTAAAGCCCACATATCCTGTTTTAAGCCAGAACGCTCTGTAGCTACAAGAGCAGAAACTCAACCGTCAGCTTGCTTTTCCACAGCCTGAAATCCTCCTGCAGGTAACACCTTACTTTCTTTCCATGTGCCCATCCACCCATGCCCAGTCCTGCTCTTGTAATGAAATGGGAACCATACTGTGTGCTGTTCCTGATGCTAAGTGGTTGTGGCTGCAGACATGTTTTCCCTATTGTCATTATTGGGGTTATTGTAGTGGCCTAATCACTTCCTGACTCTGCCAGCTTGTTCAAAGAGAGCTCAATCATGCTCCTCCACCTCCTCCGTGTGTCTACCTGTCTCACTTTCATCTTTCGTTCCCTCCAAAGCAATAATAGCAATACGCTATTACTACCTTGGGACCGAAGGATTAAAGAAATTAAAGAGTTAACTGTTCCCTTTGCTCAAGCTGAAGACTGGTCCAGCCCACAGTGAACCACTGAACCAGAATTTTCAGTCTAGGTTGTGTCTGATTCAGTTTGCCATTTGGAGCCCTCGCCAGACTTTGTTGGCAACGAGAAGAGCCCATTTAAAGTGTAACAATGGAGAATGGGTGCAGCTGTGCACCTACTGACTCTCATTTAAAGTTTATGTTTGAACAATTTTAATCGTTTAACACCTCTACACCTTCTAACCTCAGACACAGATGCCAGCGAGTGCATTCACTCTGCCAGCCGCAGCATTTATATTAATAGTCTCCATATTCCATAGTAGGCTTTACTTCCCCTGCCTCGGCCCCCGCAGTCATAAACAGCAAGACAGCAGCGTGGAGCTGTTCTGCTGGGGGGCTGAGGCCTCTGCAGAAAGGCCCTGAGCATTTCCCTGGGGCTGGAGGGGAGGGAGAACGGGAGGACAAGCTGGAATAGGGAGAGAGAGGAGTGTGTACGGGAGTGGCAGGATGGGGAGGGAAGAAGCTCGGGGTCGAAAAACGAAATGGGAGGGACAGAGATGAAGATATGTTGCGGTTAAAAATGACAGGAAGATCCAGGAGGAAAGATGGCGGAGATACAAAAAAAAAAAAAAAGATGAAGGGAGTCAGTATGGATGGATGGCTTCACAATGCTTTAAAAATCCTTGTACAACACGGTCATTTAAAGTGCCTCCCGAAGTGGGGATATGCATTATACGATATAGGTCACTGGGGGCCGCGCCTGCTCTACCTTTATTTGAGACATGAAAGACAGCCGCCGGCATGTCGACAGGTCGGTTGCCAAATGCTGGGGGAGCAGGCGTCAGAGTGACTGAAACGTGGGAGCGTGATTGGTCCTGAGCGGCAGGGCTGTGGGGGAAAGGTACGGGGGCGATGACAAGCTGATGTAGGACTGTATTGACTGGAGGAATTAATGGGAAAAACAGCAACAGCGGAGAGCAAAGAGCGTATGTGAACGCGCAAGTGTGGACGTAGTTCAGACTCAGGTTTCAGGAGAGAACAGTGTCCCCACTGACACGCAGACAAACACACAAACACTCGTACACACGACATGACTTAGGTGTCAGCACTCACTTCCTGTGGCTTCCCGGAGGAGGGGGGGTGTCAAAGAATGTCACACAAGCACACCAAAATAGAGAGCGTGTACGTTTGAGTGGGAAACAGATCTGACCTCTATCATCACAGTAATGGGTTGTACCTCAATCTTCCCCTTTTTTTCTTTCTTTCTAGAAGTTTAAAGGTTATCATCATCAAATGGAGGCAGAACAAGAACGCATCCTCCAGAGTGATCGGTTGGTTTATACAATGTAAAGCAGATGGGAGGATGCTAAAGGTGCAGGCAGGGGGGATTGAGGAGAGGCAAAAAAAAAAACGAGTGCAGAGATGGGTGGACAAGTGCTGAACGATGAGGTCATCCTTCACTCTTACAGGTGACGAAAAGCCCCCAAAGAAAGAAAGATGGACCTCCACAAAATGTCCGACAGTTAGAAAAGAAAGCAACATCCTGTGCGTAGATCTCTCTGAGGGACACACAGACGGTGCCGGACACATGCAGGCTCACTCCATCAGCTGTCATGCATGTGAATATGGCAACAGCATACTAACACACACACGTACTGCGCACACACAAACACACAAGCACACAATGAACTGCATTTGAACCTGTTAACTGTGGATATCTGTTCACCTGAAGCGCTGTATCTTGAGCTAACCCTGAACTTCTTCTCTGTATGTAGGGCTGCAAAGCAAGCGTCAACAGCAACACACACACACACAGACACACACACACATCCTTCCATCTGCTCTGTGCCTGTTTCTCATAGCCAAGGCTCGGCTTGATTTAGCTACTGTGACATTTCTCGCAAACAAAGTGCTCCCAGGGAACAAAGCGCAGGATTGGTGCAGGGCACCGCTCCCCCTCTTCTTCTTTTAGGCCCCATTTTGTTTAACCGAACAACTGGGAGCAATAAAGAGTCAAGTGAAAATAGGAGAATGTGATACTCGGTATGTACAACCACAGGACTTAAATTCATCCATCCATCCGTCCATCTATCCATCCACCCCCCCCCCACCCCCCCACTCCTTTACTGTTGCATATCCCTCAGTACGCCTCCTGCAACAGGGGAAAATTTAATTTAACAGGAGAGGAAGAGAAAGGTGGGGTGGGGGTGTGGAGAGGAAGGGAGTAAGTAGTGAAGGTCAACTTCTTGCTCCCATGTTAGCTGGAGGCAACGTGTCTCCACGGCAGGTCCACTCTCACTTATTTTTCACCACTTGAGAACAGAATATTTTTTTTCATACTAGTAGCAGTATCCCTCTAATCTCCTTTAATTTAGATAAAAAAAAAAAACGTGCAAGAGACGTCACATAAACACATCAAACAGCTTGTTTTATCTAAAAATTGCAGTTTTAGAGAGACGGAATCTAAAATTTGTCTCAAGTATTTAATCATTGATTGTGAACAGCATTTGTTAAAAATGAAAGTGCATTGTTTGACTGCCTTTCAAGCAACGCAGCTGAATTCATCAGCTCATAAAAACGATGTCTATATCAATTGCCATCATCGAAATTGTTTACTAGTCTAAGATACAATTGTAAGGATTCTCTTGAGTCGGTTCGCCTCGTCTTTGCGCAAGTGGGCACAGCTGTTATGCCTCCTTCTCTGAAACAGAACTACTTCTTCCCAACTGTCTCCTGATCTGTCAGCGTATCCCCCTGTTTGTCCAACTTTCGTTCCAATAAGATGGGGGACACATGCTGTGGATGTAAACAGCAACAGAAAGAGAGAAAGACAACGGATGTGATTCACACGGTGGTGATTCATTCTCCAGCTGCCCTGCGTCTCTGCTGCCCTGGGTCAGCCCGGGTTCACTGGCTCAGAGAGGGTTCATATCCACGATGTCTGTTACCTGTAATCCAACCTCGTCCCATCAAATCTCCTTGTGTTGGCAATACGTCCAGAAAGCTCTGTGCCACATGTGTGCAAGGTGTTTAAGTCATCCAGCAATATCCAACCCCAGGGTCTGTGTCTCTTTCTTATCTTTTGCATCAGATACTATACTAGTGTTGCTGTATAACACATCATGAAAATGTTCCTCATATTGCAAAAGCCTTTCTTATGTTATAATAAATATAAAATAAGCAGTGGTCACAGAGTGTCAAACTTAAAATAATGTTCAGCATGTTCTTTGAGACATTAAAGAGTCACTTAGAGCGCCAGTGTAATGTACTAGTTTCTAAACAGTTATTAGATACTAACAAAAGTGTCAGAGGAGTGTAAACTGACAAGCTCAGACACACCACCACCCTCGTGAAATGTTATTCTTGTGGATTAAGGAAGCATCATGCATCTGTTCAAACAGCATGTGTAACAAACTCTCTGCCTATGTGCGAACTATTCTTCACCCCTCTAACTGCTGATGCTATACAGTAAATATCAGTCTACTATTCATGCAAAGGTAATTTGTGATTGGGAAATAAGAAGCCAAGAACGCATCGGTACCGAGCCGACTTTCCTGTTTTACTTTCAGCGTCAAGTGTTGCGTGACTGCACATTGGATTTCTCCGAGCCGAGTGAGAGGCCGTCTGTGTGAGAGGCCATCCGAGAGTGTGTTTGTGCGAGGGTACGGATGCCTATTACATGCCCACACGAGTGTGATCAACGTATAGTTTTCCTGACACGCTCCGTCAGGGCTCGGTGACGCTGCTGTAAACCTGTGTGTGCGAATAAGTATGCATGCTCCTACAGCTGGAAGCTTGTTTATGTGTTTATGTCTGCTGCATTATTCATTGGCTCCTGATGAGCAGAAAAAATAAGAGCTCCCCATGCCTGCATTTATTTGGGTTTCTATAATCTCTGACAGTTCATTTGTGTTTTTGGTGTGACGGAGCTCTCACTTGTGGGAAAAACTTGATTATGTGTTTATATTTGCCTGTGAGCGTGCTCGGGTCTGGAAGAGGACAGACTCGGGCGTTCTGCATGGAGTCCGCTGTTGTGATGTGCGGCAGGTGGTTCGCGTTGAGTGGCAGGGTGGTGCTGAAAGGCTGCCTGGGTAGTCATCGTGTGTCACAGCTAATGAGAGGCGAAGGCAGAGACGGGCCCGCCCCACACGGAGAGACAGACGCAGTCAAAACAATGAGAGTGCCCTAGCAAAACACGGCCAGCACCAGCCGAGCACAGCAAATAAGAGCGGATCACAACAAAGAGGTCCAGAGCACCCAGAGTTCAGCCGCCAGAAGACAAAAGCTTTGTCTTGAGCCGCTGCCTGCTGTATTTACTGAAGATTGAAAACAGGGTTTCCACCCACTCCAGAACACATCTCATACAATGATGGATTCCTTTAGTAGATGACAGCCTAAACAATAGACACCCTGATTAAAGTCGACCTAACAGCCACCTTAAGTACGTTTATGGATAATGTTGGTTGCTAAAACACAAGTAGATTACTACCACAAGAAGACAAATTTCAAGAAGTTGTCACATTATTAACTGTGCAGCAATATGTTTTAAAAGTGTGCAGATATTTGCCACCAAAAACTTCTGGTCATATCAAACCAAAGATTGATGCATTGAAGACAGTGAGAATATTTTCTAATGTATAACACTGTAAACAAGTGGCACTAACTGACTCATCCTTGATGTCACTGTATTTCATATCTATATTAAATTCATATCTTATTCAACCCTGGATCAATGTTTGCCAATAGCTGGGCCGGTTGTTGGTTTGGGAAACCCTGAAATATGTTGAGCCTTTGGGTGTTTGCTGTGACCACATGTTAATACAAGTGTTTCTTCGAGCCTGTGCCCCCTTTTTCGGAAAGACTTCCCTTGCGTGTCAATGCCTTAAACGAGTTGACCCCGGATAAACAAACCCCTCCTCGACTGCGAGTCAATCACATGTGTGCACGCACGCGCATTCACACTCAGATGTGTGTTTGTTGACGCTGGGCATGGTGGCCTGCATGGGGGAGGCTTAGTTTTCGGCACCATTCACGCAAGCTCCTGGGTGGCACTTCCATTTGCAGCGACTGCAACCACAGACGCTGGAATTTGCGCACCCAAGAGGACGTTAGGAGTACAAACACACTTGCGCGCAAATGAGCAACGCCAGCACATCTACACACCTTTTCCTCGCCGGCTTCAGCTTGGAAATAGAAACACATTTTTCATGTTACTCAGCTTGACCATTTGAGTCACACTGGATACTGACAAACCCCCTGTGACCAATTGCCACCCTCAGATGTGGGAACCACTGAGTCCCATAATGAATGTGAGTTGTGCCTGAAGGCGGGGGACAGCGGACACTGGCGCAATGTGGTGGTGAGGATGAGGGTTATGTTTGTAGATCAGATCAGATTGGGGCCACCGGTGCTGCAAAAGCTACCAAGAAATCTGGAGATGTGTAATCCAGTCCTTGAGAATAAACACAAGGGTTAATACCTCCAGGCACACAGGTAGAGCTGGGATTAACATAATACGTGGGCCACTGGAAGGAGCACGGGCCTCAATATAGTGAGAACATGTCATGCCGGAGTGCCAGACCTGCCTTCAAGGCATTTGGACACATTTTTTAAATTGATGCAAGATAAAAGTATCAGACTCTTTAAGGGCATCAGTGTGCTTAGTAGTAATTTGACGAGGATATTTTGAAGTGTTGGTTTCGTCCTGTACCAGTCTATGTCGAATGGTGGTCCGCAGCAGGGTAAAAATGCCCTTTTATCTTTGCATCCCTTATTCATTCATAAAATGTGGTTCTGGTTTGACATTCTGGAACATGTTAGAGCAAAACCGGAGAGCCGGGCATGGAGGGAGCGGGGGAGTGTAAAGGAATAAAGAGAAAAGTGCACTAATCACCATGACTTTAAACAAAAACTGCACCATTTGTGCGTATGTGTGTGTGTGTGTGTGGGGGGGGGGGGGTGGGGGGCTGTAACAGAAGACAATGTGTGGGGGCAATGTGTGGGCCATGGCTGAGGAAATATGGTGTGAATGTTCAAAGGGAACCTTAATTCCAGCTAGCCTCTTACTTTAACCCTCATAGATTTTCTGGAAAGCCATCCACACTCCTTGTGCAATTTCCTCCAGCTGACATCAAATTCAAATCTCCACCATTATCTCCATTTCTCTTTCTTTTTGCAGGTGCCTCACCCCTCGTGCCCTCACCTTAAGCTAGCTCCCTGTTCTGGTTTCTTTCTCCTCTTCTCTCACACCTCAAACAGACAGGCTAATTACAGCCCTTGTGGAAAGCAAGGTGAGAGCATGTAATCTCCGGGCTGCCAGGCACACACCCTGTGGTTTATGAGCAACGGGCAACATGCTGCAAGTGGTCCAGAGGCTGATCACACAGTCGTGACTTGGCGTGGCACGATGCCTGTGAGTGGAGCCATAAAACACACTAAACTGACAGGCCAAACTCTGTGGCGTGCTACATCAGGCGATGGAAAAGGGCCTATTCCCCCATGATGGACGTCCTCCTCGCCGCCATGACCGCCCATGCTTTTTCTCTATTGTCATTACCGCCATCCTTCCACTGACCCTGGCATACCTTGCTCGATCCATCTTCTTTGGGCCACTACTCTATTGTATCTGGTCTGTGAGTAATCATGTGTCAGCGCATAGCCCTCTGCTCTGCCAGCCCATTGTGGCTTAAGCGAAGAACGTCCAATGCCATGCGATACACGTGGCTCAAGAGTCGATGGCCGAGAATCAACGTTAATGTGGAATCAGCAGCCCCCAGCCAGTAACATTCGCATGGAAGATGAGATGTTATTTTCAAAAATGGTATGTAAATATATATTTGGATCACTCACATAGCGGATTTGGAATGAATCAAAATCTCTGCAGTGAAGGGTTTTGGGCGAACTGGCAGGAAAATATCCATGTTGGAAAATATTCACATAGCTCCCGAAAACAATCCAAATGCCATTCATTTTCGAGCGACTGAAAAGAAATATATGAGGGAATACATCTGCAATCTGGGTTCTTTGGGCCCATTGCAAATACAACATATGTAACATATAACATACATATGAGTATTCAAATGGATTACATGTACGCTCACATAGGACAGACTGGTGAACAATGGCTCTTTGAGACATCAGATCACACATCAGCACCTCAGTATCATCGAGAGTATTGTGGGCTCACTTCTTTTCCAGGGCCTGCATAGCTGTGATGCCAGCCAGACCTACTTCAGGGGCCTAGTATTTATAACAACATGTTCCAGCTGAATTATAACACAAAAATGCAACTAAGAATACAATCCAGGAAACAGCAAAAATGTTGTGTGGGACGAAATTTACATGCATATAAAATAGTAAAAATGTGTGGCTGTAATTTCTTACTTTTCCTGTAGTTGTAACACAAATTGAGAGCACAATACACAAAACCAAGTATTCACCCATGTTGTTCTCATCATGTCATTAAAAAATTTTGGTTCTTTAAACTCTAACTAGTTAGCTTTTTTTGCCAATATATTTCTGCCAATATATGTAAAGTTTTGGTAATGATACACAAACAATACTTTTAAATAAACTTGTTCTTTGTAATGATTTAGATGAAAAAGTAAAATATCAAAGATAAGATTTTTCAGCTGGTAATGCAACTTCAATATCAAGCCTTAATATACAGGTGACAATTTGACTAATGTGACAAAATCACAAAATATTTACATTCATTGTGTCTATTTTGCTGACTAACAGACTACGGCATCATGTGATCTGAGCGGCTGCTGCGGCCTGCTGGGACATGAACTCGGTCTGTCATTTACGTCACTGCTTCTGCAGTCTCCAATCCCTCGTAAACTCTTTGGGATCTCAAAATGAGGGTTATCGTTGCTGCTCCTTTTAAAGATGATCACCTGTTTATTTCAAAGACTCACACATGCAGGTGTGTGTAAGGAGGATATCATTTCATTGCGCCCCGAGATGCGATGCCATTACCGCAGGGCTTCTGTGCTGTGATGTTGCTGATGTAACACAATCCATGTCCCCTTTCAATGCTGCGTGATTCGAGGGACAGTGTGCCGTGTCTGTGTGTGTTGTGAGGCGGCTCCTGTGGCAGGTGCAGGCTTGCCCTAGTGTGAACTTTACGGGAGGGGGTCATGCGTCACTTTATCCGATTGGTGGCGTCCATATTTGGTCCAATCAGCTGCTCGGGTTCTTGGGATCAGAACATGGCTGGGATGGCTGTCGAGCCTTGAACACGGTTGCTGATAGACTGGGATCAGTCTGATGTTACAGCCTGTTGTGAGTTTACATTCATCCATTCATGTGCCCCCAATATATAACATCACCTGCAATAAATATCTGTCAAGGTATCTGAAGTTCTGCATTTCTCTTTCTTCCTGCCCGAGAGACATCTACTTTGTGTCTGACAGTTTTGTGTCTGTATGTGTGTGTGTGTGTGTGGTGTGTGGTGGGTGTGGGTCTCAAACTATGTTGGTTTGTGTGGCTTGACAGCTGCAACTATGATAGATGGCTGACACAGCTGATATGTCTGATAGTCTTCATGTGCAGTAATGAAAGTTAAACACAGCTGGGAGTGCATGACAGAGGTATGTGCCAGTCACTGTCGCTGACCAATCGCATCTCTGCATCGGCATTCGCAATGCGGTGACCTTGGCCAGGGGTCGAGGTGGAGCACGTAGGCAAAAGATAGTAGACCACAGCTGCAGAGAGCGAGCACGAGGAATAATTTAGCTCATTTCACTCAACACACACTCATCTAACGCCTCATCCAGAGTCAGTCATGTCACCTTCATTTGCTCCAGATGCTTGTTTGCATTTTGATGTAATGGGATTTGTTCTTTGCACCCAATATGAACACTGACCAGCCTCCAGGTCTTCTGCTGTATCTGGATCCTGCCAAGCTACCTCAGCTGCTGCTGGTATCAAATCCAAACTCCTTCATTCTTTAGCTCGCCAATAAATGAGCCAACAATAGTGGAAAAAGGAGGGAAAGACACTTCTGTGGGTTTGGATTTGTCTATTGAGAAAAAAAAGAGCTCTAATTTGGATAAGATCTCAGAAAGAACATCATTTAACAACCCTTCTCACTGAACCAAAACCATGACCCAGACGCTAATCAAGGTTTGGAGTCGTCCTGATGTGCCGTACTGGAGCGGCTTCGGGGCGGCTTCAGGTTTCAGTGTTTGTCTGCCAGGCCAAGTGGAAGAAAACCGCTTGTGGTCGTAACGCCCCTCTGAACAGCAGACAGGTTCTTGGACTGATGTGGAGTCCCAGATCAACGGGTGTTGTGGGTAAAATGATGCATCAGTACAAGAAATAAATTTTGTGGTTGCTTCGAAAGTGATTTAGGGTCCTTGCCATCTGCTCCAAGTGGTAGCGCTTTGAGAATGTTTCATATTTTTATTCACACGACGGGGGCTGTCTCATAAATCGGTCAGAGGAGGTTTATAGTAAAACTAACTATCTGGGGTTTTCCAACAATGGAGGCTTTGTCTGCTTGCACCTGACTGTAGCTAAGCCAATATGGCCTTAAACTAAACCAAACACGGTCAAATGGCTCTCACAGCACACTTCTCCCCTCTCAATCGACCTTCTGGTCAAGCCATTTCGGAGGGAGCGCCTTTTTAACAGATCCATTGTTGTAGAAAATGAAGGTGCAGCAGGGGACCCAATGTTTCAGATGACAAATTCAAATTCACTCTGCTTTTTTTAATAAATTCAAGCCCAAGCCTCAGATTTTGACCAGGAGCAGGGAGGACTAACAGGACCCCGATTATCTGTTCTGGCTGTCCGAGCTGGCAGCGGAGGAGGGGCAGCTCAAGGCGCCTGTTTATGACTGAGCGGTAAGGATGAAGACCAGACACGGTAAAAGTGAGAGGGAATGATGGTAACCTCCAAACATACCGTCTACTAATAAACCTTACTATACTTATCACAGAGATACTTTAACTGTACTGTACATACACAGTAGACATGTTGGGAAATATACTTATTCACTTTGTTGCAGGGAGCATACTGCTCTCATGTTTGTATGGTAAAGTTACAGCCAGCAGCCAGTTAGCTTAGCTTAACATAAACATGGACTTTGTATGAATTAAAACAAATAAAATTAATGCGTTAACTAAGTAGCTTTACTTATTACTCATTTAGAAAAGCTGTGCTGACTTTGAAAAGGTAAAGCTCAAAAAGTCATTTGATGTACAAAAAGTATTGTTTATTCAAAAGTAAAAGAAAATGTAACAAAACTTATCAAACTCTAACTTTGTCGTTAGATATTATAAATTTTCTAGCTGTTAACATGCTTAGTTGACGACACTGCTTTTCACTGGGTGAGGTTGGTGTTGTTTCCCTATTTCTAGTGTTTGTCCTAATCTAACCTAACCGTCTCATCTAAAATGTATTTACCAAAATGTCGAACCATTTCTTTAAACAAACCCATAAAATCCAAACTCACAAATATTTAGTGCCCGCCTGGTCGGGTAAACCTGAAATAAACACTCATCCAAAGGAAGAGAGGAGGATAACGTGGCAGCAACATGCACTGCAGGTTTACATCAGAATAAATAGTTAAACACTCTTCCTGAAGGTTTGGATTTCATGAGCAAACCACCTCGCAGGAGATAAAAGCACTCTGCAAAGTGACAGCAGAAGGGAGGGCGGTAATGAATGAATAAAGTAAGGAAGAGAGTATGACCCTGAGAAACATCTCCCTCTTTTTTTCTGCTTCTGCCTCTCATCCTCCCATCCATCCAAACCTGACTCTTGATAGATATTAATGATATGGAGCAACATGATCCGACTGTGTTCTTTCATCCCGGGTCCAGAGCATGTTTCTTTACTGATCAATGTCCTGTGTCTTCCATCTTAATCAGACTTTATATGGTTTGCCCCAGAGGCCAGTTTGGAAGCTTATACACTCGCGTGCACACACACACATCAGTCAGGCTTCATTCCCTGCTTTATCTATTACTTTGAGATCAACGCACATGACCTGGCAGCAGCAGGCTGGTATTCAGACTGTGCCACCGCTTTCTGCGCTGGTGTGTGTGTGTGT
>JBAJHX010000053.1:14992241-15008716 GCA_037176925.1 Amniataba percoides | reverse complement strand
ACTGGTGTATATACATGTATGTCATTAATGTGCCACAGGAACAGTGTCTAATCTTTTGTGGTCGCTGTTCTCCTGCTATATAAGTCTGTCTTCAATCTTGTTTTTTTCTCACTCTAATTACATGTTGACATAATATGCCATGTTTCCTGATGTTGGGATCAAATGAAGCATAAAAAATAAATTATAGAAATGTAATAAATCTTTGGTGTATTATTCAGATCAGTAAGTTTGTGGGAGTGTTTTTGGACATCAAAGGCACACAATAATGTGCTGTACACTTGATATATTTTTCTCACGTTAACTTGATTTTCTGGATCATTTATTTCTGTCTTTGTCTCAGTTTTTTTCTCTTTTCACCATGCCGGTCTTGCGCCACACATACTGTAAAGGGGGCCCAGTCAGGAGTAGCACTGAGAGCAAGCTCTGACTGTTTACCCCAAATTCGCCCTGGCTGTTCACCCCCACACGACAAACACATATGATTGCATAGGCGGGTGCTACTTCTTGTGGCCTGTGCTCAGATCCATGCTGTGTACCAGCTCCGCCACCCTATCTGCCTCTTTCATCTGCTGAGTCCAGATCCTCTCAGCTCATTTCACCGCAACAGCAACAAAACTCACTTTGAAGAGCTTCCAGCATCCCCCGGGTCCTTATGACTCACCAGAATGACACGAGTACCTGCTACGAGTCTGGGAGTCGCGCTGCTTCTTGTGCACACAAACTTTCACATGGGATACACTGAGACAGACATTATCCACAAGCTGTGTAATGTGCAGGCCGCACACCACATGCACGCAACACATGTATGTATCCTAATCTTCCAGTTGTGCAGAAGTCACGCAGCCGGCATGGACTTACCCCACCCTAGCGTTTACGCTACTCCCACCGAGGGACGTCAGTCCTGCGGTATATCAGCGGCAGCAGGAGGGAGGAAGGTGTGCGTGTCAGAGCTCAGACGTGCGTGTCTCAGGTTGTCTAAACTTCCAATTTCTTTGATGTTTGTTTGACCGAAGCTGCAGATTGGGCCACTGTGCAACAGTCCTTGAAGAGAGTTCAGGGACCGTATGTGTGTTGTGATGTTTTTTATACATGCATCAGTAATGCATCTGACACAGACACACTGCACGGCCATGAGGAAGGCTTATTCCCCTTTATTCGATAGTGTTCAGAAGTTACCAACGCCATAAACACCGGGCAGAACAGAGGCACCCGTTGATTCGATAACGAGCATGTTTGCCATATGTAGACATCTGTGAGGACTTTCATTTTCACGGTAGTGAAAAACTGCATTTATGTCACAGGGAACGTCACCTTTTTCCACTTAGTGCTGCGTGCGATAGGCATCTCTGTTACAGTGCTGTGTGGATGTATGTATAAATACTATATGTGTGTTTCTTCCTGACTTGCTCTCCGTTTTCCCCCCTCTCGCTTGCCATTAGATACACGCGGCTGTACTCCTGATTGGACACACACACAGAAAAAAAACAAAAAAGAAATTGGCTCATATGAAGCCTCTCCTCTGTCCAAAATCTAAACAGATTCAATTGTGCAAAACAGGTACTGTTATCAGGGAGTACATGATTTCCATTTAAACTGATAACATGATGCAGTGAAGGAAACCACAGAACATTCAGTGTACTATTAAGAAATAAGAAATGCTTGTAAAAGCCTTTTTCCTCCTGAACTACATGTAACTGAAATGATCAGTCAACATTAAACCTGGCAACCACTCCTGCAGTTTAAACTTAAGCAAGTCTTGCATTAAATTTATGGCTTATCTTTTTTTTTTATATTTAGTTGAGATTGGACTGAAAAAAAGATGGAACTAAATTAGAATTTCCGAGTGCCATTTGCAATTCAAAACACTTTGAGGTTTAACTGAGGTGCACAATCATTTTCACATTTTCTCGCTTCCCACTCTATTGCTAATATTTTCTGGGCTGTGGTCATCATCAAGGGATCTCATTTTCTGTAAACTATGGTGATCAGCTTTTTCTCGCAGTGGGAAACACAGAAACATTTGAATCTGTGGGTAAATATTGGTCGAAACCAATCTTTTCTTTTCATAAAAATGGTTATTTGTCTGTGAAAACTGGTAAAAACGAAACGTAATGACACTTTATTATATACTATAGCACATTCACAGAAAACCCAGACTTTATCTTGCCGACTGCTCATCACAATATACCTCGAATTCACTCCTTTATTCTCCACTTGTTGGTCTCGTTGGGTGAAGCCATGAGACAAATGATCTGAGTGCATCTATGTGCGTGAGTTGAGTCTTGGGTGGAGGCCAGACCAGAGTGAAGAAGAGCAGAGACAGATAAGAAAGCTGCCAAATGGGCTCTGTCATGCAGCGGAGAGATGGAGAGAAAGACGCTGTCCGGGGCGTACATCGCTCCCTTTCAGCATCTCTCCCCTGGTGGAGGGCGGTCAGGATGTGGAGCGTGAGAGTGTTGACAGAAGAAGATATGGCTGGGACCAAAATTCACGGCCACAACTTGACACCGTGCAAACGGTTCAAGGGACGAGCGCAGAGTTCACATAAATTATTCGTAGCTCGCTCCCGTTAGCCTTAACCGGGTCAAGGATGGGCCGAGGAGGATCATGGGTAATCACAAAACCTGTCCTAGAGTGGCTTCTTTACTACTCTCTCGGGGTGATCAGGTGAGACGAAGGTCATCTCGTGTCGAGGTGCGCATGCTGTGAGGTATAGACTGAAGCTAATTTGAAGTCTGAGATTTATTTGTTTGTGGTCTTTGAGGGGAGGTAAGGGGGGAGGAGGCCGTGCGTTTACAGTGGTTTATGGAAAAGTTTAAACCTCTATCTGATCTCGCAAACACACACACACACCAAACTCCAAATCCCCATCTGGAGAGAAGCACTTAAAGTGTTTTTTACAGAAACACACACATTTGATTACGCTACGTAACCCTGTTAGGTCTTATAGCTTCTGTATGTTTGCAACTCTGACTGCAACCTGTACACAACAACAGCTTATTAAAAGACTCACTTGGGCAATCCAAACAGCAGGAGCAGGGCGGTGGAGTGGAATATTATGTTTGTTGACTTGTAAAAGGTCATTTTGAGTACACACATGAATGAAGTGGAAAAGAGGCTCTGGGAAAGGTAGATAAAAGCTGGTTGGTGGACGAGATCATTCAGCCGATATCAGAGCACCTGAATAAACTGTTGTAGGAGAGACATAACAAATAGGGCTCATAATTTTCAGCCATTTATTATTCACAATAAATACTTGATTTTTCCCAGCCAGAACTGAATCTCACACACTGAATCAATGAACGTATCAGCATTTATTTCAAGCAGTTAGCATTTATTTCTATGGAAAAAAAAACAAAACTGGATTTAAAAAGCATCTGCAATGCAAACATTGCTGTTTATGCGTCACTTCTGTAGTTTATGTGTCATATTTTTTGATCGAGCAAATTCTGAGTGTTGCCATCAGTTCACTTCATTTTTTCTCTTCTGTTTCTGTAACTAGAATCATTTTCTGCAAACCACAGTGATTGACTTTTATTTTGTAGCAGGAAACAGCAACGTTTACTGCATAAGGACATAAAATCTGGGTGAAATAAAATCACAACTTGGAAATTCTGCCTTTTCCAAGTTCAAGGATGACCACTGCGGACAAGAGGTCCTTATAATGTTACGATGTAAAATCTGTGGAAAAAAAGTCCACAAATGGACTCCTGCTGACACAGCTCATGTGAGATGACTGAGAGCTCTGCAACAGCTAATAAATGGACCTTGTGGAGTTCTCTCGATGTGAGTTTGGGGCTTAAGAGGTCTGCCGATCAGGATGTGACCAGGGAAGTGTTAAGAAAGTTTAGACTACCCACGTTTCCCAGAGGTTGTTGGGGGCACATCTGCATGCTCCCCTCCACCGCCTACACACACTCAATTTCTCACTGTAACTGTAACTCCTCTGCAGCGGGGCGGCCGTCGTCCCATCCTCTGTCCGGCTGACTGAGCGGCTGCAGAGTTGAAAGGGGGCCGGAGTGCTGGCTCTGATTAGCTTGTTTGCTTTCTATAAGCTGGGGAGAAGGAAGCTCCCCTGCCATGTCTCCGTGTCAAAACAGGCCACCCCTCGCTGCCGTGGCCACAAGGTCTCCAACGGTCACACGCACACACAGAGTCACAGGGTGCACACGAACTAATGCATGTAGTGTGCATGTGCACGAAGAGACGGACCAACCAGAGGGCAAGGTGTCTGTATGAGACATGTACACGAGGCCTAAATGAGCACAGATATGTGTAAGAGAGACGGTAAACAAACACACATTCCCATGGTGGTCTGCAATGACACCGAGCAAATATACACGGACGGAGGCCGACAACAGAAACAAACATGACAAATGGAGACAGAGCATCAGACCCTCACTCCCTTTGTATCCTTCACCCGACGAGGTTAAAGCCCTGGCTAATGTTGGAATCTGGTGAAACACGCCACAGCGCAGCCACAAATAGCTCCTAATAGAACTTCCCATTATCCGCACCGCTGGAATGTGCAGCTAATGCACAGAGACCAAAGCCAGGCCCAGTTAACATACCTGTGGTAACTGCATGGTTAAAAGCTGTGGGGAGCGTCTATGTGTGTTTTCTGTTGCAATTAGCTGAGGACGGGAATAAGGGATGACAGGATTATGTGGGAGAGACTACATGGATACAACAGATCAACCAAAGTGACTTAAACTGCAGTAACAGCCTTTTGTCAGCTTTATGATGTTTCTGTTTGTATATTCTCATGACCCCTGTCAAATGTTAATGTGAGTTTCAGTATATGAGTGCTTTGTTTCAGTTCCCAAGAACAAAACTGCTTATACACTAAACACAGCTTAAATTACAGGATTGTCAGTCTGATGTGTCATATGCAACTACTGCAAAAAAGAATATTATAATCATAAATACTTTCTATTTATAATGTTTCAAAGGTTGTACAGGATTAAATGTGAATTAGCAGAATTAGAAGACTATAAAAGATATCTGCAAATCAGCACTTGTCACTGAAAGTGACAAACAGCTCAGAATGGAAATGGAAATTAATTAAGACTACTGACCTGCATTTTGCTGTAAGTAATACATGTGCCTTGTGTTATCGTCTTTACATTATGCAGCCTATTGGCAAATAAAAGCACAACCATAACTTCATCAGTATCTCCCTCTCCTGATTAAACAGATCATTTACAAGAATATGTGAAATTTGTGTTTTCTATGTCAATATTAGGTGGGTTCTGCTGACTGATTTGCAACATGGCTCTCAATAGTCTAGTATATTATATAAATTACTGGAATAGCTCTGCCATGTGGCAAAGTCCCTAAGGATTGTCAAATTTATTTCACCATGCTGTATATCCTATCACATTGCCCTTCCCAACTTCGTATATATGTTTAGTGTTTCACATGTCAAAACACTTTTCTTACCTGAACTGAAATGTCACCTGACAACTAGTGATGATGATTTAGTGAGTTAAAGCTGGTATTAATATTTATTCACCCCAATTTCCATACAATACAGATCACTAGAAATGTGTCAATATAAATACAACCACTAACTATGGCCTCACAACCACAACATTAAATAGTAAATCAGCTCTTGCATCGTTAACTGAACATTACCAGCACCATAAAGAGTTTTTGCTGTAGTGCAATGTTGCACCACAGTTCAACATAAAGTGCTCTGGATAAACTAGTGCCTCGGTGTAAGGCCAACTAACCCCGCAGCTGTCCTTGAGCTGCTCGCACAGTCATTTCACTCTCAGTCCGTTCCAAATAATCTTCACTGCAGCTGCAGTATAAATAACCATCACACATGTGAGTGCAGGACGACATCATCCACTTCATTCTGGCTGAGGGGGACAGCTCTTAATGTAATTCAGGAGTAATTCTCTGGCAGTTCCCGGGTTATTTCCTAAACTTTACCTCTGTAACGTCTACGTATTTCCCTGGAATGCTCTTTGCCTCAGGCCAGGTTTGATCTGCTGGACCTCTCCATCCCCACCACACTGTAACAGGTCATGTTGTGCCGGACTTTGCGATGCTGAGCAGGGCGGGGGTGTAGTGTTACAGTCTATTTGTCACAGGTCGGTGCTTAGTCTCAGGTTAATTATGACCTGCAGTACAGTCTGAGCAATGGAAAGAAGAGCCTCTTAGGTAGCAGTGCAGTCTGGAGGTGGTTAACTTCAGTCCCACGCTGAAGATCGTATGAACGATGGACACTCGGCCGAGATAATATTATTCTACCTGAGATGAGAGCCGTGAGGCAGGAATGTACATATGTGCGTACAGTGGTGGCGGTGCAGAGCGATCATGAGAGATGGAGGGAGAGAGAAGATGGAGACGCAACGAGCAAAAGAGGAGGCGCAAAGAGCAGACTAAAGTGAAAGATAGACGTGCAGAGTGAGTGTGAGGGAGGTCTAACGGTAATTTTGGGTCTGCAGAAATAAAGAATGGACCCTATTCAGGCGTCTCACACTCGGGGCCCCATCCTTTGTGGAGAAACCGTGATAAAGATGATATGATGTCAGCGCAGACCTCTGAAGCTCCCGCACAGGAGCTGACACAGATATCAGGCGGTTGAAAGCCACGGAGCAAATTAGGTTTGAGATTAAGTGATTTTGTTGAGGTCTTGGAGACCTACAGCAACAAAGTCAATGCTTGTTCATGCATGCTGCGCCAGCACTGTGAACATAAGAAAATATATCACTGAAAACAGCTAAATGCTCCCCCCTTTTGTTCTGCGTCAAAGTCCCCTGCCTGCACATATTTAGCGAATGCCATGTGTAATAAGCGGTGCCATGCGGTGAGACAGGTAAACAATGTGCTACTCTAAGAGTTATCAACAAACAAAAGAAAACCCATCCATAATGGGTCCCAGACAGGCCTGGGATGCCATTGTTTATTGATGTTTTTTATTATTTTCTCCTCCTCTGGTTGTATCCTTGAATTTCTCCCCTGCCTGCATCCTGCCATCATCTCTTCACCGGTCACCCTCACAGCCGAGTTCCTCCTTTCGCTGATTTCTCCCAGGCATCTCCTCCCTCCTATCCTCTCTGTTTATTTGCAGTGTCTTTAAGATGGCGTGAGTGGAAGCTGGCCACCGATCCCTGCTGGTCCACAGCTAATGTGCATGACTGCTCAGACCTGCAGCGCCCAGTGCGCAGTGAGCTGAAAGTGACTTGCTGTGTATATTTGGAGAAGGTTCCCCTACACATACTCGGCCTATCACCGTTTACCCAAAGACTCTGCCCACCTGGATAAACTTACAAAATGTGGACATTGTTATTGTTAAAAAGTGAAGGTGGCCTATCATCTCACTCCCAGTTCCTTCTTCTGAGATTTCTTACATCTTTACCACCTGCCAAGTTATTTCCTGCTCTTTGACGATCAGTCCTGCGGTTCAGGTTCGTGGGTTACAGATCTAAAGGCCACCAAGCCACTTTACGAGCCATTCTGTCTGAAAACTGTCAATCTTCCTCACAAAAAACAGTGATGGATGACTGTATGAGGCTCATATGTCATTGAGATGATGGCATTTAGTCATCACGATAATGAGCAGTGACATTATAAAGCAGCTAACGCTTAATTAGTAATGTTTTTATCAGTCAAGACCACAAAGAAAGAAAGTGTATCATAACAAACCTAAAATGACAATAATGACCACAGATTACAGGGTTCATTTGATGACTTGATCGACTTTGAAACTCTATAAAGAGTTTAACCTGAGAGGTAATCGGTCTCGTGGGAGCGCACGGGTGGCGGAGGCCACAGAAAAACGTTGAGCGGCCAGAAACACTTTCCTGACAGAGCAGAGGAGGGCACATGTGAGAAGAATCAGATGATGTAAGTGTTTGTGGAAATCAACGGTTTTGACCAATCAAAGTATCATCAGATGTGTTTGGAGAACACACGTCTGGCAAACTGGATAAACAGACGGTCAGACACGCAAAACCTTGAAGCTGCCTCTGGTGCTTCGGCGGTGGATTAAAATGAAGCCTTTCCACTTTTCCTGCACAAATGCCACACGCAAAATGTGTTTAAAAAAAGACACAAATGTTTCACAAAGGAGAATCATGTTAAGTGAACTCCTACAGTAGTCTGGTTAATGAGGCTTTTGTTTTTTTTTTATCGTATAGTTTTTATGCAAACAGTAATTGGATGCAAGATAAAATAGCTTTTTCCTACATGGCCACAGGTTTTCAACAAAGGGCAAACATCAGTATATGACCTGGCAGAGGAGAACCGAGTTGATGAGATTCTGTACCTTAAACAGTAAAAAAAACTATCACATATTAATAGGACAACATTAAAATACGTCATATTACTGGATTTTCACTCACTATATTTACTCTATGACTTCTCATTTACCTTTGGTACAACAGTTCTCATCATGCTTTGGGGAAAGAAAAATGTTTCCATGGTTAGTGGTGGGTTTTAACATGCACTCTACTGTTTTTAGACTAAATCTGTTCACATTTTAATGCTTACTGGCAGCTGAATTAGCTATCAGTGGTTCCTGTTTGTAGTCATAGATGCACAGACTGCTATCATTGAATTACTGTGATACTGAAGACAAGTTAATGACCATCAGGCAAGTTCTGGGGAAGGAAGTAAAAGGAGCCCTTTTTTTTTTTTTTTTTTTTTTTTAGAAAATACATTTTCTAAGGGGATTTATGAACAAGTAATTCAAAATGAAATAATGATATCCTTCTCCATCCAAAATATGTGCATTATGTCTCTGTGTTCAGATTTGACTGAGTTATGAGTCGGAGTGCAATTTTTTAAAGCAAACTGCGTCACTCGGTGGCAAAGGGCTAAACGGCTGCTTCCAGGAAACTTTGAAGAGGGAAGCCAAACCTCAGTTTTAACTGTCCCGGTCATTACTCTGTCACACCAACACTTTTCTCTCTTGTTCACTCTCTTCCCTTGATTTGTCTCGTACGAAGCAGAAGAAAATGGGGTGTGGGTCGTGCACCTCATCCCAGTGAGCGTCAGTCCTGCAGAATAGCCTGGACTCAGATGAAGAAAGAGGGGAAGTTGGGGCAGTTCACAGCCTGCAGGGAGAAATGTTCCTTTGATGGGGAATATCAGTTTTAATTCTCTCCAGTGAATTGGAGTAAAACCTCACAGGCCTCAGGCACACTGCTGGGAAAACTCATGAGGCGATTCCAGACATCTTGGTGGCGTTAGATTATCTTTACTGCAGGCCTGCTGCCAAAGTCACCAGCACTATATTATCTGCAGTGCATCTTCTGGCTCTGTTTTCTGTGGATGCTGACCATGACCATCGAGACCATCAAGTCCCAACTACTGTCCTCAGACTCTTTTATGTTTGATAACGGCAAACCGTGGGGAAAACAGTCAAGATAAGGGAGGAAAAGAAAGGAAGCTTGAGGAAGGTTTCCTCTTCAAGGCAACAATTTGACATGGTAATGTATTTTTCTTGTGTCAGTGCAGGTCTTTTCGACAGCCTTCATTAAATAAGTGTGTGTAACAGCTGTTCAACATTGATTTCCCTCTCTGAAAAAAAGAAATATCAGATACAGTGCTTTTTCATCTTTAAACCATGTGTAGAAGCAAGGCCAGTTTGTGAAGCCTTTTTTCCAGTAATGCTCTTGCTGTTTTTGGACTCTGGAGGGAAACGCAAGATGTTTTTTTTTCTCCTCCACAGTTCTCCACAAAACAAAAGGGTATATGGTAAACAGACAAGAAGAGAAACTACTGAGGGATACTGACAATCAAGTAAATAAGGGGAAGGGGAACATGTGCGAGCCGAGATGATTGATCTGAACATCCATGCCTGATCAAAGTCAATCATACAAATGGATATCACACATGAATCAGGAGGAGAAATGCGAAAAAACGGGGAGGAAAGTATAATAAAGGAGGGATGGAGGAATGTGAACGGCGGGGCAGAGACGGCCCCAAACATAAGTATTGTCTTAATATGAATCAACCCCTTTCTGGAGACTTTGGAAAGCAGGACAATGAGACTTTCCTGAGTTGCTGCTCAGCCAATCAACCATGCAGACAGATGGTGGAACAATGACATACCTGGCCGGGTGCATCACCTCTCGCCACATGTCTCCAGTTAGCTCCTGTCCTAAAGGTAGAACCTGTCTCGCCGAATTTGTCCCAGGACGTCTTACACAGACACCTTCAGGACACGAGGATTTGTCAGAACAACTGCCAGGCTGGGATAAAGTGTATTCAGCACAAATGATTCTCGGCTTTCAGTTGTCATTTGTGGAAGGGAAGTGGACTTATAATTATAATCGGATTGTACAGTTTACAGGGAAATATTGCACTTGACTGCATCGCATTCATCCAGCATCTATAGTTACTTACATTTCATTTTACCCACAAAATGTTATCAGCCTATAGGATGCATTGTGACAATCAAGTCACAATCACATAATCAAGTCATCCAAATGAACTCCATCTCGGTTAACTACAACATAAACTCTGCTCAAAAATAGACGTGAGAATAATCCAGTCATGTAATATTTATATATAATTATGTAAAACTTTGTAATGATCTGTTTTGGAAGAGACTTTCGAGTAAGATTTTGAAGGCAGGGCATTTAGTTCAAGTATTTTTATGTTGCAGAATTGTTACTTTTATTTCAGCAAAGTGTCCAAATTTCAACAGATTAAGTCCTTAATCAATCAGTTGGTCAATTTTACTTTGACTCCAGAGCTTTCAGATCATGAATACATACCGAAGCAAATGATTTTGAGAGTTTGAAGTTTGAGAAAGCAACAAAGAAACATCTGAGAAAAGATACTGTGGTGCTCTCTCTCTCTCTGCTCCAGCTGCCACAGAAGTCAGCCTGAAGCTGCACAAACAGTAAAATAGACCAAAATAATGTGTTAAAGGATGAACGTCAAACAGTGACAAAAAGACAGTTGACACAAAGCAAACATGGCAAACTGACAATCCCTCTGAATATTTGAGGCCTCTGGGCCCGAACAAAGGTCTTGAGACACAAAGATAAATTAACGGGACGCTAGATAAACACAGCCATTTGTATTTCAGCAGAAACGACAGTATAATAATAAAGAAACTCGCGCTTCATTCCAGGAATGGAGAGCCTGGCTTTGATCTGGTTGTGTTTAATGGCCTCATGGCTCCCCTGTTGAATAAGTGTGGCAGCTTTACTGTCCCGTGGTGGCCATGGAGACTTGTATTGTATGAAAGAACAGCACAAACAACAGCTGAGCGGATCGAATCAAAGTTCATAATAAAAAGGGTGGATATTACACAGAGTGCGAACCGACTGTACTTTGGGAAGAGGCTTCTTTGTCCTCTTTAGCCGTCCCCTGAGAGAGCGACAGAGAGGAGAACAACGCTGATTTTGTCTCCTCAACTCTAAACAACACCAGAGACGATCATGCGGACCAAAGGGACTGCAGACGTACGGTTTGGGTTTCACGGCTCTTGTGCAATGCATGCACAAACACACACACACACACACTCACAAAATGCAACAAAGGAATACAGAAAAGCACATAAAGATCTGTTGCATCTTTGGAAACAGAGAGATCACAAGCTTGTTTTGACAAATCAGTCAGCAGAACATTTGACTGGAGCCCAGTTGTGGCTTTCGCCATCAGGACGGAGTTTACTAACAGGGCTTCCCGTTCCTTCCTGCTCCCACAAATTTGTTCACGTCATCATCACCACCACCACCACCACCATCATCATCATCATCATCATCATCAGCCCTGCAGAACACAACGTTAACAACAAACAGAAAGAAGACACCCCTTCTCTTTGATGAGTCTGTCTGTCATTGATTGTCCGTACTCATGGCTGGCTCTTTTTCCCCCCCCCCTGCAGCGACGGTCTAATTCAGTTAAGGAGAATGTAGCCAACAGAGAGGTCCAGTGAATGGAAAGGCGAGGAGAAGATGAGTAACGGGGGAAGGAGGAGAAGTTTTCCGGCGGGGTCAGAGGTGTGCGAGCGGTCTGGGAATGTCCGGTCAGGGTCAGTGCGCCGGCACAGATGGACAGAGCAAACAGCCACCTCTCGGGGCAAACGCTGCATCCTGTTAGACGCTAAAAGGAGATACAGCCGGTGCAAGAGGTTAACACAGCAAGGGTTAAGAGGTCGGGAGGCTGCGTGACCTCACCTGCCCTTCTCTTCAGTTTCAGCCAGTGGAACAAACCTGTTCCAACGCCTGAGGACGGACAGACACAAAACACGCCAAGCTAGGCTGAAAGCAGCCACGCTGCACATGTGCACTGGTGCAGGAGTGATTGCACATTTACAAGAGTTTGTTGGTATGCTAGCCTGCGGTGGTGTTTGTGTGTGTATTGTCTTCGTTCAGAATCACTATATGCATAAACGTGTTTAGCTGAACCCTGCTGACTTTGTGTTTCTTTGACTCGTTTCCTGTGGTGCTGGCATGATGTTGACATTTGTGGTTCAGAGTGAAATAGCTTCAAATGTATTTAGAAGGATTTCCACAAAATGTGTTAGAAATATTTGTCGTTGATCCCTCGTGGATCGGTTCTAATGACTTTGGTGAGTTCCTGACTTTTTGCTGAGCACCACCAGTGAGTTAAGTTTTTAACATATACAGTGAAAAATCTCTCAATCTACTGGACAGATTAGCACTGAGCTTTCTACAGACATGAGTCCAACACAGTGAACTCTGACTTTGCTGATCCCCTGACTATTCCTCCAGTGCCACCATGACGTTGACATTTTCAATTTTTATCAAAATATCTCATTTAACAATTATATGGGTTGCTGTAAACATTTGGTAGAAATGTTGAGGATGACTTGAAAGGACTTTTCTGACCTTTCTTCTGACGCCATTATCACACTAAAATTCCAGTTTTTCCAATACTTTTATAATCAAATAAAAAAAAGTGCCAGCAACCTCTGCTGTCCCATGTGTAAGTGCTTATTAGCAAATGTTAGCACTCTAACATGCTAAACTAAGACTGTGAACAGCATGAGCATGTAGGCCTCCAAAAGCTGCACACTCACTGCCTTGTTACTCATGAGGAGTGTCCTCTGGCTTTGTATGCGTGCAAAGGAAAGAGCTAATGATTCCTGGGAATGTGAACGCAAAAATATCTGTTTATAAACATCATTTAGCTTTTGTGGCTTCTGGGCTTTGTTCAAGACGAGTGCTCAGAAGGAAGGAGGGGAAGAAATGGCCGTACTTCCTAACAAGGGATTCCCACCTCTGGGGCGTTCAGAGGATGAGCGTGTGGTCTCTTAAATCAGCTGACCTGCAGAAGCCCCTCTGTGGTTCAGGCAACGATCAACAGCAACAGCTCTGAGCTTGTGGCACATCAGTGCAATTAAATAAACACATTTCTGGATTAAGAACTTAAGTGTTTCCTCGTGTAAACATGGAGGTATTCATCTGTGTGTGATTGTGTGCTTCAGTATATATGTGTGCCTGACGAGTCCACAAAGGCCACATGTCTCAAATCCAACAACTCCCAAGAAACAGATCTTTGATGTGAAACACGTTTCGCCGTCCACACATCTTCCCGTACATCTGTACCCTTTCTCACCGACATCGGGCCTGTCGACGTCACGAGCGGCCGAACATGTGCCGGTCCAGGGCGCCCGAGATAAATAGAAAAATAAACAAACGGCCCAGCTGTCAACCAGACAATCAAACTACAGCCAGCAGCAGATCCCTTTCATCACAAGTGCTGAGGACACGCTCTCACGGGAGACAGGCTGAGGGGAAAAGAAAACAGAGAGATATGAAGAGAAGAGAAAACGTATTTCCCATCGCAAAATGGGAGAGAAAATATAGATGAAAGTGCGAGGTTAATGCGTCTTGATGGATTAATTTACTAAACTGAGGAAACACCTCCTGTTTTGTCCACCGGGGAGCTGGAGATGTCAACGGCTGTCTGCCTTTATCTCGTACTCCGCATGGTTAAAAGTGACAAGCTAATGAAAACTAAGGTTATGACTTTTCGTTTCTAAGCCTCTCGCAGAGGTTCCACCGCTGAATTTTATTGTTTTTCATTTGAACTTATAAAATAAAGGTCTATTCACTCCGACAGCCCCTGAGAGTGATGATAAAGCAGTGGAAAGAGTGCGCTCGGCGTTTGGCGACTGAACCCCAGCTTAGACTCTGAGATGTAACAGCAGGGCTTTTTGAAAATGAAGCCATGCAGTCATTCATGAAAAAGAGGCACACGAAGGTCAAAGACCTGGTTCTCCAATCTGATTCACGAATCATGTTCCGACTTGGAAAGTGATCGTCAGTGCATTCAATATATTTCTGCCTTGTAGTTTCATTCTCAGTTTTGTCTTGTGCAAACCTGACAGCAAGTTTTAATTTGCTATCCGTAATAAAAACCTGTTCAGCTCTTGACCACAAAGCTCTTTATGTGGTTTCCACAAAAACGAACGACAAAGATGAATAATTTAGTGTGGAATTCCTCTGTAGGGTTGCCAGGGGAGACAGGCGGAAAGGAAAACTGAGCGGAGGAGAGAGCTTCTGCAGGGGGCGGGAAAAAAAAAGGATACACAGAAATAATTCAAGTATTTGTTAGAGAATTGTTAGGAAGCACAGAAATGAGACGGCATTGTTAAAGATTCTCAGGAGTGTAAACTTGAAAACCACAAATGTTCTGGCCCCTCTCCCTCTCGTCGCCGCCTCTCATCTGTACGGCCGAGTGTTAAAGTCCAAACTGTTCCTGCTGAGTAACAGAGAAGCTCAGAGGACGCCCAAAGACATATTAGCTGCCTCTAAACAAGCTAATCATTATTTAAACCGCATCTTCCTCTGCATGTCTGGCCAAGCTCGGCGGGAACTAGACGAGGCTCAGTGAAATGAAGTCAGTGAGAGTTGCAGAAGGTTTTCATCAGAGAGTAATAGCAAGCTGTGATTGTTTATCGGCCTCCACATCATGCGCTAACCATTAAGTGTCCCCGTCTCTTGTTTATGATGGATCTCGACAGAGTGGTGGAAACAGTGGTGTTTAGCAAGAAGACAGTTTACACCTCTCAGACTTGGACAAACTTCCAAGGTTGGATGCATTTTACGGTCAGCATCTGCTGGCCGGGGACTATTTCTCTGGTCATTTTCCTGCTTTTGATTAATCAAATTAAGCTAACAAAGCCGACATCTCAGTGAGCCTTGGGATGATGTGTAGTTTGTGGTTAAGGTTTTATCATTAAAAACACACACACACACACACACACACACAAAACCCCCTCTTACCTCATTTATTTAAGTGTTTGTGTTTTCCCCTTTAAAGAAATGAGATACTTTCTCAGGTCCGCAGCCACAGCATGGCTGAGTGAGCCCATCAAAGCCAGTGAACCGAAAAATGAGTCCCCGGGAAAAGTGGAGCGGTCTGACTCATTCAGGTAACATCATCATTTACAGTGGAAACGCATGGAGGACAGCTAAGTGAGCACCAGGGGGGGATTCCTTTCAGTGTGACACAACTTCTCTTCCATATGTTTGAGTTAAATAATTTAATATGACTCTATTTGGACATGTGCAATACGTGATTTTTTTTTTTTCCGAACAGCACAACGAGAGTCCACATTCCCTCTCCGCCACACCGGTGACCCCTCTCAAGCTCCTTGGGTGTGGAATTAGTTAACCATGCTTGACAGGGCCTCAGATCAGGTGTCCCCCTCTCCCTGCGGGCAGGAAGCAGGACTGAGGCGACCTGTAGCCTGAACAGGAGTCTCCTCACAAGAGGATCCCACCTGCTCCTGAATCAGCCTCCGCTCCACAGGGCGTACAGCGCACATTCATCTCTGATGCCGAGCTATCAGGCCTCAGCACAGCCTGTCCACCAGGATCATACCAGTGTTTTATCAGATATATAGCTTAAATCCATGGAAGCTTTATTTAACTGCTTTAAAATGGGGAAAGTAAGGCGGCTTATGCTGCAGCATGCTGAATACCATGCATTATAGTCTTAATTGGCTGAAAACCTGAAGATGGGGCCAGTGTGCTTCTACTTTCAACATGGAAAGTTTTACAATACAAAGCTACATCATATCAGTGTAACCAATTCAGTCACAAACATGGACATCATACACATGTCAGCTGGCACGTAACAGAAGGCCTTTTTTCTCACGCCAAGGCAAATATGTCATAATGTCATGGAAGGTACAGAAGTATGTTAGTATTGACTAAATTATCACAGACATCAGTGTTTAAAAAGCAAATAAAGATCACATATGCAGGATGCTAAGCCTATAGAAATATTAAATTGCCAGCAGGGAATTCTGCTGAGACAATCATAGATGTGGGTTTGTTTTTCATACAAACACATACACTCACTCACTCACTCACACTCACACTCACACTCACACACACACACACACACACACACGCACACACACACACACACACACCACACACACACCACACACACACACACGCGCACACACACACACACACACACACACACACACACACACACACACACACACACACACACAC
>JBAJHX010000053.1:14970549-14980872 GCA_037176925.1 Amniataba percoides | reverse complement strand
TGCTCAGTTCTCAGAATAAAAAAAAGATCCAGCTTATAAAGTAGAAGCACCTAATGTCAATTACACACCTTTATCCATTTTTTCTTCTTTGCTTTTTTATAAGCTGTGATTTTGATGGTAGTTTAATATCAATTTGTTTATATGCTTACACAAATGGAGGAAATGTATCATATCCAGTGGAGTATAAAATGTCAATACCAAAACTCCAAAGCCAGAATTGAAGTCTTGAAACCCTTAAAAATGTTACTTCTCTTTAACTTTTAATATTCATAAATAAAAGAGCGACAATTAAACTTTGGAATAATCACAACATGTTAACTTGTCATGTTTGATTGGAAATCATGGCTGAAAGGACCATTGAACAGAAGGCGGTGGTCCATGTGCTGAAGGCTGTCAACTCGGAGCCACCTGTGTGTGAGGGTATGAATGATCGTCAAATTGTAAAGCACTTTGGATAAAGGCCTTACATAAATGCAGCCATTTATAATGCCATCACTTTTAATACTGATAAATTCTGACTGGCCGCCTCTTTTCCACCTGAGCCCGGCCTACTTGTTGCCTTGGACGACAGAAAAAACAAAGACATCTGTCCTGTGAAAATAGAAATTTCTGGCACATTATTAGTCTTCATGGAGGACCTCAGGGTTGATTGAGAAAACATGTTTTCGGGGCCTTTGAAATTGCTTAATACAATATGTCTAACCAATAGTTAATGATCAACTGAAACAGTGAGAAACAAGCCAATACTCGCATCTAAGAGTCTGGAAAATGTTTGGTATTCTTACTTGATAAATGACTTGCTTGATCTATTAAAACTGTCTGTAACTTGATCAGTCAGTTCAACAAATCAATCGCTTAAGTGATTGTTTAGTCTAGTTAGGGCATGTTCTGTTAAAGACCAACTGATAGCAGCAGGTCAGTTCACTATGTTTTTTATTTTTTTTCCTTTTTGTCTCCTCTCCATATTTGTCTCCTGTTCTGTCTCTCTCTCTCTCTCTCTCCGCTGCCCAAACCATGCTGTTCTCATTACAGCTACTTTATGGCTACACACACACACACACACACACACACACACACACACACACACACACACACACACACACACTCAGACTCTCCATCAGAGCTGTAACTGAAGATGCCTGCTCTTCTGCAGGCTCTCCTCCGTTTTGACATTCACTTCAGTCGAGCCCGGGAGGGGAAAATCGAACTTATTATGTTCTAATGCGATTTATAAATTATTGTTTTGGTGTACTTGGATAAATCATTTTGTTGGACACAGAGGTAATTCTTGAGGATAACAGATGACTTTCATGGGAGAGGAGATGAAAAGCAATACTCTGTACAGGAGCCCTGTGGTTGTGGTGGTCCTGTGGCGACAGCAGGCCTGCACGCTCCATCCACTGTAACTCATAATGATTATTAAATCCAATATAGAAAAGCTCTTCCACTGTCACACCTGATACTTTCGGTACATGTGTGTTATGTATATTTATAGTAATGAAACTTGGATGGATCTACTTGGCCACTGGTTGTAATTTAAGAGTTTTTATATAGTTTCAGATCTGCTTTATTAGCACGTTTTCCACTTGCTGTTGCATTTTCCCTTCTCTCCTTTTTTTTTCATCCTTTCATTTTTTTCACTACATTCATTTCTCATTTAAAAAAAGGGATATTCTTCACCCTGAACACACACATCATTACTAAAGCTTTATGGAGTGAAGTGATGAAGTGATGGATTCCTCTTGCTTTCTCAGACAAACACACACACTCACATTGGCCTATAGAACAATGGGGATTGGCCTAAACCCTGCAGAGATCCTTATCACCTCTCTTCCCTCTCCCCAGAGGGCTAAAACAACACGGATCAACATGTGGGCCATTTTTATTCTACACCGTCCAGGCTCTCTGCTCAACGGGGGGTGGGGAAGGGGGGGGTGTAGTGTTGAGCAGATCACAGAGATACCCTGCCATTAGCTCACCGATGGCATCTCCGTGCTGACCAATCAGAGCCTGAGAAAAAAAGCTGTCCGCCAATGGGAGCATACGTCCGTGTCCTGCAGCGTCTGCAGTCTATTAAATACAAACTTTGCTAATAAATCTCTATCGCCGTTTTCCTGTCCACTGTAAGCTTTGTGCAAATTGGTGAACCTGCGCAGCCCCGACTCGGTGTTAGAGAGATGATGATCAGAAAGAGAGTGGGATGTGAGGGAGAGGGGGGCGGCGGTGGATGAGAAAAGGGTTTGCAGCTCTGGGAAACACACTGGTTTTATTACACAGCCTGTTAGTGGTGGAAAGAGGGATGAAACTCTTGTGTTGAGTGAGCGGGTGGTTATGGATGCCTTGAGGAGCCACTCTGCCGGTACATTCACTGAAACAGCACTGCAGATGTGAGCTTCAGATGAATAACAGAAGTCTTTCTGTCAAATCCTTTTTCTCATGCTTCCATTTCATTCATTGCATTTCATGTCTATTTGTCCTTTTGCCCATCTTTCTTCTCTCTCATATCTTCTCTATTGTCTTTGTCTCCTGACTCCTTTGTCTACTTTGTCTGTCATTTTTTTTTTTTGGTCTTTCTTCACATGCAGCATCAAGGCGGGTTCCCATATGCGTCTAGCTGGGAGTCAGCTGTCGCTCTTATCGCAGAGTGATGGGCCGGGTCACACATCTGGCAACCCCTGGCAGGGAAGTCCCCTGCCCAGCCCCTCCGTCACCCCCCTCCCCCCTTCATGGAGCTGACTGGATCGAGATATTTCGTTGGCTTTTACGCCTCCTGAAACAACAAAACTGATACAGAACCAAAACACTGAGGGGAGGTCTGCCTTTCATCTCGGAGCTGAGCAGAGGTTACACATGCTCTTGCTCAAGGGCCTTTCAGCACCGCACTACAACCCCAACGTTTATCAATTATCAATTAATCAGCGATTAACATTATGATCTACCTCTTAATCTCCCGATAATCCTCTGCCGGCCAATGGCATCTTTTGAATAAATGACTCACGGGGATGGTTATGTCATTACAGTTTCCATTTTTCCCACATGCCTCTCTTTCCTCTTCTCATCCACGCAGGACAGTCTGGGGGTCACTCAGTTACTGGGGCTGAATGAAAGAGCTGTTTGGAAAGCAGTTCGCCTGTCTGCCGTGACAACGTTAAGTCCTAAAACTAACGGAGTCCATTCAGCAAGCGGAAGGCCACTAATCTCCCCATAGATACACCCTGCAGTCCAAACCAGCAGACTGGAAGCAGAGGGCCACATACTGCGGCTTTAACATAGACACAGCCGACTGAAGTATGTCGTTGCATTGTAACACAGGCGCTGTGCCAAAGTTCTCAGAGAAAAATGTAATGGTGTTAGATGCAGATTTATTGATTTTACTTCGCCGACTGATCTAACACAGCTGCTTGACCGGCATATATTCAAACTCTATTTACCATTTTCCATATCACATGCCACGCCACATTACAGATATTACATGTTACTGTGTTGCAAAGAAAACAGGTCTACAAGTGTAATGTTGCAATGGTTGAAATGTGGCATCTCACATGGCATCTAATTATTTCAATCGAATCTCCAGAGAAAGATTTTTCAAGTATGAAATGAACCAATGTGGCTTTGATTACAGCGCTTTAGACTCTCACGTGTGCGTGCGTGTCGGAGAGACGTCTGTCTTTAAGCATGAGCACAAACGTGTGTGTGTGTGTGTGTTGCTGGAACAACACGCAGCAGCACTCCCGCATGCGAGTGGATGACGACTGACACCCTCAAAAAGCGACCAAGCTGTGCGACCAAGTGTTTCACAACAAAACTCAACAAAATACAAGTTGACTGAAGAAAATCAGAAGAATGTCAAAGACACAATAGAGAGTGAAAATGTGAAAATAAAAACACCATGGCACGTCAATCGGGATGACAGTGAAAGAAATGTAGGTTTTCGTTCATCCTGCATCCATCTGTTGGAGAGAAAAGTTCTTGTTGGCATGAAGGAGCACCTGCTGCTTTTCTTCATGTGGACAGCTAAGGATTCACTTTGCATTACTGCGGCAGGCAATCAAGGCACTGCATCATCTGATAAAGCCACAGAAAAGGGTGCGCGAGAGCAAGAAAAAGCAGAGAGCTGAAGAACGCGAGAGCACACATTGTTTTAACCGTTGAGTCATGGGAAAGTACACAAGGAGTGCGGAGAGTGTAAGTACATTGTTTCAACAGCTGAGTCCATTAAAGCGAAAGAATATGTTTGCATCAGTGACCAGTAACCGCGGGACGCATCTCTCTTGGCAGCCTGGCTTGTCGTCATCCACTCATCCTTGCTCACTAGTCCATCGCCACACGGCCCAATCATTTATCCTCGGAAAGCCATTGAGGGACACTTTGGACCAGGCTTGAATAAACAAGAGCATGTAAACAGTGGGTTGAAAATAAACACTCAAACATGTCTCCCCTTATACAAAAAAGGCCCTAATTTAAAGTGATCTTGAGAAAAAGTCAGAGCGCTGCGAAGCATCTGCCTTCGGAGACCAGGCAGATGTTCTGCATCAGTAAGAAGCGTGATGTGGATCTAATACTGTATATTAAAGAATACACATGATATATATGACAGGATTTGGGCATGTCAGTGTGTGAAAGGTATATGGGCATATATCTATCCAAAACATAAGTACATCTTTCACTTACTTTGTTTCGAGGAAACTGATTGGCTTTGACTGCAGCCGTCCCTCCCATGAAAGTCAGCTGGATGGAGAAAAACCATACACAGCATTGGAGCCACTCTGCAGTGACCTCTGCTTCACCTTCACTTCTTTCATATTTGACTTTATAGTTATCTTCGCTAACCTTTAAGAGCTTAGTAGAATGAGGGGGACGTCTGCTTTGAAGCCGGAGAAGACCATTAGCACATCACAAAGGTATTCCCATGAGAGACAACAGGATGTTCACTGGAAGGCTGAATGTGACCACAGTTTACCAAACCGTGCGTGCAAGCAAAAAGCACCACAAAGCCAGCATCGCTAGTGCTTTTTGGGGCTATTTGGTCCTTTTCAGATGCAACAGCTCATAAACATTCATACCGCATCCCTTAGACATCGACTGATGTTATCGGTTGTTTTGTGTTCGCCTGATGAAACGGTTTGTGTGTGGTCAGTATTCTCTCCTACTGCTGGTGGCACTTTGCCAACATTTTCTACTGCTTCATCCGACGTGCATACAGTAGTTGGGTCAAAAACCGCATCATTCTTCTTTCCCAGAACTGACTGGAAAATAGGCCACAGTCACAAATCACCTTCAGTGGCCCGCAGGGGAACGCTGTTGCACTTTTGAACGCGAAAGTAAATAAACGTGGACAGGAAAGCTGTTCTCCAAATTTCCAGTAGCAGTTTTTGATTGATTACAAGTCCGTCGATTTGCTAAAAAAAAATTCAATGGAATTTTAAAAACTTTGCTGACCGTGACGAATACACAAAACATGCACACAGATCTCCCACTCGTTTCCAAACAATCCTCTACACTCTCCACAACCACGTGAGTCATCCTCCAGACGGTTGGCACGAGATCAAGCGGTGCGCAGTGAGCAGAGGGACTCCCTATAAAAGCCCAATAAAGCATTCCTGTCTTTATTCTCTCATTCATAACGACACATTCGGCTGATTGATTATCATCATTCTGCGGGCTGGGAAATAGAGCAAAGATGAGAGCTAGTTTGGTGGTTTAAAGGGTTTTTGAGGGACCAGAGATAATGGCTGGAGATCTGTAGAGCAATATCTAGTGTAGCCACACAGTAGGACTCTTCCTGCTTATGAGAACAAACCTCTGGTTGTTGTCTGTGTGTGGCGGACAATCAAATGCGTGTATGTGTGTCCGTGTGCAGAAAAGCATGCTGGGTGCACTGACCGAGAGAAATCAGGCGTGTCACAGTGCTGTGGCCCTTCGCCACCCTGCCTTCATGCCCTCGGGCTCCGTCGGGTTCCCAGAGGCCCAATCAAAACCTAGCGTCACCCTCTGACCTTCTAACCCCAGCTGTAAGCGCTCTGATTAAGACCTCATCAACACAATGTGGCCCTCCCAGCTGTGTGCTTGTGCACACAAGCCCTGCTTTGTACACCTTTAACACACACGCTCATACGCGAGGGTACACACCATACTGACCCAGAATCAATGAGAGGTAGGAACTTAGTAACCTTTAACCTCTATGACTAGCTTCTTAATCTCCCTCCCTCTGACCCCTGGGCTTGCAGTCAGTGTGTTTTAGTGTTCGTATGTGTGTGAGTAAGGGCAAAGCAGTGAGGTGTGAGAAGCAGGAAATGAGCATCCAGATAACAATAAGCCCAGATTTATATCCATTGAGCCAGACAGCGTGACTTAACATTGTGTGTGTGTATGTGTGTGTGTGTTTGTGCTTGCAGGGCAGATGACGTCAGATCAGCTGGATAGGAATAAGATGGCAGGGGGGCAGGAAGACTGTAAGACCCTGGTTTTCAAATAAGAGGATGTTCCTTGAAAGCGTAGCTTAACCCCCTGAGATCCCTGAAGCACCCGTAAGACCCTCGGGCTCACCCTGGCTTTGTCTTCTGGTAATGAAGTCCTGTAAGATAAAGTCTTTCAAGATACGGGTTGCTGTGCAAAGGAATTCCTTTGGAGGATCAAAACTTTAAACTTGAAAAAGAAATGCCCAAAAATAGCAAAGATGACTCCTAAAGTCAAGCATCCTCCAAACTAAAGAGTGTTATCTTGTGCTATTATTGATATCTGCGACTAACAAACTGCGGGTCACATGTGAATGGGTGAAAGCCGTGGTGAGGGACGAGGCTGTGGGAGTGGAACGAGGGTCAGCGTGACGTTCCAAATAAAACAAAAAGTCTCTCCTCTGAATGGACTGCCAGCTATTCAACACAAAGAATTCATAAATTTACATCCCATTTCAGCTTGTGACTGAGACGTCTGAGAGTCTCACAAGAAAGATTCACACACTCACATGTTGTGCAAGCGTGCACGCTGGCACGCACGGAGCTCCACACACATGCAAACACACTCAATTTAATGAGAGAGTTGCCGAACTAAAGAGAAGAAAAACAATGGAACATTTGGATTTTATCCCAGACTGTTGCTGGGGTTCGCAGTGGGAGCCGGTGCTGTGCTTTTATGAACAGGCATCCTGACTGAACCTCATCAGTCAGGTCAACTAACAGACCTCAGCACGGCCATCAGCTGCTGAGACAACAGATCCTCGGAGCTGCTCGGACTGTTTCACAGGCGTGTGCTCACACGCTGCACAGGATTATCACATGAAGAGGTAGTTCTGACTTCAGGGTGTATCTGCTCATGTTTTCACAGTGATGCACTGGCTACGGTCCAAGTCAATTTCACCAATTACCTCCAAACCAGCGATACACTACTTTAAAACAAAGAGCTGCTGGTGTGAAAAAAAAGACAGATAGAAATGTGAGAGCAGAGTACAGAAGAAGGTATGAAAGGGAAAAATCAGCAAAAGTTACAAAATGCATTACACTAAAGCATAAAATTATAGAATCTAAAAACCACACTACAGTATGATAGTGTGGTTTTGAATGATATGATATGATATGATATGATATGAATGAAGGAGAAATAACTGCAAAGAGGAAACAAGCGAGCATAAAGATAACCTGAGTAACGGTCAGTCTGAAAAATGTTTTTAAAATACATCTTTAAGAACACTTAGCTTCCTTGGCCACATTAAAAAAGTCCCTACAGGCTGCAATTTTCCACTCTACCATTCGTCAGTTAAGATTTCATGAAGACGTGGACTTTGCCTCCACCTTGCTTAATAAGTAGCATGACATTACATTACCCGCTAACTTTATCTCATCTCGAGTAACGTTCCCGAACAGTCACACAGTTCAGGGCTAACCCCCTTGTTGGAGAAACACACCAAAGAATGAAACAACAAGAAGATGTTCCTCTCCAACAGGATCTGTGTGCTGTGTGTTAGGAGCATCTGATATTAGAGGACCATTCACCAACACTAATATCAATGCTGAAGAAACGGATGTCTGCCTTCAAGCTTGTTCCATAAGAGGCAATAAATACGATGGATTAGCCCATAATTTCAGAGGGTGATGATCGCCTAAAGGTTAGCCGGACTGGAAGCAAAGATTTGGGTCAGGACAGTGAATGAGAAGTATTCTTCCCAACTTAAAAGCTCCACCACTTAAATGGCCTCGAGCAGGACACTTAGTCCCAGCTGCAGCAGAGGAACCACGCAGCGGTGATAATAACAAGCAAATGTGCGGGGACAGACAGTTTTGTGGCTTTGTGTGTATTAGACCATCAAATCATATATATCTTATGCAGCTGCTGGGTACTGTTCAAAGCCTAACATTGATTTTTTTAGCACAGATTTCCCCCCTTCCAGGCAGCTAGACCTGAACTCCTGCACGCTGGAGCTCTCTGACTGCAAAATGAATCTTCATATCTGACTGCAATAAAGATTTGCAATTAGTTCAAAGAAATGTTTGGAAGGCAGGAAATTCATTATAAATTTGAACTTATCCTTCTACCATGCCTGGTGTGCTTTGAAAAACAGTCAGCATTTAAGTGCAATTGTAACTAATTTATACCCTACTGGATCTCATTTCAGTTTCATAAACCAGAGTTCAGAGCTCATCCTAAGCAGTTAAACAGACACACCTACGCAGATCGGAAAAAACTTTCTTCCATCTCCTCACCTGCTCCTCATTTCCATAAACTGTGACAGGTACCCACGCAATGACAGGAACAGCGGCTGACTCACGGGGAGCACTCCAGAGAAGCACACTGGCTGTTTGTATATGTGTGAGAGCAATTGTGCCCATAGGAAATCAAATGTGTGTGTGTGTGTGTGTTAGGTAAGACTGTATAATGCAAATCTGCCACTAAAAACAGAGCAGACACAAACATTTATAATATCCCATGTGTTTGAATTAGAACGAACAGGATCTGTACACAGTTTAAAGACATCATTCCAGTCCCAGCACTGTTCCCACAACAGTGCGAGCTCGGAAGACCTCAGAGGAGGTTTAAGTATTGCCAGAAGTCTCTCTTGGCCAATCGTGGGCACTTCTGGTCCTGCAGTTAGCGGTGTTTGATTCTGTGGTTGGGTAAATGGTGGCTCTGTGATGAAGATGGGAAAGTTTAAGGCCCTGTGATTAATACTGCTACTGGGTGCTATCAGTGGTAACGCTGGCCCAACGTGATAAACTGTTACAGTGAAGCCAGACCTCTGACCTGCCAGCATGCAGTGAGCACACTCCCATGGGGGGGCTGGAGCCTTAGTGGCAACTGGGAGGGGGAGGGGGGAGAAAGGGCGCAAAATATAAAGGATGTCCTACTCAAAGGGAGGGCGTTAAGACAACACTGAGAAACTAATGGACAGAAGTTGCTCTATCTCTGTTCTGTTTGTTGCTGAAGATTTTCTTTTATACTGTACTGAAATGTCTGATACCAGAAACAATTAAATGATTAATCGATTTGCTTATCGAAAACAAAATTAACTGCCAACAAGTTTGATAACTGATCAATTATTTAAGTCATTTGTCAAAATATTTATATTTATATATTCATTGGTTCTTGCTTTTCAAATATGAGAATTTACTGCCTTTCTATGTTTAATATCATTATAAATCTTTATGGGTTTTCTAATTGTAGGTCTGATTAAAAAAGAAATAAAACATTTCCAGAAAATGATAAAAGGATTTTTCACTGTTTTCTATATACAAACTAAATGGTTAATTTGTCATTTTTAGGTTACATTTACATATTTAAAGGATAACAACTCATAATTCATAATCCTGCCATTAACTTGATCTCTCGTGATCTCTTGTGATTTCATTTGAATTTTCGGGCTCACCTTCATCCACAGCAAACAAGGAAAAGCAAGACCTTCCACCTTTTTCAGACTCTGTTCTCTAATGAATCAGAAATACATATTCAACAAACCGGCAGGTACCTAAACTCTGGATAAAACCACACATTTATCATGAGCTGGGATCATCAGCTCTCAACACATTCAGCCGTTTGTGTTTCAAAGAGAGTTTGAGGAAAGCCAGAGCCAATTTCTGACCCCAACACTGAGTTACTGCTCGATGTGTTTCCACTTCAGCTGGCCGTGTCACTGGATGACAGGGCAGCGCTCGCTGTTAAATTGCCTGTAGACATAATGCAGTGCATTAAAAAAAAAAGAAAAAAGAAACTTATACACTGGGAGCTCTTGGCATCTGGAATTTCACTGATCGAGATAAAATAAAAAACACTGAACGAAAGAATGCTGAAAATGTAACTGAGACATGAGGTTCCAATAACAGCATTAAAATTGTT
>JBAJHX010000053.1:14930317-14962031 GCA_037176925.1 Amniataba percoides | reverse complement strand
CATTGTGAAAGGGCATCCAGCATTCCCAACATTCCCGACGGTGCCTGGCATCCTGGCCTCCATCAGCGAAGATTTGCCAGATCCTCTGCATCACACACACACATTTACAATTACCCACAACCACAGCCACAAACCAAAGCTCCAACCAGGAGCTGATGCCTCACTCACACCAATCAGATGTCACCCAATTTGACCTCTTCTCTCTTCCCTTTCGTCATTCTCTCTTCTTCATTTTAATTAGATGGGAGCCGCACACGGTTCCCATTATAGCTTCCACAGCGTCTTTGTATTTATGTAGTACTTTCAAATTCAGTATTCATCATCACCAGAATGGAGGGTTTGCCTCTGTTAAGTTATTAGCGCAGCAAAAGAAAAGATTATTTTTATTATCGCTTAATCTGTTAATTATTTTCTCAAACTGGTCATTTTTTCTGGATATTTAAAAAAAAATAGCGACTTGAAGGCCAAGCAGACATCTTCAAATTGCTTGTTTTACTAATGAGTCTGAAAATTTCATAATAAAGAAAAGCAGCAAATACTTCCCGCTTAAGAAGTTGAAAGAAAAGATTGTGTGATATTCTTTCATGTAAGATCGCTCAAAAGATGAATCACAAAAAATGATTTTTCTCCCCATGTGACGGATATGACAGATATGTTGTTCCATTTGTAGTCTTCATTTCTGACCACAGTCTCCATCTTTGTTTTCTTAAAGAAATACTTTTGAAAAGTTAAACTTGCCTGCTTCAGTTCAGTTCAGCACAAAACAGGCCTAAAAGCAGCGGGAGTCTTGGTCTCTGTCTGAGGCTGACAGGAAAGTGATTCCCTTTTGCTCAGCTCTGAAGTATATTTATCCTCTTCAGGTTTGGCAAGAGAAGCCTCATTAACATAAGTCAAATATACTATATATGGACCCGAGCAAACACGGGATAAATTAGATGTGCTGAGTGACGTGTTGGCTTGCAGAGAAAAAATATTTCTTGACAAGAAATTAGGGGGAGAAGTTCAAAACGGAATTTGAAAGAGGCTTTCAAAAAGCACTTGGCACCGACAAGTGAGCATTGATATAGGATCCTTGAAGGGTGAGTACACATGTCAGACACACATACACACACACACACGACCAGGAAGCAGGACTGCTGAAGTGTTGAGTTGTGATCTGCCCCCGTGGGCAAACTCCTTCCAATCTCTGCCGTCGTCCCTAATGAACGATGCAGCAATAGCATCCATCCGCCACACCTGTCGGGGGGTCACGACCCGCTGATCCTTCACCGGATTGGCCTCCTCACTCTCTGGACCAGGTGATTTCATTTCACGCCTCCATCACGCTATCTATACATCCCACTGCTCTGTCCGTCGACGCATCTATTACCAGCTATCTGCCTCTCGGCTGAGGTGATGATCCCTCAGCTCATCTCCGCTCATTGGACTTGATCATCGGGGCACTGACACACTCGCACGCATCCCCGATGAAGCCTTCGCTGTCCAACACATGCGTCTGCTGTCTCACAATAGCAGGAAACTGAGACATGGAGAGGTTAATGAAAACCTAAATTTAACACTGCTGCTCTGATCCCTATAGCGAGCGGCTTTATTGAAAACTATCACAGGAATTTGTAGAGTGCTACTTAGAGAGCTAATAGGCGAACATGTGTGTCTCTGGTGACATGGGGCTACACGTTTCTGGGGATCTGTGAACACCAAATGCTCTTGGGGGGGGGCAACTTAATGAGATCCACGGAGGAAATGAGTGGAAAAAGAGATGCTTCCCAAGATGTTAAGGTCAGCCCAGGTCAATGGATGGGTAAGTGTGTGGAAAAGAACAAGTCCTGCTCCGTAAATAGCAGACCTGGATTAAACTGACTACAAATCATTCCTAGTGTTTAGTTTAAACTCACTCGGGGCCTCTACTGTTTGCGGTTTTCCACAAAAAGGACAGTACATTTTCATTCTGAGGTGCCACAAGTATTAAACAATACAGAAGAAAAACGCTGTACAGTAATGTAGCAGCACTTTTTGTAGTAGACTTTGGCCGAACATAATTCGTTTTGCTCCCAATCCCCATCAAATCAGACAGCGCCAAATTGTTTCCGATTATGATCTGGCCGAGGAAAGACTGCGAGAGGGAGAAAAGATAGACAGGTTTGGTCACGGAAAGGATGGAAAGAAAAGTAAGAAAAAAAAACGAGTAGCTGCGATGGGTTGGATGATATAAAGAGCGCGTAAGAGTGAGTGGGGTCGATAGAGCGAGAACAAGAGTGAGAGAAGGAGAGGAGATAAAGAGGGAGGGGGAAAAAAACTGGAAAGGGGAGTGGAAGGAAAGATCAGCTCAGGTCAGCTGATGGTTAACGGCGCATTGAGGATCATGTTCTACAGTGGTCTGAGAGTTTTACTGTCCCCCTTTTAATACCTCCACCTCGACACAGGAGCAGCAAATGGCCCTGACATCTGTATTCCTACTTAGAGGAAGGAAGAAAAGAGATAAAAACAGAGCAAATGATTGATTATAAATGAAAAGCATAAAACAGCAAAGTGGACAGACACAAGAGCAGTAAAACAAAAGACCACTGGTTAACCTAATGAGAATCCAAGCTCTCTGGTTTGCAGGTGGAGTCAAATAATGTGCTGGCAGCCTCATTACTGCATTATACTGTTGCTCCGCAGTGGAAACATCTTGACTGAATCACGGCCCGAAAAGACCAGAGCGCCAATCAAACAACAACCGAGATCCTGTCAATTGAAAGTGACAGCAGTGGTTTTGGCTGATTCCCCGCTCTGCCGATCCCAGTCAAACAAAGGATTTGCGAAACCAACAAGAACCGGGGTTGAAGCGGGATTCTGGCTCTTAAAATGGGATTAAGTTAGAGATCAATTTAACCATCTATATAGAGAAACAAAAATCTGTCAAACCCTGGAGTTTCTGTTCTAATGTGGTTAAAGAGCATTTTAAAAATGAAAAAAGAGAAAGACATGATGACCGGTTATGTTTATTAAAGCTGATGTGAAAAATGAAAAATGTAGGGTGTATTGTATTAACCCTTATACACTGAGGGTTGATGTAAATGAGGACCAAACTATGACTAATCCAAGAGGAGGACTGCACTCAGCAGTTCTTGGACTATTTGGCTCAACATGCTGACATCTGTTAAGCCAGTATAATGTTTACCATGATCGCCATTTTAGCTTTCTGTGGGAGAATGCTAACATCTGTTAATTACCTCTAAACACAAAGTATGGAAATCACGTTAGTTTAGCAAATAATTGGTCCAGATGAAATGCCGAAGTACCAATGGTAGTAAAAGAAAAATCATTACAAGTCATCCAGAGGAGGATATACAGGTCCGCACCAAATTCCAATAGTTGTTGAAATATTTCAGTCTACGCTGCTGTAGAGCCACATCCCTAACATAGCGAATAAATAAGAAACTGCCAATACTGCTCCTATTACGTGTAAATCCATACGGTCCGTCCCTTTTGTTGTCCTTTACCCTCCTTTGACTACACAGCAATGCATGTAAAGAATCTGTCGATACCTCCACTGATTAACATATAAAAGTTTTTTTATTCCAGACATTCAAAAGGATCTTGTAAAAAGGGTGCTCGCTCAGTGGAGGACGGCACTGTTGTTCATTACAGCAGCCAGATGCAGGATCCTTTGGTCAAAGCGTATGTTGCTGATGCTTTCCTGGAGCCTTCTGCGCCTCCATAGGCAGCAGCAGCGTCACACCCCGCACACATGGGCCGCACTTGCAGAAAACATCTAATCGGAGACAGGATCGTCAGCGCACACATGTCTGTGAGCGCCAGAGTGTGTCAAAGAAACGCGAATGAGAAACAGGATTTCACTCGCGCTGAAGACTTTTTATTCACTTTAAAAGGAGAGCCCTGTTTAGCCTGTCTGCCCCCCCCACCCCCCACCCCCCCACCCCCGGGTGACCACAATACCACACCACATAGCACAAATGTGACACCGCAGTACACAAGACTAAAGAGCCTGATACCACACATACAATCACAACCAGCAGGAGAGAGGGTGCGGGTCCCCTACGCATGAAGCGGGCCTTTTCTCCCCCCCCACACTTGATGTCGATCATATAGGGTATCCAAACTATGTGAATGCAGTTGTGTAGGATGAAAAGAAAGACGGATAAATGATGGCTGGAATGAGGAGGAAGAGGACAGACAACAATAGTCTCATTCTGTGAGCCTCAGGGGAGAAGAGGAAAGATGGGATCAGGAAATCAGGAATCTTTTTCCTGTTCCTTTCTACGCCTCCTGTACTTGGTTGCTTAATGTCCTCTGTTCAGTGTGAGTGTGTGTGTGTGTATGTGTGTGTGTGTGTGCTGGACCTGCTGGAGTACAATCAAAAGTCCTCGTGGGTTTACTGGGTTGCGTCCAAAATTTCTGTGTGTGTGTTCGTGTGTGTGCCTCCATCACATGCACACATGGCTACATGCTTGTGCTCGCTCAGTGCGTGTATCTGTTGGCATGCAAGCTCTCATCTGTGTACATATTCGTATACCTGTTTATTCTGGCCCCCGTGCTGAGACATATTTGTTTGCTCTCTGTAACCAGGTTAGATGTCCACCTCGGGGTCTTTTTTTTTGTTTCGTGCTGTATGGATCCAATGAGAGTTGGACTAACTCGATTCAGCTCCAACTTCAACAGCAAACACAGTCGAGTCCGGTATCAGAGCCTGAGGTCGGATATTGGTCTGAGCAGCCAGTGCATGGTGTGTGTGTGTTTGTGTGGGTGTGTGTGTTTGCATGTGAGAGACTAAGTGACTGCTGATTGACAGTTGGCAGACCTGTAAACAGACTGAAAGACTGACAGACTGACAGACGGGCAACTTCAGGACCATTAAAGCCAGGTCATTTGATCTGTTTTTTTGTGAAGGGCCATTTGACCCCCTGAGCGAACAGATCAGACCTGTCGAAACCCTCAACACCCCACCACCGCCCCCCCACATGGCCTCCACTTCTCCTGCTGCTCCCCCCTGTTACCCCCTACCCCTCAAAGAGACTCAGTCTTTTTGTACTAATGCTTCTTGTGTATAGTCTGGGTTTTTTTTTAACTCTCACCACATTGATTGCTTAGCATGAAGTATTTTCTCACATATCTGTTTTTCAGAAAGTTCAACTTGTTTCAGATGTGGGTTCATTACGGTATTCATTCACCCCATCCATCCTCTACTGCCTCCGCCTCCTCTCCTGGTGTCAGAGCAGTGCCAGGGTGCCGATGGAGGCTCAGTCCCCGGAGAGAGGAGGAGAGAGGGTCCGAGGCCGGCTGAGGCGGGAGGGGTGGGCTGGTGAGTTGCACTTCTGGCATCCTGTTTTGGACACACTCAAAAGAACTTGTTTAGGGTTTAGGGCTTACCGCGGGGGAGATTATGGGGGCTTCACTCTTGCTAAAAGGTCGAGAGGTTGTGAGGTTATGGGCCGGGGATTATTATTGGACACAAGAGGCTGAACAAACAGCACCAGTGATGCCATGTGGCCGGCAGCAAATGTCTAAAACTGAACCCGAAATTGAGTTCAGTTAATTTGGGTTATTACTCCCCTAAACCCTGGGTTGTATTAATATCTAAAGATAATATCTCAGTTATGCGGTGTGTGAGCCATCTCAACAGTCTGTCAGCAGCACAGACTATTTACAGATACGGGTCTAGTTAAAGTGACAGGAGGGACCAACGCTGGGCCAAAATAAAAGTGAGCTGGCAACAACAGCTGCCTTTGTGTCACCATACCCTGTGCTAAATATACATGACAATCATTCCAAGACATGACGGACTGTGAGGGTTTCACATTTCTGCCCCTTTCCTCGCTTTTTCTCCTCCTCGCACGTTGGTACAGCGAAAAAGAAATCCAGTTACCGCTCGCTCCCGATGAACGGCCGAAACAGCTTCACTCGGTGATATTAAATTAGATCACACAAGATAACAAGCACAGCTGCTTTGCACTCTTTTTGCCCGGCCTTGATCCTATTAAGCAGGCAGACACTCACATGTAAATTCACACAAAAAAACATACAAGGCCCAGCAGAGAGACCTCACTTTGAAATGTTAGGTCTACTGTCATGTCTAGGACACGGCCCAGGGGAAAACATGAAAGGCAATCGGTCAGTTTAGAGAAGGTAGTATTAATGAACATGGTCAAAGAGCAAGGCAGAAACAGAGGAAAGACATAGCATTACATGCTAAAGGCTGACCCCACTTTACTGGGGTCCTGCTAAGAAGGGGGGAGGAAGAGGAGAGGGGACATGGAGAAGAGGCAGTAAAGCGAAGAACAGGAGGGGAGACGCCACACAGGAGGAGGAAAAAAAACGACGGAAGAAAACTCTAAACATGAAGATAATGTTTGAAAAATAAAGAATAACGGATTCAGGTAGCAGGCCACAAGGAGGTTGGGGAGTGAAAAGATACGCTGGAGAATGGAAAGAGATGTCAGGAGGTAAAATGGGGGGTAGAAGAGGATGAAGAGAGAGGGCAGCGAGAGGTTTGGAGGAATGTGAGAGAGGCGGAGAAAGGGGTCAGCTCAGGAAGGCTTCCAGCTGCGCTCCCTCCACTCTGATCTTATCTGGCCTGTTTGCTTGGGGTACACACAGCGCTTCCACACCCCTCCTCCCCCACGACCCCATGCAGTCACCCCTTTTGTCCGCGTTATACCTCCAACAGGCCAAGAAGCCATTCATTGCCATGTATTTCACCTGCTTTGTCCACAAACACGCACACACGTTGAAACACCGACAACATACAGACGCACGCGGGCGTTCAAGACACGCAGGGAGCAAAAATCCTGGACTGGAAAGACAAACATCTCTCTACTTACGCTCCATTTAACGTTGTCTGTCTCCCCGACAGAGGAGGAAACAGAGACAGATAGAGCCAATGTGAAAACAGAGAGTTTAAAAGTTCACATGTAATTAGGCCAAAATAAAATCAGCTGATGTGCACTGCAAATTAAGTGGAGTACCAGACAGACAAATTGTCACGTCTTCCTGATTTGATCAAAACATCTGTAGGACTTGCAGCGCCAGGGAAGACGTCTCCTCGACATCTGCTTGTTAAAAAGGCTCAGAGGGATTCCTGTTTCCTAAAAGTGCAAGGTACAAATGTTGTGCAGACGTCAGGTCTGTGCTGTCAGAAAACTATAAAACAGGAGGGTATTATGGAGGATTTTCTGTGAATCACAGTAGTTAGTCTTTTTAGGTGAGGAGGCTGGGACAGAAACATAGGCACAGTCACAGAAAGGGCAGTGAATAGCCTTTTTCAGCTTTGAAAAACAAAATGACAGATGCTCCGTTCTTTTCAAAAGACTATGAGAAAAAGTGTTTGACTCTGAGTTAATACGGATGTTTTCTACCAGCGGAGCAAAATGGATTAGGACAAGTTTATAGGCACACAGCCTTAACTTAGCAGCGACAGATCGTTTCTCACAACTACATGTTGGATGTCTAATAATGGGCTAAGCAGCTGCCAGGTAACACAAAATGTCATTTAGAAACTGAACAGAGCACGACGTGGATCCCTGCAGTCAATCATTTCACTGTGGTTAGGCTTGGATCACTCAGTTCTTGGCTAACTCAGACACTCTTTTGTAAAAAAAAAAAAAAAAAAAAAAGCTACCAGAAAAGAGACAGATGCTGAAAAAAAGTAGTTAATCCATGCACCAGAAATCCGACCTCACATCTCAACAAACTAACTTTCCGAATTATCCCCGCTAATTTGATGGGCGGTATTTTTCTCCTGCCAGTGTGCCGACTTTGTTGCTTCGTACATGATAAGTTGAGCCAATTCTCCCAATTAAAACTACATTAGAGAAGTGCTTTGCGCTGGCGGTTTGGCTGTGACTCTCAACAACATGTTTTATGATAAGCAGCTTGATTTGGGTCAGGTCCCTTTATTGGCCCATTGTGTGTTATAAATGAGTTCCCTATTTAAGGGCCAATTTGGGCAGTTACAGCCATGTATACATACTTCTTTGGTTAATCCTCTATTTAAACAGCCAAACTCTTTGTTTAGAACGTAAAAAGGAATCATATGGAGCTCGAGGCAGAGGAGGCCGCACCGCATGCCAAGATAGTGTTGCAATAACAGCACATTTGCTTATTGAGACAAGGCATAGTGCAATTTAAAATGACAGAACAACGCTGAAAATGAACTGAAATATTAGATTCCAGATGCACGCTTCACATATATCTTAAATTCCTGCGTTTCCATTTATCAGAGTCACATCAGTCTCTCTGACACCGACTCCTGCCACTGTCTCGCCCTCCCTTCTCCCTCAACTCATCCTCGTCTTTGTCCTGGTTCCAAATCACACAATCAGAACCACATGGACGTGAGAAAACACTCCAAGTAAATAAACAAGACCAAAAAAGGACCAGCTCGGTTCCAAAAGTGCGTCCTTGGTGCCTGGATTGAAGAAGTATTAACAGCAAGTAAAACAGTGACAGCGCCATAAAAATGTGTGTGTACAACTGGGGTGTTCCTGGCTTTATGTTTGCGTGTGTGTGTGTGTTTGTGTGTACATTTTGTTTTTCCTGCCATCTTGTAAAACCACAGCAGCCCTCTTCCTCTTGATGTGTGTCAAGGCTGCAGCTCCTGAACCTTGACAATTATCTTGTAACAGACATGGAGAAACACAAACAAACTACTTAAGTGCGCGCCATCGTTGGATCCCGTTCACACCCTTCAACCACCTCCAGGATCCAAACAATCCAAAACTGAACGCGCGCAAAATAACTGCATTTGTGTGCTGACTGTGTGGACAAATGTGTGAGGAAAGGTAAGAAAAAGAAGCAAAAAAAATGGAGGGAAAAAAATGTGAATGCAGTTGGAGAGAAAATGAGAGAATGAGAGGAAAGAGAGATGCCGGACCTGATAGATTGTCCACATGTTCAACCCAGATATTCCATGTGTAACCAGAGTCGACTGGACATCTGTGATATACTCTCCTGGCTCCCAAAATACACTCAGGACTCATTGTATTTCGATTTTTGAGTGGAGCAGCAAGTATGCAGATAAGAAGTCCCTGCAGAGGCTGGCAATGGAGATGGGCTGTCGGATGGTATGCAGAAACACAGGAACACACACGCTTGAGAATTACAACACACATGCGAAGCGGGCCAACATGCAGGGCCCACACATATAGACAATCTGCAATGAGAACGCAGACGCGCGCAAAACGTTTGCTCAACATGCAAAAAACAGATGGAACGGTGATAAAAAAAAAAGGTTTCAACATGTGCAGTATATTTCGGCATACTAAGTTCCTTCATTTCCTACTCCCTAACCACCGCTCACCACCCCCATCTGTGCCTCCATCTGGACGAGGCAGTTAGACGGCAAGCAGAGGCAGCAGCGACAGTGTTCTTGACAGAAACCAATTTAATGGTGGCCAGTCACGGTGTGCGTCTACCACTGCGTGCTCATTAACACTTATTTAACACCAATTATCACACCGTCACAGTACCACGGGTCACAAAACTGCCCCATGCACACGCAATTGCTGGCACACGTAAAGATGTGCACATGAATTTACACTTACGCAGACTTCTGCCCAAGCTATCGGTTTGCTGATTATCTGATCCAGTTAATCTTTAGTGCAAAGTTTTGGCAGTTCGGATATTCGCGCAGCTGGGAAACGACTGCGTGCAAAATCCTCAAATCAGGGTCAGAGAAACCTCACAGGGTGAAATGACCCATCAACGGCAGGCTCTTTCACACAATGAAGCTGATACTTTGACTGTAGCCACTGCTGCGGTTTCCCTGTTAAGCCGTGGATGTGTTACACACGGCTGTAAACATGGGAGCAGAACAACGGCCCGTCGTGGTTGGTTAGGTTTTGCCATTTGAGGCTTTTTTGAGCCGAGTCTCTCCCTTTATTTTGACTCCCTCAGAACTGACCAAGACCCCTGATGATTCATAGCTCCTTTTATTAAACACACAAATGTATAATTATGGGGTTATTCTTTCAAAATCCCTCTTTCCACAGTGGAGTTGTAACTTCTGAAACCTGCGGTCCACTGGGACATTTTCTGTGTCAGCAAAGCGGAGCCGCCAGTCATCTGTTGCTGCCACCGACGGTTATAAAATGAGCCCGTTGGACAGACACACCTGAAGGAGCGCCCACTTACCCCGAGAACGCCGCTCTGTATCTCTTCATTGTCTGTTTACAGTATGTGTGATAACCATCTCCATCGCTTCCCCCCGCCCCCCAGCCCACCTCACTCCTGGCTGAACTTTGGGTAAATGTATACACAGAGCAAACAGACTGACCCACTGTGCATGTGCGGCAGCCTCAGGCCATCCAGCTCCCAGAGCCTGCGTTAAATATACACTCCTTAAATCATAGATGGAGACAAGGACGGAAACAGAATGGATCACGAAAAAGAGTGAAAAAAAAAGGGACATGCAGGAAAAAATTAAAGGGACAAAAAGATGTATTTGGAAAAGTCAGACTGAGAGAAAGCAGGCCTGATACATGTAAATACACCCCCCCCCCCCTCTCCGAGCAGTGGTGTTAAGTTGTTGAGAGCTGTCCTGCGCTCCACTCCAAAATGCCCTTCGCCTCCCTGTTATGACAGAATAACATGGACCAGTGATGCTGAGGGCTCGTTCAAAGGTTTCGGGCCCGGTTTTACGAGCTCAGCTCTAATTAAAGAGGTGCTGGGAGAGTGACGAGCCTGTCGAGGGGCTTTTACACTAAGCAGGAGCTTGTTCGGCACAGCGAGACCATCTGGATCTCCAGTGCCCTGCTTCACACCTCCGGCTGCCCCCCTCCCTCCCCGCTTATGATTCCCAAGTAGAGATACCCCGATCGCTCATTTCACCCTGCGTCTGGGAGGGAAGGAGGGATGAACGATAACCTCTGCCTCCCTGTTTGTCTGGGTTCAGGTCCAGCGATGCTATCTGTCCAATAAATCCAGGTGTGCTCGCGTGCGTCCCGTCCCGCAGCTGGACTCGGCCTCGCTGCATTCCTGATGGATGAACTGGGCTGTAAGTGCCAAGGAAAAGACTGATACTGAAAACTTATTTCTGCGGATCTTTATCCATACTGGACATCTCAGCAGATGATGGGAATGCAATTAGAACCTGTTTACATGCTTCACAGATTTGGCGGACTGTTCAAAGGCTGGCATTATTTTTTCCCTTCTAAACACGATTTGAAAGAGTCTGCGGCCCTCGGATAAATGATTAAACAGGTTTGGATGCGCGCTGCAGCTCAGAGAGGGATTGTTTGACCTCACAGCGCTGTCAGCCAGCCAGAGGCCACATGGTGGTGTTAAAGAGTTTTTTCTGCTCCCCCATTAAAAGGCTATTCACCTTGTCACCTGCCACTTGTGATAATTAAAGAAAACATCATAATAGTTTCCACATTTGGCACGGCGTCTGCTCAGCGGCACTCAACAAGCCCCTGCTTTACCCGACTACACAAGCTCTCGCTGCAAAATACAGCATCCCTGTGTGTTTAGATACTGACTGATTGTTTGACATGCTCAGGAAATCTATTAGGGTCTTATCATACTTTATTTTAGAGATTTTTTCAGTCTGCCTAAAATAAGGAATTTATCAGCGTTGTTTTTAAAAAGGAGGTGCTTCATTTGACTTCCCTCATTTCACACACCCCCTACACCGATGTGGTCGACGTGGCTCAAATCAGAATCAGAATACTTTATTTATCCCAGGGGGAAATTTGGTATTTTCACATTCACATTTTTTTTTTAGAGAACATTACATAGGTTTGTTTTGCCTGCAGTTTAAGACACTCATTTTTCATTATTCGCCACCTGCAGCCTCCTTCTGGACAAGAACATCTTTGAACACAAGCAAACATTAAAAGAATTACGAGATGGGGAATAAACAGCTTTGACTTAAAAATAATCTTTCAAATGCCATTTAAGTTAAGTTAACAGACTCTCTTGAGTCCAGAAACACCAGGAATGACTCTGCGGCGATGCTCCCAAATCAGTCCAAGACTGGAGAAATGAATTATGTCCCTGCGGTTTAACGCACCACTTGATGCTTTTGATGCACACTGGTCTGCAGAAAACAACTGGTGTTTGGAAATCATGCACATCAGACAAAGCGTTACTGTAGGAAAAGCTGCAAATCAGATGTTCTTCTAAATAAAGTTTTGCTTTGATGTCATGTGTTTTAAACACGGCTGATATCTCATTTTGGCCCAAACCTCCTCAAACGTTCTCTAGTGTAAATACTTATTTAGCAACCATTAATTTAATCCAACATCGTAGTGAAGGTGCTAAAATTACAACTTATTGTACTTCTTTTAAAGTACTGAGGAGCAGTGTTAGTATTATGTTTCTCAAACATGCGGAACCCCACTACATTTTCACCACCTGTGGTAATAAGAAACACTCATCTAGCCTGTGTTTATGTAGGGGGTGTGTATGAGAACAGCTATAAGGAGCTATGAGGGGCATGAGAAAACTCATAAACGGCACTACCTCAGTTCTCTGACATGCCTGGAAACAGATAATCATGTAAATAAAAATAGGCCTTTACATAGCTTGTTGCTCAACAGCTGGCTTTTTTGGGGAATTGAATATTTCTACTGCGAGCCAAGAGGTGATGACCTCCAATCTGACGCTTAAATATGAACACATGGATGCAAAATCCTTTTAAATAAGTTATAATCCGTGTTTTCCTCCTTCGCCCGCTCCACATCATTTCCCGCTTTTAATGACCTCACAGGCAAAACAATATCCAATAATTGTCAATAGATAATTGCATCCAGCGATGTTTTCTATAAAACAGTGTGGTGACCACCACCACAGAATGAGCGTGTGTGTTCAGAGAGGGTTGTCTTGACCGCTGTGTGTGCGCTCTGCACATCCCAGGTTTCGCTGCCTGGCACTCGGCCCCTTGCTCCTCTGTGCTGCCGAGGTCCCCGCGGGCCTCTGTGGGCTCCTGACTGGCCGGCCTGTGTCCAGCTGTTTATTTTTCAGAAAGGAAGAATGTTGGCCCTGCTGTTAAACACTGTGGTCTCACAAAGCTAACTTTAATAAAAAAGCCGATGAGAGACAAGGTGAGGGCTCTGGATGTGGTTCTGTGTGTGTGTGTGTGTGTGTGTGTGTGTGTGTGTGTGTGTGTGTGTGTGTGTGTGGTAAATGATGGCCCAGATAGGAAACATTAACATACACAGATCTACATGCCTGGAGCCAACTGCACCAGCTGTTCAATCTTAACCTGTAGCTGTAATGTAAGTCATGCACTTTTTATTTGAGTTCATCTTTCATTATTCTTGTCAAAAGCTGGACAATACTTGAGTCAGTTTGTTAGATAATAATAATATAAGATAATTAGATAAACCAGCTAAGATGTATTATTACAGTTATACAAACTTAGCCATCTACTTATCTCAGTGCAGGCTTCAATTTCAGCAATGCAGACGCAACTTTCCCCAAACTAAATATCTCCAACCTTCCAAGAGGCAGCATTCCCTTCATCTTCTACAAATAAACTGAGCACACTCGAGTCGTCCAAGATCATCATCCAAATGTGAACAAGATATGAAGAAGAGTCACTCATTTCTATCCGGCTCTTACGGTGACCTGTGGGAATAACAGACGCATCAGCAGCATGATAAAAGTAACCTGAGGACACGGGGCTCTCACAGCTGTGCATTCAAGCTGCCGTCCATATGACGGCGGCATCTGAAGTCTGCGATAGTGCTAAATACAAAGGCTGTGAGGAAGGAGGGATGAAGGGAAAGGGAGAGGAAGAATGAAGCTTCCTTCCTAACAGTGTCCAAGCATAAAGCAATTACCACAAATAAACATTTCCTAGAATGCGTTTTTTTTCCTTTAGAGACTAAATCCCAATTTTAAGTACCAGTAAATAGTTGGAAAAACTCCGCAAATAAAAGGTTGGATTTAAGGAGTGTAGGAGGATTTACTCTGGACTACATCTTTGTCTGGACCCCAGAAAGATTTACAGCGCAAAGAAGACCCTACAGACTGACTGGGTGTGCTGGTGTGCACGCACGGACACTTGATTCTGTGCTGCAGCAGGATAGAAAGTTTCTTTCCTTCTTTCCAAAATAGGATATTTTCCTCCCTGCTTTGAAAATCTCCTCTCCCCTGCAGCATCATGTAAAAAGCCATGTGGACTTTCTGCTACAGGATACCTTCTCCATACCTGTGGCTCATATACTGTGAAACTAAAGCAATGCAGCCACTCACTAGGAGCCACACACTGAAACATACGCCCGCAGACATCAAAACAAACACACATGCACGAAACACGAGTACAAGCACACATGCACACACGCACACACACACACACACACACACACACACGCACACGCACACGCATACACACACGCACACGCGCACACACACACACACACAGGAATAGAAACACACAGAATAAAAGTAGGAAAGAGACTCACACACAGGTCTAGTTATGTGCTGCTCTCCGACATTAATATTTAGAAAAAAATGCCTACAGCTATAGCGGAACAAATCTAAAACAAGACCACTCATGAAAACAAATTTCCTGCGTTTATTATTTTAAAATGGTCATTAATGGATCTTATATGGCCTGTGTATTCTTCCTGCGGTGAAAGATTGCATAGGTAGCTGCAAGCTTCCTGTCTGATTTATTATGGCTTTAAAAACAAAATGCAGCCCTGAGGGGGCGTTGGCCCCGTCGTGGGTCTCCATCTCTCGGAAAACCGGGTTTCCCCCGTCTCTTCCTTCGGGCGGGAAAGCAGGAAGCTTGGAGTGGAGAGAGCACGCGGCCTCCCGTCTGCCTCCTGGGTGAGAGGTTGATCCCCAGACAAGCTGCTTAACACCAGCAGACAGCTGATGGGCTCCATACATATAGACTTGTAGTATTTCTCAGCCTATTAAACGTGGCCCTGCTGCAGACAGTGGGACTATAATAGTAATGCACCACATAATGTAGGAAAACACATGTGACAAGAATTTATGTTAACAAATAAATTTTTGTTGGTGTACGCACATGTGAAACAAAGCAAGGAACGCCGCTGTGAGCATGCTCTCTCAATTACATAAGTGCACACAAACGCACGTATACGGGGGGCCTATGTTCCCATTCAGCATGTTAATGAGCTCTTATCTGATGTAAATTGATCCGAGCACACAGCCAGGGGCCTGACCTTTTGACCTCATATACACTAACACCAAAGACTTAGATGCCCCACACCGACAGAAGGTGTAACCATGACTCAAGATACACACGGACACTTGAGGACAAACAACAGTGTTTTTAGTCAACACAAATGCTAAACCACAAACTGTATTTGATGTCATGCCATTACTGATGAGTAAACCCAATACAGCGCATTAGGGCTTGATGCGGTTTTCACAATAAAAGGTAAAGAAAAGCACCTCACAACCAAGAAGCTGTAACTTGTGGATATGTGGCTTTTTTTTAACTGAAAATAAGCTCAAAGTTATTAAAGGAGCTGCTAAATTAAGTTGCTGACAATAAACTGATCCATTCTCACTTGCTCCAGAATCTATGTTCCTTTTTGACACGGTGAAAAAAATATTTTGTCAAAGCAGCATCAGTCCAGTCATTTCAGTGGAAGGTTGATAGCTGCCTCGTCTCAGCACCCTCTCCTGCTGCACAGCCTTTGGTGACTTGTGACTTGAGTTATATTAACTGGCATCTCTGGCTGGCATTTCATTTTGGGCCTCTGTCCAAATGTGGGCATGTGTGTAAACCCCCCCTGCCCAGCATCAGACCTGTTAAATAGCCTTTAAATGTAAATTGCAGGGATGACAATACACTCCCCCTACACAGGACACATACTGCCATCACATGGTTCTAATTTACCGAGCCAAAAGGTGTTGTTTCCATGTGTAAGCAATGAACGCCCCTGTACGTTTGTGTGTGAGAGCGCATGTTGTGTGCGACTGCTGCAGGAACGGCTGGGTGTTAATTGCAAACACCTGAGGCTTGTAAGCAGAGTTGTGCTCTGTGACATAGTTTGCCTAAGCCCCAACGACTGCGGGCCGTGTCGTATCTGCAGGCATAAAAGTGTCACAATGCGGCTTCTGCAAGGGGGACACAACGGATAAGTGTCCCTTGAGTCAAAGCCTGGAGTCATGCTGCTCCACTGACCGACCCAGAGGGACCCGCATTCTCAAGAAACTCTCATTTTTCTTCATTGAGTGTGAAGTGTCAGAGAGAAATTCAGCATCATCATATCCAGCGCTGCTGCGGAAGTGCTGCCCCCTGTTGGGCCCCTGTCTTCATGCACGCTGAAAGGTGAGCACCCTGATGCGGAGGGCATAGCTTTAATGGCCGAAATGCCGCTCATGCTGTGTGGCAGCGTGTCTCTCTCTCTCACACACACACGCACGCACGCACCCATGCGGGCAGAAATACCTTGGCCTGTGATCCTGGTGGTGAAAGATTCAGATTTCAGGTGGGAAGAGTTGGTGCTAAAGGGAGAGGAGGGTCTCTTCTTACAGTGTCGTGTTAAGAGAGGTGCCTCTGTCGGCCTCTCAAAGGCTCAGGGACAGAAACTCGCACACACACGCACACACACAGCCACAAGGGACCACGATACACACTGTACACTCTCTCGCAAGGACACAGATGGGATGCACACAAGTAGGCTCTGCCCAGCACAGATAAACGTCCATAAAACAGCTCACAGTCACATCACGCTGTGCTTGGCACAAACGCATGCACAGCCCCGATAGTGCCCAACTCCTGTGGCTTCTTGAGCACAAACCACCTGGAAATACTCTCCAGATCTAAGTTTATCAGTGGAGAAAACTCTTTAAAAAAATAAACTATAAACATTTTATGGAGAAGAGTTAACGAGTGTATTGAGCAATCTAATTGTTAGGATGTAAAAAAAAAGTGCATGTCAATATGCATTTGGTTGCATCAAAGCCACAATAAAAACAAAATAGCCTTTTGTTCAACCGAAAACAAAATAACATTTCTAAAGGCCAGAAAGAGAGACCTTTAAATAGACTTCGGAATAGTTGTGGAGGGATTGTATTTCAGTGCCGAAAACCACTTGATTACACAGCAGTTCAGTAAAATTGACAGGAAAATGGGAGGCAGCATCTGATACAATAATCGGAGCTAATGGAGTAATTGCATTAAAATGCATGAGCACCCAGAAAGGGCAGAGCAGTTCGAACTGAGCAGCTTTTCACGGCGAACATGCATCTCTGATTACAGTTCTGCTGAGTCACATCGAGTAAATTTGCACTGAATTTAGAAAGTGAAAGTACAGTAAAGAACGCCAACTCGCATGAAGAGCACAAGTGGCTCCAGTGCAAACAACAAATACTCACGCCGACTTCGCTGACCAGCCAGAGCAAGCGAGCCATCTTGGCACAGCAGACTTCAGACAGGAAAACAGAATGTGTTGAAAGCGGGCCAGAAATTCCACTTGTGAACGCTTTCACCTGTTCTTGTTGTTGCAGGGCTTTTCACACTCAGAGACAGAAAGAAAGAGAGAGAAAGGAAGGAAGAAAGAAAGAAAGAAAGGAAGAAAGAAGAACCAGGGAAGGAAATTTTCCAAATGTGTAGGTAAGAGTCTTAAAAACTCAACTTTTGCTTGATAACAAAGATTTAAGCAGAAGGACATAAGGAAATGTGCAAAAGAAGACACTCTCTTCATAAATAATGGTAAAAACTGCACTTGAGTTGCAATTTTCAAGGATGTCATGACTGCCAGCTTCAATAATAAAAACATATACACATCCTATTGCTGTAGGCCAGATCATTTCTCTAGCAGTAAAACACAACTTTCCTCTCCATAGGTGAGAGAAAAAGTCCATGTGAACCACTAAATACACAGCTGAGATGAGTTGGCCTCACCCACTCGTGTTCAAAATAAAACACCATCTTTCTTCAATTCACACGCACAACAGCACACCCGGCGTGTAACATGATGTGGATCACACACTGTTCTCCACCCGTGGAACTGTCACAAGCCCTGTAATGAACACCGCAAGCCAAACGTGGCCAATCTTGGCACACGGCTGCTCCATCTATTAAAGTGAGTATCCCCCACTGACACGACGCATCGGGGGGCTCAAGCTGGACATCCCAGCCCCACTGATCCGCTGAGTGCTGAGCCCTGACTGTCACAGTGTGGGCCCTACAAAGGCTTAAGGGCCGTAATCCTCCACACAGAAAAACACAAACACACACACGCTCTTAAAGTTCAAGAGAGCTGCCAGAAGCATCAGAGGCAGACAGACAATCAGGTTTCACAAGCTGTCAGTCATGCCTGGTCAGTCATTTTCAGCTAACACTGCTTTTAATCATCTTGTTTGTTGTGTTTGTGTGTTTTGATGAGTGGTGCCGATTAATGCAGAGGCAGATACCTGGAGGACAGGAGCACTCTGGGCCGACATCCCTGGCTGTTCGTAATTTCGGGTTCAGCACCACGGCTTTCTGCAGACGAACAGAGCAAATTATAGAGTTAGATAAAAATCCACGACCTGAACATGAAGATATTCTCAATGTAAAACTGTGAACTTTGTGGAACTTGGTTTTCATTTGGGCTTTAATGTGCTTTGAAAGGAACAGAGTGGGTGATTTTATTCAGAACAAATTGGAATAGTTGAAAATGACTGAATTCAGAGTGGAATAAGATAAAAATTTATCTTCAGTGAGGATAATTAGATCATAATCCTTCTAAAATGAAAGGAGTTTCCTCAACTTCTTTTCCATGTGATAAAATTATAGGTTGGTGTCTAACATCAGTGGTTATGTCACCCTATAAAGAGCTTTAACTCCAAACTAATTGGCCAGCTGCATGCATGGTGCATCCCTAAGGTCATACATTAAAAAGGGGACTGAGTTTAGGTGGAATAATTAGGGTGCAATTGTTAAAAAGTCCGTGCGTTTGCAAACCTCCCTGCATGTGTTCCCGGCTTTTACACGCACTTTTACGCACAAGCAGAGCAGCGCGTCTGTAGGAGGTTCACACACACATAGTATCTATGCTCATCAACGACGGTTTTAATTAAATCCACATTAAACGTCATGTACCTCTTCCATCAGCCTCTCTATCGGGGCGCTCAGCTCTGGAATAAGCGTCCCGTCCTCGTTCAGAAACGCTCCGTGCGGCGGCTGGAAAACAGACGCTTTGTCCATCTCCAGCTGCAGCCGGCTCTCCAGCTGGTAGGTCTTGAAGCTCATCAGGAGACACACGGTGACGGAGCTCAGGGACATGAGCAAGCAGAGGGCGATGGGGAAACCCGGGAGCCACCGCTGGACCGCGGACTTGGGCGCGCACTGGCACACCGGCTTACTTTCCCCGTTAGAGTCGCGGACTGTATCCATGGCTGAGTGGGGGGAAAAGTCTCCAAATTCCTCTCTGAATGAAGAAGAAAAGAAGTTGTGTTTTGCCTGCTGCGGACCAAACGCATCCACAGCTCCACCGCAGCTTCAAAGCGCTGTTTTAAATCAGGTCTGCGCAGATGGGAGCGAAGCAGAGGAGACGCGCCGAATCACTCGCAGGTCGCCGTTTCCTGTCGGAGTGTCCCGCGTGGATGTGAGGCTGCAAACTACAGACGGCTCTGATTGTTTGCCTCCCTAAAAGTTGCACGTTGGAGCGGGTGAGATGCGCCCGCCCTGCTGACCACGTGGGAGGCTGCGGACTGACAGCTGAGTCAGAGCGAGAGGGTTTGATCAGGATCACTCAGAGGACGTCAGTCAGGTTACTGTCTGCGTAACGCAGAAGTTTCATGTTCACGTTCAAACTTTGTAAAAGTCTGAGTGGAATGCATCTAATCATTGATTTGTAGCACTTTATCTCTACTTCAAATTTGTCCTGTTGTGTTTATTTTGTAGTAAATGTTTTAGTTTTCAATGCATACACAAAATGTACAAGAGTGGAATCTCAACAGAAGTTTTTAAATTTAAGTCAGTGGAAATGACTTCCAGTGTGAGGAGATGGTTTTAAATGATTGTCCCTTCCATAGAGGCTATCTGTGATGTACGGTCACTTCTAGATTAGTAAAAAGGCTTTTTACTGCCACCCTGAGGTTTAACGCAGGTACTGCTGCTACAGCTCACTACACTACATGCGCGCGCACACTCACACACACGGACACACTTCTGTCGTCTATTCACGTTTATTGAGAAAATGTACATGATACTGCAAAAGTTACACAAACAGTCAGTGGAAAAAGAAAAATCTGACCAAACTATATACAAAGATTTCTGCCCGCAATAGCTTTTTTTTTAAACATCTACAATGCTGAATAAATTACAGGAGAGACTGAGGGTAATCAGTTACATTAACCCATCATACACTTGACAATGCACACAAAGAACGCAGACAGTACTGGACTGATGAATAAAACACAGCGTTACCAGCATATCAATAGAAGCTACAAATTAAATTACAATGGCAAATAAATAGAAATGAGTTTGTGGATTTATTAAGTCAAAACATGCCACGGATGAAAACATAACCATGCTGGAGGGTGAGACTAAGAAACACATGGGCTTAGGACAGGACACAGCGAAGCGAGGCAGTGGACTGATACAGTCGATTAAGGTGCACCTCTCCCGGAGAGTCAGGCACTGAGCACCGTGATGAATGATACGGTGACAGCCGGGCGCTGACCAAGGTCAGAGGTTTACAGGTTCAGGAGTCTCTTTTGCTACTGCTGCTGCTGCTTCTGCTGCTGCTGCTCTTCTGGTAACAGGAGAAGAAGGGATGTCGGAGGGCCTGCTCCAGACTGAGGCGCTTAGCTGGGTCATACTCCATCATCCTCTCTATGAGGTCAAAGAGCTGCCGGTGGTCTTCGCTCTTAGACATCATGTAATGCTGTTGGACAAAAGGACGTTCTTTGATTATTCTCTTTATCCATCCAATACTTCAAAACTACAACAAACAGCATGTAGAGGGGTGTATTTTAGGGGTCCAGCAAACTTATTCCTAAGGTAATAATTGTTCAAGAAACACCTCAATAAATGTGTGTGAGACTCTGAGGTGAGGTGACTGATGGACTAATGAGCACTAACAGTTAGCTGGTGTGACAACATGGAAACATCTGAGTTTTGGAGTTGAAAGAAGGACTTTCAACATTTTCTGTATACAAGTGTATTTTCAAACAGTACAGAAGTGCAGACACAGACTGCATGTTAGCAGTATTCCTCTTACCTTGAGGGGTTTGCAGTGTTTCCTGACGTATCTCCCAGCAGAGCTGTGCGTGTCCCAGTCAAGCTTACACCGGTGAACATAACGCTGTTTCCTGTACAAGCAATGATTACATTAATATCAGCTGGTCTTATAAATTTGGGAATCATTTTCTTACGGTTTGTTTCGAGACACAAAAATGTCGGTAGTGATCCCCTTACTTGGTTTTCTGCAGGAGGTTTGTGGGGATGGGGCCGAGGACTCGTTCCATCATAGCGAGGTGCTCTTTGCTGTCATGGGTCTGAAGGAGAAAACAATATAACTCTTCTTGCCAAACATCATGGTAAATATCACAGTAGCAATTTCACAGTGCTATCCAATGACATACCTGAAAGAGAGTAGATCCGAGGTAGTACTCGATGAGTATGCAGCCTACACTCCAGACATCACAGGAATGATCCCAGCCCAGATCTGGAAGAGACAATCGAAATAAGCTTTGCTCAGGTAGTTGAAAACAAAAAGGAAACAGACTGGTGTCAACTCAGTCTTAAGTAATGTCAAATCACCACCAAGGGATCGAATATAAGCTCTATAAAAATAAATAATTTTTTAATTACTTTTAGAGGCTTTTTTTAACCCATTATTATTAACAGGACAGCTGAAGAGTAACAGGAAGGGGGGATAATTTCTTTAAAAACGCCACTTACCCAAAATAACTTCAGGGGCACGGTAGTGACGGGTTGAGACCACAGAGGTGTGGTGCTCGTGGTCATATGTGGCGTTACCAAAGTCCACAATCTTCACATCTGGATTCTTCAATGTTCGTTCATCCCGTTTCTGAGGACAAACACGCAACCATGTTACTCACAGCTGCTGGCACAAACTTGTAATTTGAAAGTTCAGCTTGTATGACTTAATTTTAGATAATTGGGATGTTTACCATTTGAGGGTTGTACTCCATTTCATAATCTGAATCAATGAAGAGAATATTTTCTGGCTTCAGATCTGTGTGAGTCAGCTTGTTCTTGTGAAGAACTGAAAGAGAAGACAACCATTTGAAATCAAGCTGTTCTTTATAAAAACATGCTGCATTTTCTGTCCATGTGTGTCCCATTACTCACATCGCACAGCTCGGATGATCTGGTACGCCATGTGCCTGATGTGTTCTACAGGGAAAGGCTGGAAATTGTTTTCCTTGAGGAAATCGTAGGTGCTGAGGCCGAGCAGCTCAAAGGCAATACAAATGTGGCCGTGGTAGTCGAACCAGTCCAGCATGTGCACACAAGCACTAAAGGGGAGTAAAGTAACAGTCAATGAGGGGGTGTTCAACTTCAACACATTTTCACATGCAGTAACTGAAAGGTGATCGGGCTACTATAGACTGACTTACTATCTCATTTCAATGTCAAGGGACTTGAGTTGTCTGAGCACCTCTACCTCAGACATAGCTGCCTCACGGTAGCGGTCTATGTTTTTAATGATCTTCAGAGCCACTCGAGCTCCATCACTGGAAACACAGAAGTATTTTAATATCAAACAAAAAAAGGAGGCAGTGAATGAGTAAGAAAAATATATTTTCAGATTAATACTTACTTAGAGTGATCAATGCATTCGACGACCTTCCCAAAGGCTCCCTCTCCTAAAGTACACACAATTTCATCTACAGAAAATGGAGAGTTGAAGTTAGAAATGCAGCACTGACAGAATGAAACACTGTCCTTTGGTTGGTTCACTGCCTGGTGTTATATTGCTGTTAAACTACACTACTATAACACAGGCTTCTGAACAAGTCAAAGCAAAATATTTTACACTGACAAGCCAAATCTAACCAAAAAAAACACATTAAGTCTATTGGCCCAAATACTTCAGCTTCTAAATTAATGTTTGGAAATAAAAACCAGACAACAAGAGAGTGAGAGAGACAAAGTGTGAACAACAGTAGAAAATAAAAAAAGGTATATATTCTATACATCTCGCTCTCAGCATGTCTCCACTGTGATAGATGAGGTGACCCTCGTCATCATCCTCAACACTCCTGGATCTTTTCCTGCTCCTGCGGTGATGGCTCCTCCTCTGCACCGGAACGGCCGCAATCCGCCATCACATCAATAACCCATCAGTCAGCCAGCACCAGGCCACCACAATGCGACACCGTCATTCATTCAACCAGGCCAAGGGGGGGGAGGTGTAGGGGTGGATAGATTCGGCCCGTTCAGTAACACCGCCAGGCGAATGGACGGAGCAGCAAATTCAAATTCAGCCCCGTCAGAGAAAATGGGCGCCAGCCACCACATAGTGTGTGTTACAGAAGAAAAACATGGCAACAAGATTTTCAGATGAGAAACTTTCTCAGAATAGTACAGAAAAAAACTGAACTTGATTGATTACAGTCTTTTTAACAGCTAGATCTTTGTAAGTCTTCCTATACAACTTAATTCTTTACCGTCACGTCCACTAAGATTTCTGAAAAAATACTGGGTCCACTTTTCTCTTGCAAATCTATAAACACCCACAATCCCTTACTTCCTGAGCCCCCCCCAAAGTCCCCTATTTGTCATTACAGGAAATCATGCTTAATAGTGAAGAGCAGGACACAGAGAGATATAGACACAAAGAGATAGGTGTTAAGCATTGGCTAAACACCAGTGATAATGACCCATTCGATTTGGTGGTATAGACAGGAGGGAGGGAAGGGGTAGAGGAGGTTCTCGTACCGAGGAGGACCCGTTGCGAGAGTGGCTGCGTCTGCGCCCTCTGTCTCTCTGCCTGCGGCTACGACTGCTTCGACGGCTGCGACCACTTCGACCGCTGCGCCCAGATGACTTGCTGTAGTGGTGCCAGTCGCGGTCTTTGCCCTTGCAGGTGCCTTCACGGCTGTCCTCGTAGGCCATGTCCAAACTGTGATCCTGAATGTCCAGCCTCTGGTTCAAACTGCGGCTCTCCAGGTAGTGCCTGTAGTCAAAACAACAACAAAGGGGACAAAAACAGATCAAAAACAGGGACTACAAAAGCATAGATCAGGTCAGGAACAGCCCGGTTCTTGTCTGCTATCAAGCTCTAAAATGAAGACCGTGAAAGATGGTGCTAATGGTCCGCCTATTGCCTGACACTCTATCCCCTGAACCTTTTATGTAACATTTGGAATTAGCAACATGCTGATTTACAGCCACCAAACACCGAGCATCCTGTTCAATGAGAGGCTGCAGCTCAGAAGGCACTTTACCAACAGATTATCACTGTGCCATTGAATAATTTTAGGGCTATAACTATGCCAACATGCCCACATTTAGGCAATTTTCACATTTATACAGCTGTCGCCTTGGCAACGCAAAGCATACCTTCCTTAAAAACACCTTGACAGAGAGCCACATTGGCACAGTTTAAGTGTGAGGTATTGAAAGTTGCTGAAAGCTTGCGTAATACGATCTGTGATTCTACACCTGCAGAAGTCAGTGAGTCAGAAGTAACCACTTAATGTGGAACCATTTCTGCCAATATGAAAGGAGATAAAAAAAAAATCTCAAGGGAACCAGTTTAGTGCTTCTATTAAAAAAAAGAAAAAAGACCCTACTGTTAGCTTCCAGAGCACCTTATGTACATGCCTTGAGCTCATACATGCTGATGTTAGCTCACAATATTTCCAAACACTCCCAGTACAGCCACCAAGCACACCATGTTAGCACTTAGGAATCTAAAAAAGACCAAGAAACCCTGACAGCCTGGCTCCATGGTGGTGTCAGTTGCCTTCCAGGATGAAGTCTGCCCCTCTACAGAATTAAAATTAGAGTAGATCTGGAAACATCTAATGTAACCCCACTGCCAATAAACAGATCCACTATAAGATAGAATTGCAAAACATATAAACACTACAGAGGACTCAATGACACCAAAACTGCAAATGAACCACATCATTATTCAAAAGGATTAAAAAGGAAAGAAAGACAATTTGACTATATTTAATGTGCAATTAAGGAAACAAACACTTCAAGTTATACACAATCTTTGATACAGATCATGTGAGCTGTTTACAAATCTGAAGCCTTACTGGCAGAAATTGAAGTTGATCACAAAACACAGCAGCATTACTTCATAACATTACTTAAACCTAGCAAGAGTGCATGGATGTATCTAATATAAGGTTAACGAGATATAGACTGCATGCAGTATTTGTGAAACCCCAAGTACTCTGCATTTGTTAATAGTTGCTCCCCAAGTTAGCCAGAGTGTCATTGCTGCCATTTCTTGCAGTAGGTAAGATAAAAGTTTGTTTTATTTTCATCCTGACATTTATAACTTCTCCCCACAAATGTATGTCTCAATGGGGTGGTTGGGATGTCAACAGCTCTTCTCAAATAGAAGTAAGAGATATTTTATGTACATCTTTGACTTATTTCTATACTTCTTTACAAAGTAATACAGCATTTTGAATACTGCTCAACTCTTAAGAGTTCTAATAAACCTTTACACAATACACATTGATATTTACCCCTCATAAGTCTTTTGATGATGGTGAGTTCTTCTGGATTTATTCTCTCTTTCGCTGCTGTGCGAATCACGTTTCTTTCTCTTGCGACACTCCATTCTTTCCTCCCAGCTGTACTCGTCAAGCCAGACACCCGGGGAGCGCATTCGCTTCGAGTGGCGCATCTGAAAGACAGAAAAATAAGTTAAAATAGCATAACCTGGAATACTACTGATTACTCACACTCTGAACTACATTACATATCATTGCAATGCTTCTGTAACCATGGACTGAAATGAAATATTACCAATGGGATCTTTTTTTGTTAGATTTCCCTCCCTCATAGCAAAATAAACAACGTGATGTTCCACATAAGGCCGCAGCCTGGAGAACTGTTTAACAACAGTAATATGCAGTAAATGAAGTAAAGCTGAAATAATCAATAAGCTGCAAATAGAAGGAATTTTAATCAGCAATAATTATAATATTTTAAAAATGGGCTAGCACACTTTGAAGATCAAGAATCAAACGACTGCTCCAGGAAGCAATCAGATTTCGTTATCTAATTGCAAGCGGAGTTAAAACAGAACATCAAAAATAAACCTAATTGCTAGACTGACCGCAAACACACAAACCTGCAAGAGCAAAATAAAACACTGACCCATTTCTAGATCATTAACTTACTAAAAAAGGTAGTCAAAAAACGTTCAGAGGAAGAAAACACGTCTTATGTCGACACCGCGTCGACGTTTCTTCATCGACTCCATGACTGTTCCGGTAAAATTCAACGATAAACACACTGCTGCTTTAACATGGTTATTTGTGTTTACTTTCAACTGTGACATGTGATACTAATGCGGTTCTAATCATAACCGCAACTTATGATGATGTAGGTGCTAGTAATCAGTCGGCAAACACAGGAGGGAGCAGATTAGTGCCGTCGATTGTTAGTTTGGGCCTTCAGGCCCGTCGATCACATTAAACTGCATCAGACATCCGATCAATAACATTAAGGTTTAATCAGCCAGCTCAACTCAGTAACTTACATCAAATGAACGATATTCAAGGGTGTTTAACGAAGCCGTGTGTGTTTCACTGTCACTGTTAAGGAAAGTAGCCCTAAATTAGACATTTTGTAGTTCAGGCCACAACAACCTGCCATGTTGGCGAGACGTCGAGTTAAAGAGGAGCTAAAAGGCTAACGTTAGCCACCACGACACCAGAGATATACACTGAAAACCAACGTTAACAAAACAAAGGGGTACTTGGCAAATCATCCAGTCATCGATCTTACCTTCCTTTGACAGTTAAAGAAGATGTTTATTTATTTTGTGAAATATGCGTACAAAGAAAGTCAAAAATGTCTCCGATCGTCCGTCTTCAAAGATGGCGAGCCTCCCTGGAATCCACTGGAACCTTCTTAAACGGATCCCGTGACGTAATGCACCATGACAACGCCCTCCCCCTCATTATTTGGAATATTGCTGCCCTGAGTCAATCCTGTCGGGTGCAATCAGGCACAGCTGATCCTTAATGGTGCAAAGCATCAGTATTGAAACAAAGGCTATCACCTGAACTGGTTTCTCAATCAATGTTGTGATCATTCTGAGTTTGAAGGTGTCAGTAATATTTAAAGAGTTATATTTAGAGTGCTCAGCCACTGTGTTGACTGGATGCAATTGTTTCATTTTTCCAGATAACATCTAATTACAGTGTAGTTACACTTCTTCTTGATCAAGCTTAAAACGCATGAATTCATGAAACGCATGAGTCTGTCCACACTTTTAGGTTGGCTTAGAACAGTTTCTGTGTCGTGTGCAGTTGAGAATTATTCTAGTCATGATTTCTTTAGCTTAACCTGATAGTCACTAGTGTGTGTATGTGCGTGTTGGCTAAAACCTGCCGAATGAATCAGATGTATTCTCTCTGTGCTGAAAAACTTAAGACAGGCTTTTGACACTGAATAAACATCTGAATCTTAGACATGTATAGATGCACTTTATTGGACCATGATGTTTGAAGTTTTCTTTTTATATTGCATTGTGTTTTATCCTCTGTATGCCGACGTCCACGTTCATTTAAACAGATGCTGTTTTAAAATACAGACATATAGAACATTTTGTCCTGTTATTAACACCCCATGAAAAGATAAAACACCCTGAGAGACTAAACCCAGGGAGAGCTAACCCACAACCTTGCGCTATGACTTGTGGGTAAGACATGTCTGCGCCCTGTCCGCCTCTTGAGGACCACCGTACCTAAACGTGATGTACGAGCTGTCCTCACCGTAGAGACTCTGAAAACAGGCAGGACTCTGCTCGGTCAGCCGCTCTGAACATGTCGGATCAGGCTCCGCGGCAGGAGGCGCGGCTCGACCGGGCGGCGATCGCCGCGATGCTGGCGAGCAACTTCGAGAAGCTGCCGGAGGTCGACCGGAAGCTGCTCCTCTACGGGCCCATGTACCTGGGCGGAAACGCGGGGCTGGCCGGGCTGATTTCTAACAGCTTGTACCGCCGGGCCCTGAACGTCACGCAGGGGGCCTTCAGCTCCAGCCTGCCGATGGCCGCGCTGCCCTTCATCACCACCTTCACGCTGTACAACGCGGCCGTGTCCAACCCGCTGCTGGCCGGAGACCTCAACTGCCCCTCCTGCGCGCTGCTGCGGGGCGCGCTGGTCGGCGTGCTGGGCGGCGGGCTGTACCCGATCCTGCTCGCCCTGCCCGTCAACGTCGGCCTCGCCAGCAGGTACAACACGGCGCCGCTGCCCGAGAAGGGCAACGTGATCCGCTTCTGGGTGGATCTGTCCAGGCCCATCGTGAGGAGGATGAGGGCCGCGCTGCTGATCCAGACCGTGTTCGGCCTCTACCTGAGCTCCAGGCACTTTGACAGCTACTCCAAACTGGCCCACATCACGTTTGGCCAGAGAGAGGAGCTCCCAGACTGACCGAGCTTTTCTCTCTGTGGTGATCTGGTGTGTTTGGTGGAAAAATTCACCGTTATGTGAAAATAAAATAAAGTGTGGGCTTCCGTTCTGGGATTGCTGATATTTTTGCCTTTGCATGAAGATGTGGAGGAGATAAAAACCTTTCACAATGAGTACACACTGAACTGAAACTGTTTGTACATTTGTCATCCAACAGTTCTCACAATCTGTTGTTAAAGCAAAATGCTGAACATGTTCAAATACCGCTCGATCAACTGTGCAGATTGACCACTTTCCTCTGTTTTATTGCATTTTAAATTCAATATCATTGGACCGGACTGTGGGTTGGAAATAATAAGCTTTTGTGAAGAGGTTGCCTCAGGCTCTGGGAAACTGGGATGTGTAACTGATGACAAAATAATTAAAATATTAATTGGTGTGGAAAATATTTGTCCTGTCTGTGAGATAGTTTAACGAAGGCTTACAACTGGGTGTGTTGTTTCATTTATCTTTGGTGACTCAGCTTCATGTAGTGCAAATGAAATCCAGTCATGCGGTTGTTCACTGGGATTTTCACAGCATTTATGTATCTGACCAAACATTTAAAATCATCCACATGAGATAAAGTGGTTGTACATCAATAAAATGTCAGGACTCCTTCATCTTCTTTTCAATTGTTTGTGTGAATTCAAAGTCAGTCGATGCTTCGATCAAGGGACAAGCCCTGAATGAGCATAAAAATAGAAAATTGCTAAAAACCAAACAGCATCCTAAAGAAAATGAACTGCAGCCAACAAACTAAGCATGGTTCACTTTTATTAAAGGCTTTTTAGGAACCAGTCACAATTGTTTTGTAGTGATGTCTGCTTGGTCTCTGTAACTGTGAACCTACTCCACTCTTTGAACCGCACACAGAAATGTCAGCGTGTAAGCAAAAAATTCAAAGCTGGACCTGGCAGTGCAGTGACGGCATGAAAAAAAAGACCACTGAACTGATGTGATGTTGGCGATTGTCATTGAACACACATGTTTGACACAGGCAATGTTTTTATTAAAACACATCTTCACCTTGGATGGCGGGTTTGACTTCACATGTCTGGCTCTCTAAAAGTCTTAACTTATGTGGGGGGAGGTGTTACAGGGAAAGCAAGTTAAACGTTGACAAATGAAGAGGGAGAATTAAAGTCAGTCTGTTATTGAGAGGGAAAGGTGCTTCTTAAGAGAAAACACTGACATCAATCAATTATAGCAAACTTAATAAGACTGTTTTTTTTTTAAAAAAAAGCTTATAATTACACAGTTCCCGCTCCCTTCCCCATCCAACCCCCCCAAATCACAACAAAACTGCCAAAAAACAAAGCTCAGTGACAACCCCACAGAACGATAAACAACACATTTTCAAGTCAGAGGAACCTGAATTGTCATGACAACCAGTGATCCATATGGCACAAATTTCCCTCTTTACGTAATAGAAAGACAAAAGCCTCCGATTTGACATTGTCCCTCCACAGAATGTAGTAACGCAGTAGTAATCTTCACAAGGTGGTTACGCCTAATGCCCCTTTAAAAACACCTGTCGTAGCATGCCGTTGGACTTCATATTCAGTAAAGGAAAGTTACGATAAAAACTATACATCTGTCAGCACAGAAATCTCCATAAATATATCAGACAACTGAACGTCAGTCAGAGCAAAATCTTCCTGAAGAGCAGAAAGATGAGTGGTAAATGTCACCTGTACACAATCTACACCTGGCCCGGCTCCTGTTGTGACTGTTAAGCTATGCTGTAGTTGTCTTGCATGAATGGCACAATACATTAAAAAGGAGTAAACACTGTTCAAACAGTTCGTACACCCCGTCTAATACTTCCCATCCCCCCACAAAAAAATAAAATACAATAAATAATAACACAAGGAGAGATGACCAACAAAGTCCTCCAGTCACTCTCGTGCAAAACAAGATGGCGACGATCTGAACGGACGCGAGCGAGTGAACATCCGGATCACGGGCTCTTGCAAAAACACACAAAGTACGCGTGAGATGAACTGGTCAGATGCTCGAGGCGTGTCCTCTTCTGTCTTCGCGGACACGGACACAGTTGCCATTCCTTCAGTAGACCTATAAAATGTTGACAGCTGATAACGGGCTAGCCAGCGCCCTTCACATCATTGTAAGTTTCAGTACAGTACGTTACAAGTAAAGGAAAAAAAACAAAGAAAAGTCTAATTAAATACCTAGACGAGGCTTTGGACCAGAGGGGTTGAAGAGAAAGAGAGAGAAAAGGGCAGAGGAGCAAATACAAAAACAATAATAACATCAGTAGGAATTTCATTTATAAAGTGGTTTTCCCTGTAACTGTACTCTCTATAGTAGTAAACATATCTCCACAGAGTAAACACACATCGGGGGAAGTGGGGGAGACGAGAGGCTGAATCCCTCTCCAACATACTGTACCTCATCACTGATAGTTAATATGCTGCAAAGGCATTTTGCTCCGGTTTCCATAGCTTAAAACAATTCACTTTTATGTGATTTTTTTTCTTTTTCTTTTTTTGTACACTCTTTTTGATGAATCCCGTTCATCATGTTCCCTTTTTTTTCATCATCTCTTAATAGAAAAACACCTAAGTACCAGCTTGGTTCCTTCACAGTTCAATTTTTAGTGCAATGAGAACACACGCTCCCTCGCTGGTGAGAGGGTTAGCTGCCGTCAGTGCCTCATGTCTTTCCCAGAACGTTTGACCTGACGGGAGAAAAGAAGACAAAAGGTTGGTGAAGGTTTACGCTCAACGGCGTCTCTAATTTGCCGTCTGTTATTATTCTTACCTGAGCGCTTTCCATCTGTCCTTCTCTACCTGGTTCTCTGGACTCTCGCTCTCATAGGAGGCGAGGTAGAGTCCTGGGCATGAATGAGGAAAGAAAGAGAGAGAGAAAATAAGTAAAGAGGATTGGTCAGTAAGAGCAAACTGTAGTGAAAAGACTTTTATCAGCATGTGCGGACAAACGAAGACAACTCCTCACCGTCCTCGCTGAAGATGGGAGCAGTGTGGAGGTAGTGTAGGATGGCCCGATCCTCCTCAAAAGGACACTCCACCTGTTTCCATGTCATGAACTCCCCAACCTGCCGCGCCAGCTCCACAAATTTCTACAAGACAGTAAAATCACACTGAGCGGTGTGTCATTGGGGATGGTCAAATGAAAAAAGGAG
>JBAJHX010000053.1:14882110-14898260 GCA_037176925.1 Amniataba percoides | reverse complement strand
ACAACATGCGTCATCGCCTATTCATAGCTTCCTCCAACTTTCCTCGCGTCTTTAACCTGGCTCACTGAAAAGGATACATATCAGATTGTATTAAATAAAACCATATAGATGGTGGATTTAATTCGATCTCTCAGCCCCTCGAAGCACATTGTCTGCCTGTGGGAGAAGCTATTTACGCTATCAGCTCCCTTTTTGCAACTGTGCCATCACATTACCATGTCTGTGTTTTGCCAGTGTCTCATTCAGTGATACCTTTCAGGATGCAGGGAATTTATTATCAGGGCGCAAGGCTGGTTTGTTTTTGATAGTCCTTCCACGGGCCTTCTGTTGGGTTTCCTAGCAACAGGTCTGTGTGAGGGCTGGCACAGGAGGGGATACCACTGTCCCCATCCTGATTACCCTCTAATTATTTTAATGGAAGCAAGGCGCTCTGGGTATGTGCCCCCACCCCAGCTCATAATCTTTTCCTATACACCTGGAGACTGGCAGCTATCAGAGAGATCGCCCATTAGCCTTCCACTCTGCATCCACCTCTGATTTCATGCTGCTAAGGCCATTTAAGCTGCTTTTTTCTTTTTTCTTTTTACTGTCTTTTTTAAAGTAGTTAGATAATCTCTGTTAAGTCACTGTCTATCGCTGAATGAGGTAACATGGTGGCAATTGAGTCTGTGGCTCACGGATGAAAGCCCTTGCATTTGCAGTATCGGGAGTCAAGGGTGTGAGAAAACGTTCTCAGAAAAATCACAAATGGTGCACTGTTAGGCTTTTAGCAGCACCTTTAATGCAACAGACTCAATCCTCAGATGATTTTTGTGTGAAGCAGTAAACCGTTTTTCTTTCTGTTAGTGCTGTGAGTTACTGTGGGCGAACAAACAAAGAAAAGATCAATGACTTCAAATGATTAAACTTGAAACTGCAACATAAGTGAGGTCCTAAAACAGACCTGCAATTACAGGTCATCCTCTCAGGCGCAGCAAAAGATGCAGCATCTTCAAGATTATAACTCCAAGTAGTCTGAAGTACTTGGACTTTGTTCGAGCATTTCTATTTAATGCTACTTCATATTTCTACTTCACAACATTTCAGAGGGAAATATTGAAAGCTGCAGTTGCTTCTTACCTTGCAGATGAGCACAAATTATCATCTTAGAAAATACGTTCTGTTACTAGTTAACCTACTCAACAGTATATAAGTAGTTTGACTAATTTGCATTACATTTATTGCAAATATAAAGTATCTTAATGTATCAGTAATTCTAATATATAATCATATATTAGTCTTCAAAAGGATTTTTCAAAAACATGTCTTAAAAGTTCCCTTAAAAGTTATTGCTGTTTGAAGATTTAAATAATATTTCAAATAGAAAAAAACAGCAAAGACTAATTTAAAATAAGTTATATATTTTTGAAAACACAGTTTTTGATCAAAAAACTTTTCTAACACATGAAATATGAAGGTCAGTACAGTCAGTCAGTGTATCTACAGCCCGCTGGTACACTCGTTCACATGCACACTCACACATATGCAGTTTGCCGTCATCCATGGGGACGCTGATGTTATTCATGTGGCTTTGTGTCATGAAGAGAAGACCTGGGTTTCTTGTATGGCAATCAATAAAAAGCACAGACCTGAGCTGCGGAGAAATAAACCAAGTAGGAAAGACAGCAAAGGAAGTGGAGGAGGCCGAGTTGGAGGAAAATCATAAGGAGCCAAGGAGGATGAAAAAACAAGATATTTTGCCTGGTACAAAGAGGCCCCAGGTGGAGAAATAGAAACCGTATTTCTAAATTTGTGATGTGGGCTCAGTTGTGTGTTCGTGTTCATATTGGATGTATGTGTGTTCATACACATGTACCCCACCCAGTATGTGTGGGTGGGGATGTTGAGCACGCTGGAACAAGTTGTGCAGCAATAAAAGATGTTCCTCCAGGCTAAATATTCATCTCACTCTTGCCCCACTCTCACTGCTTATCGCTGCGATAAAACCCATCTATATTAAACACTTTGATGTAATGAACCAACTAAAATCCTTATACATCACCTTAAAAGTGCCACAGCTATTCCCTAAATGATGCATTCCTGTTTAGTGCAATCGCATAATGATTGCTCTTATTACCATATTTTGTTATTTAGTTTGATGGACCCACTGATTGTAGTATATATGAGCGGATTATTCCCATGTGCAGAGCGGTGGCAGATGTGCAGCACTCATATGGTCAAGTATAACACAGGATATACTCTGTATTCCTGCTATAATTTCTTATGCAACACACTCGGTCGCTATTGAAATGCACACATCCTGAGGACATAGTTTGACATGCAAATGAACACGGACCGAGAAAAGGAAATTACACTAAATGTCCACGATCCTTCCCAGCTCAGTGCATTTGTTTGTCATTTCCACTCAGCCTCCAGCTACGGCCCACCTTCCTGCAGAGACCAGAGCGGTTACTATGGTGAAGATGTTTACCAATGTTACATTTCTTTTTACTACTTTGTCATTCAGGCAGGATTTACTGAGACTTCCGTTAATAATATCTTTCGAAAGTCACAAAACAGAGGGAAAACCTCGTCACTTCAGTTTTACTCCGGTGATGTCTGTCTTTAAGATACATGCCGCTGGAGGATCAGCGTGGGGCTGCTGGTGAGTCACAGTGTGTAGGCCCAGTGCAGGAGGAACAGAAAGAGGCGTCTATGTATAGAGTGTGTCTTCGCAGCCAGCTCAAGACTCTGACAGCTTCAATACCCAGCTGATTACATAACAGCATTGCTGTCACAGTTGTATAGAAAATGTATATGTGAAGCACAAAGGGTTATACTCCTCGTCCCAGGGATTTGTTTTCATGCCTACCTCATCACTAAACAATGAGTCTTTGAAGATGCTGCACCCACTGCTGCCCACACACACACACCAATCAGTCAGGGCAGCTTATCCAAAACACTATTCAATTCCACTCAGGCTGGCAAGTGTGAGCTTCGTTGCTGGGGGTTGGGGTGATAAGGGGGAGTTCATGTTCTGTGCACATGTAGCTGTGTCTTCACAGAACCCCCTGCATCCACGCACTTGTGCTTGTCTGTGCACGTATGCATCGGAGCTCACGAGTCTGCGTGAGCAAAATGCACGCACATATTTGTGTGCGAGCGTTTATACGTGCTCGTGCGCTCCTGTCATTTCCGGCCTCCTGCTCTCGCTTTGTCTCCGGCACATCTCTCGGTGTGTATTCCCGGAGCAGGGAGGAGTGTGTGTAGAAGCGAGGTGTCAGATTCTCTACAAATGTTCCAGCCACAGTTATCTGATGATTGTTCACCACTTCCACAGCTAACTGGGAGCCAAATTGTTTTTGTGGCGTTCACTGCACTGCTCAATTTGATTTAAGGCTGGGAGAGACAGAGTGGAGGGATTACTAGCAGAGAATGTGTGTGTGTGTGCGGACACGCGTGCATGAGTGTGTGCGTGCATGCATGGCCACAGAATGTGTGCTAAGCAGTATTCTCTTGCTTGCATTAATGAGTCAGCGTATTCAAGCCTCTGAAATGTCCCTTAGGTGCAAAGAGCGGAGGGAGCATTTGAAAAGGGCATCTCCCAATTCGACATTCCAGTTATTGCATAACTACCTAACCTCCTGTTCTGTGTCATTCGCGTTTTCCTGGGGGGAATTAAACACCAGTGAGGAGGGGGAGGCTGCTAATCTCTCACTGTCTTATTGACAACCAAGGGGAACATGAAGAAAATAAATGGGAACAAACACAGTAGCCAAAAACGTGCGCCTCCCTATTTCACGGATTACTTTTCAAACAAAATAGTCCTGGATCTTTTTAATATAAACATTTCTTTTCTTTTCTCGTTTTTGTAACTGAGCATGGCATGTATATCTTTTTATCTATTTATCTTTTTCATTTGTCAGCCACCTAAAAAAACAAAATTGCTTAACTTCACATTAACTAGTAATTCAGTGTCTTGTTAATGAGAGAGAGACTGGTAATGTGGCATCAGCTGCACCTCACATGTACCCAGATGGCCTGTGTGAGTCTTTGCCAAGTCCTCAGGCAGCATTTATAAAAAAGGGCTCAGAGCGATGCCACAGTAAGACTCATTACAATTCCTCAAGTACATTACATCACACAGGGAGTACTATTGTGTTTGGTTGCGCCGGGAAAAACTGACATACGTTTGAGAGCTCTCAGCGGTGAGAACGGCACAAGCAGGGAGCATGAATCACATAAACCACAATGCAATCACAAAATCGCTTTTTGCTCAGTGGCCCTGTGCTGTGTAGGAACGACAGCGGCACTAGAGCTGAGGGGATAACCAAAGTTACTACAACTGATCCTGTGGGTAAGATGAGCACCTTCCCAAAGCAGCATGGCAATCCATCCAACACTGTGGAGGCTGTCTGCACTCGACCAAAAAATATCATCCTGCTGCTGGTGCTGAAGAAAAAGTCAGGAAATCAACAAAGCTATTAGGGTTCACCCTCAGGGGATGATTACATTAGGTGGCCAATCCATCAAATAAATCTTAGGACATTTCACAAAATCAGTGACACTATTGAACTGCTGTTGGTACTAGAGGGAAAGTCAGAGGATCGGTAACAGTAATCCTCTGGGGACCATGCAAGTGTGTACAAAATGTCATGGCAATGCATTAAACAGTTGCTGAGGTACACAGGCTGGACTGAGGTGGAGCAGAAGCTGTTGCTTACTTGCAACAACGGTCATTCAACTTTTTCGACCACCATTAGTCATACCGTTTGCTTCATCTGTCACCTTGGATATTCTAAGCTATATGAATAGCTGTCTCTATCTTCATGGCGTCTCTGTAGGCTCCGGCTGTGCACACAGAAAGCCCGGGGGAAATGGCCTGTGAAAACAGCAGGACTCGCTCCTCTCTATCACCGCTCTACAGCTGGAGCACACACACACATGCGCACACACACTCTCTTACACTAGCAAATGAATTCCCGCTCCCACTGATCATAGCCATTCACTATCATCTGTCTTCATTGCAGGGGCTTGGGAGACAGCTGGTAGTGCTGTATTAGGGTGAAAGATTAGTCTCCGCTATATTCTGCTGCTTACACCGGGTCCCCCATCAGAAAGTGGATAACTAGGCCCTGTCCCCTCGTCCCCCCTCGCTCTCAGCTCAATCATGTAACCATTCCCGTAAGTGGGCTCTATTTCACACGAACAAAAACACTCTTGTAGGCCTCTCGGACAGACAGGCTTCCTTCTTATGCAGAAATGGGAGTGTATTTTAAATACAGACTGGTGAGGCAGTAACATCTGCATACATGGGAAGAAAAAAATACTTCCAGCCAGGTGGGGATGCTTTCATGCTTATCATCAAAACAGTTGTGCGCAAGCTATCCATGTCCTCCTCCAACCCCTGGAAGTCTGGTTGATGTATAGACGCAGCGCTGCAGGCCTGCAGGCTGCTAAGACGCTTGTCACAGGGTGGAGAAAGTCCCAGTGTTGCACCACTGTGTGTGTGTGTTTGAGAGAGAGAGATTTATGGTCTGCATTTTAGGCTGATTGTGCTCCTGTGTGATTCATTACATGATCTGGTGTAGAAGGAAGGAGAGACAGAGAGAGAAAGAGAAAGAGAGAGAGAGAGAGGATCAGTGTGACCGCAGTCTGGCCATTTAAACAGGACGGCACAACGAAAATCTGGCCACCGAGAGGGGAAGTGAGAAGTGAAGACTGAGACTCACTTTGTTCTCATTTCTTCTGAACAAAATATAAACAGATTAGAGACCTATCTGCCAAAAAATATCACTGAACTCCCTACATTTCCTCCATTATTACAGACTTAAAAGTTGAATATTTTATGGGAATAAAGTGTAACAGACTGCAACACTTACCAGAACATCATGTTACCAACTGCAAAAGTGACTGAGTGGGACAACGTGACAAGCCATATATATACATGTATGTGTATGTATATATATATATATGTTTTTTTGTTTTTTACTCTCTTTGTTGGTTCTAGCATTAAACGACTAGGACAGATGCAGAGCAATTAACTTAAGTGAACAGTGAACAATTGTAGACCTGTATAAATTTATATTTTACTGTACATATGTGAAAAAGTTATTTATCTGTTTTTTAAAACTTCTTCCAACTTCAAAACATCCCACAACTTAACGACATTTGAGACAATATTTAGTATTTAAAGAAAATGAAGTTAAAAATCAAATGCTTATATCCCACTTTTAAAATCTGTGATTAATTTCTTTTCATAAAAGTATATGTGAGTACATGTGAGTATGTTTGTGTGTTCCTCTGCGTCTGAGAGGCCCATCAATGTCTTTCTCTCTACCTGCACCAACCCTTTAAATGTGACATCACCTCTAATGCCTCAGTAATCGCATTGTGTGGAGGCGTGTGTTTCTGCTCTCCAATTTGTCATCATCAGACTGTAGTTCATTATGTTGACATTTCCGGTGTGTGGTCTCGCTCCCACATGTACATGTTACTGTACTTGTAAGGACCCTAAATGTCATAAAGCTTTCCATATTCCCAAGTCTTACGGTGCAAGAAGCACAAATGTAAATGACATCATCATGAGCATAATGACCACTGCAGTGAAATTAAATTAAAAGAATGAAATGAAGTTTCATGTCTTATTCTGCTGGATGTGGCATTATGAGAGGTCTTCCGGTTGTTTTCTGTCTTTTTCTCTTTATGTTTTTCACTGAATCTTAAAGGGGAACTCCATGGTTTCACACATAAAGGTTCACTTGTGACAGACAGTCCCACTCAGTGTCTTGTATAATTTCTTCTGTGCTTGTGAAGAAAACTTTGTCTGGTTTCATAGAAGTATGTCTCATAAATTGGTGATTTCATCATGGGTTATCTCAGCATGGGCTAGAAGGCTACTCTTTTGTGGACAACCTATAATAAAAACCAGGGACATTTCATTTGAAATACATGGGTGGATCTAATGAGACGATGTTTTTACTGTGTTACATCACTGCAATTTTTTTGATATTCTTTATTTTACCCTGCACTAGATGAATAAAACCCATCATATATTGACCTCTGCTGATTCGATTATGACCATTTTAAAATCCCTTAAGTCTCTTGTTAACCCCCCAAATTTCTGAAAGAACAGTCCTAAATCCCTGAAACACCCATTTAATGACCTTTAATCCCTTTGATGAGGGGAGACAGTCAAAATGTGCTCACTTTGTGACAGAATGTCACAGAATGTCCTCATATTTGAAAGAGCTTCCCACAAAGATCGAGGTACAGACGCACATAATTACGTACGCCTCACACTCTGCAGGTACAGTACAATTTGCTGTCGCTGGAGTAAGTGTGTGTACTTCACACTAAATGTGTTCTGCACTACTTAGACAGACCACGCTCTGTCAATTAGCCTGCTTCAGAGTGGGATGCTCAAACTGCTTTGCCTGCAGGGACCGGCATCTTTAGTCTTGTCATATAAATGAGAGGCAGCTTGGATCTGCCTCATTTATCCTCCGTCAATGCTGTTTTGGCTTTTAAGTTGAGCTGCTACAGCGATACAGTGTCTCTGTCTGCTACAGCACTACTATGGGAATGCTCGAGCTGACCAAAATAAAATGGCAATCCGATCTCAATCCATAACATTAGCATTATAATAGCTAACTGCAGGGGGGGGGGGCAGTCTATTGAAGCACCAGTGTGACAGTTGATGAATTAGCCCGAACGCTAAAGCTGACACATACGTGTAAATAGCCCCAAGTCATTAAGCACTCTGTCACAGGCCATTTTATAAACAGACTAAATGCTTATTAGATTTTCTAACAGTGAAACAATCAGCTGCAGCGGGCTTGACACTCAGAAGCCGGATGGCTGGGAATCTGTAATAAATATGAAGCAGAGTGTTGAGAAAGAGGAAAAGAGCAGGGAAGCCCAGCGACAGGTGGAACACGTCATTTATGTGGGAACCCATAAATGACCAACCACTTCACTGAGAAACAAGTCCCCTAATATTTAAACACAACCTCTGGGGAGCCGATTGAAAATCCAATTTTCTGCAAAGCAACAGATATTTATCAGTAAAGCTGATAATATGCCTCTATGTTCTCCAGGTTGTAGAAAATGGCTTTTAAGTTCATTTTAACCCAGTACTCTGAAGACCTTTATCTATTCATCTGACCATTGTTTTAGTCACCGCAAGAAATTCATTAAATGCACAGTTTACACTCTCTGGCTGCTACTGTCATCATTTCACATGCAATTTAAAACATTTTGAAAAACATATAATGCCACAATAATATGTTACAGACAAAAAGTTCATAATGAACATATCTGCAAAATGTTTCCCATCAACATGGTTTACCGACTGAAGCAACTAAAGCATGAAGGTTTTTATGGTTATGTCTGGCCAACTAAACTCTGACTTGAATTATGCGACAGGACGCCAGGCCAAGCCTCTTGTGTTGAAGTCAAATGCTGTGCACACCAATCCACCATCCGACCTCTGGCGCCTGCTCTGTGCAAACATCCCTTTGCCTCCTACACTGGAACTAGATGTTAGACGTAAATTTCCATTTCAAATTAGTTGTGTGCCAGTGCAGTGCATCTGCGAGAAAGGACAGGAAGTCAAAGATCTGTGCTCGTCTGGAAAGCTGTTGCTATCGTGAATGCTGCTCTGGCAGGGATGGAGGTGTGGGGGTGAAGGCCGCTCGGGAGGAAAGAGAAGGGAAAGTGATCAAATGTGGGCGTGTGGAAGGACATCTGTACGAGGGAAGCAGACATGTTTGCAGACAAAGGGGAGGCTGAATGTGTGAGAATAAAAGTCAGAAGGGAGAGAGAGAGAGGAGAGATCCTTTTTTTTCCTATTCCAGTAAGACTCGCGGGGGCCTGTTACAGAGCGGGTCAATATCCTTCAGCTTAGCCTTCATATGTATTACATTTTGATTATGAGGGGGATACATGTTGCACACAGAGACACAAATACAGAAAAGGGCACACAAACTACACAAGGGAGCAAAATACAATCATGGCAATTTGCCAGTTGTCCCACTGAGAATAACCAAAGACGAATGCATTTCGAGATACATCATTTGTTTACTCTATGTGCCTCTAAGCGTGGTTTGGTATTGGGGGATCTTTTCTCCTCAGCCTGCGATGATTCACAAAGCCCACCCGCATCTCTGCTTCACTCCCTTCCACCTCTGCTGCCATATCTGATAAGTTCTCATCTCACCTGAAGAGCAAGACAAAGAAAAACAAAACAATCAAATGTCCAACTGTGTGTTTTTTTTTTATTTACTCCACATGCACGCACGCAGACAAAGGGGGACTGAACTTCTGCCTCCCTCTGCATTTCATTGTTCTCACATCTTAGTCTTTTTGTTTGTGTGTCAGTCTTTGTGTCTGGATGATGCTTTTTTTTTTTTCTTAACAGGTCCTCGGTGATGCAAATACTGTGTCGTCATAGCAACCTTGTCTGCCAGAGACCGAGCTTGAACCCATCGTTTTGGGTTAATATACCCTGTTGCTACTCATTACACATTCATGCCTGCTTAATGGCCCATTTGAAAGCATTTAACTTTTCCATAATCAATGTGTCATTAATGTTAAACAAAAAAGAAGGCTTGAATACCGCAGGTTGTAAATGGGCTTAACTAGAGGACATGTTATTACAGTTACTGAGGGAAAGCAGACAAAAAACAAAAAAAAGCAAAGGAGACCTAAAAGCATTTAGTTCATCCATTACTTCGGTCTGGGAGGTTGGAGGAGGCTGAAAGCACTGGGGGCCTGAGAGGCAGACAGACTGGCTGTGTCTAGGGTCTGAACCCAGATCTACATCTAGATCCAGGCCATTCCCAGCCGTCCGGGTCCGACAGTCCACCAGCAGAGAGCCCTCCCTTCAAACACCCAGATGCTGCAGGCTGCGGTCTCATCGTGAACCAGCAGTCTGACAAGCTATTTCTGCAGCATTAAACTGGGACTTGTTGTGTTGGGTGTGATGGGAATCAGTTGATGCACAGAGTGGTGGTCTCACTCCTGACCTCCTTTAGATATTGCATGTGTGCACACACTCTATGTGTGTGTGTGAGTGTGTGAGTCTGCCTTCCATTAGACAGTATTAGATGTTGAACCTCTGGTCCGTCCCAGGAGTGACAGCAGATTGAGCTACGAAGATTACCCAGAGAGCTGTGCAGCGCCGTGTGGTGTGCACGCGGCCCAGTTTCCGATTCACGAGTGATCTATAAATTCACTCTAGGCTTTGGGGAGACAATTTTTTGTGTATTTATGTTTCCTTGGACCACTGGTGTCCCCTGACAAGCCTCACACCTCAATATTTCAGGTCAGTAATACTCTCACAACAAGACAGAGACAAGTAAGAGAAACCAACAAAGATATGGTGCCTGCTGCTGCCAGGTCAGACAGAAACAGAGAACTGTGCCAAAGATCACACAAGGTAAGATTAATAGGATACTTCAGGTGGTGTCTTGAACTTCACACTGTATAAAGAATATTTTGGAGGTTCACGTACAAAAAAACGTGCATTAATAATAACATGTTTTTGGTACATGATTCACTTCTGTGCTTTTGGTCTGGGGCTGCATTTTATTGTCCTCTTTGTTCCAATTAAAGGAGACCTTAATTCTTAAACCTATTTTGATATGTTAGATATTAATGATTTAACAGTTTGGGGAAGGCCATTTCCTGTTTTTAACATGACAGTGTCACCAGAAGAAATGTTTTTTTTTTAAGTTTGGTGAGGGAGAGAAGCGTGACTTGTCTGCAAAAAGCCCTGTTCAACACTTTTAGAGTGCCTCACACCCAATGTCAGTGCCCAGCCTCACACATTAATGAAACTGGAGGAAATACCTTCATTCAGGATGCAAAAGCTTGTAGAAATGTTATCTTGAAGAGCAGAGGCAGTTGTAAGAGTGTCTTTGCATTCATGTTTTTTGAATATGAGGAAAATGTTCAACTATTCCAAAAGGGAGTACAGTTTGTGTGTTCCTGTACTTCATTCAGGTATCTGTATTTACATGTTTGGGGCTCAAATGGAATTCAGAATCCCATAATCCCAAAGTTTCACATTATCAGAAAGATTTACAACAGAAATTCAAATTAGAGGCCAAAAGCTGTTCATAAGAGTCCCAATTCTTGCGCAGCTTTTGTGCCTCCAGCTTTTTTCCTCTGTATTTTCTCATAGGGGGTTTCTGTCATTGTTATTTCTGACAAACAGAAAAACACAGTACTGGTGTTTTCCTTCCATAAGCTGAATTAAATGAGTACTATTTTGCACTATTGTACTTCGTAGTGCAATTTGAGGAGCTTATTATTTAACCAAGATAAGGTAACAATTATTTTATGTGCATTCAGCAACTACAGCTGAGCTCTTACTCATAAATAAGCTATCAAAACCTTGTCTGACAGTGGCTGTTGTGAACAAGATAATTATTCAAGTTACTTTATCATGGTTAAAACGATAAGGTGCTCGGAATTGAATTCCCAGCATTGCAGCCGATATCCGTTTCTTTAAACATTTGGACGGAAGCCCCTGTATCACGTTTCGACTTTCTAGAAAAACTAATATCTCTCTATGAAATTAAAAAGAAAATAAAAAGCCGCAGCTAAGAAAGCAGGGACGACTTCATCTCTCTATAATAATGCCATTGTAGTCGGCTGTAGAAGAATAGCAGAAGAGTATCTGGTTCAGATAGTGCAGCGCTCCACGCTCCACGCTCTGACTGATGGCCCTGTCTCATGCATAGTGAATAAGAGGCTATACAGAGAGTTAATGAGTGACCAGCGACAGGGAAATGGCCGAGAGGAACGTAATGACTGACATGTTCAAAAGTAGGTCACGGGATATTTTCTACATCGTGTTTTCACCGAGCTGAAAGCCATCCATCTACCTCCTCCTGTTTCCCTCCAATCTACCATTTCCAAAGCCATTTCTGCCTCCCCCCCATCTTATTCTCCCTCCCTCACCCTCTTCCTCACTACCCATTCATTGTTACCCTACTCTGCCTCTCCCCATGTCCTTCCATCTCTCAGAAAATCCCTTTAACAGAGTGAGGACCTTTTCCTCTCCTGCTCCAGGCATCTATTTGGTGCAGTTAATGGATAGTTGAGAAATGACTACCGGCAGCGGGGGGAGGAGGGAGGGGAGGGAGAGGAAGGAGGAGGAGGAGGGCTGGCGTGGGCTCCTCTTTTGTCTGTAAAATACTATGGATAGGAGACAGACTAAATCACATCATGGCCCTTTAGAAAAGCTCTGGACACATTTTCATACTGCACACATAGTGAGATGTGCTCTATTGAATTTGGTTTCTTGGATATAAAAGCCATGAATCTTGGTTTACGAAGTCAAACAGTCTAAAATGATAGCTCATTCGAAGGAGATGTACCTTTAGAGAGGAGGCACAGTAGACAGTAGAGCCTCTCTAATGTGACAGGAACCTTTAGAGAGACCTGGCCCACATACCCGATGCCTTTTTTCTCTCCCTGTCCTTCCTCATCTCCCTTCTTCTGCTTCCCTCAAGCTCTCTTCAATAGGCCAATTTAGATTTTTCTCCCTCTGACAGCGCTCCGTAGCTCTCTCTTTCCCGCTTCCATCATTACTTCCACTCTGTCTGCCGTACTTGGGCTGGCTTGTTGCTCCTCGCCGGTCTCGATGTGGATCTGATGGTTAAATAATGACTACACATTTCATCTTTAACTGCTGGCTGATCAGGGTAAGAAGTCCCTGTAATCTCTCTCTAGGTCCTAATTGATTTCCTGAATGCGAGGCCTAATAAGATCCAGGGGAATAGTCATTAAGGGTGTGTGATACTGGGTGCTGCATCTCCTTTAATGAGGCCTCTTATGAAACAGAGAAAGCAATTACACAAACCACAGCAAGACGATACCTCTCCGCAAATGTGATGAAACAGGCCCAGCTTGTGTTGTGTGGTGAGAAGAATGTGGGAAACAAGGAGGAGCTCAGGTACAAGCAACGCCTGGAGCAACTACACCAGTCATGTTGTATTCGAAACATGTGTTAAATGATTGCCAGCAACTCCTCAGCCTTAAACACAGAATAAACTCAGTCAGTAAATATATTCAGATGCAATATTAGTAAGGAGTAAGTCAGTATGATCATTATAAAACAACAAAGGATGTGATTACAATATTTTAATATATTATAATATTTGGATCAATTGTTTGCCTCCAAAAGGGGGAAAAGAAATCCAACTGAGATAGAAAAACCGACAGAATAACAATCAAATGAAAGGAAAGGAAAAATTAAGGCAAACCAAAAAGGTTTACAATGAGATTAGTATTTACAATATTTATACCGTTTGTACCAAACATGCTGGAGAACAAAACAAAAAATGTTGCCAGGTAAAAGCTGCCAAAAAACACCCTGACAATCCTTAGCTGAGTATAAAATCCAAGCCAATGCAGAAATGCGCCACTTATCTACAAAAAGACTCCTGCATTACAGAAACCATCTGTGGGTGCAAAGAAAGTCTGACAGGGTAAGAAACATAAGCAGCCAGATGATCACAGCAGATGAAAAAACACAAGCAAACACAGAAATAATGAAGCACTTTGTTGACTCTGACCTTCTCTTATTGTAATTGTATGCGCACACTGATTTTTTTAGTCAATGAACGCAAAGTACAAATTACACTATCTGCACAGCCAAATGTAGAACAGAGTCTGCTAACAAGTTTTAATAGATGAGATTGGTCCACTGCTTATCAATAACCAGCGTGAGCTATCAGTCACTGGTGGGAAAATCAGCTGATGATGCCTGAACACACGACTTATCAAATCTGAGCAGGTTTTCAGCGGGCGCCCTGCTCACAAAGGAAAAGTTAAAGAATTAGGTGTGCTGAAAGATGTTAGTGCGCTTGCTAAATTAGATTTTTTGCTGCTGTTTGACACCATTGTCACAGCAAGTAAATAAGAGGACCTGCTCACAGCTGCATGAGAATGAAACAAGTTGTGATGTAATACAAGTGAAACACCTCGGGTGCTAAAACAGGATGCTATATAAAAAAAGAGTTACTGTGTTTTTAAAGTGTGGAAAAGGCATTTTGACACAATGGGAATGAAGCACAGGTGTAAATAATCCAAATTATGATGGCTGAATTCCATTCAGGGGCATTCATGGTGTTGTCGGCTCACTGTCATGGCTCAGCGATACACTTGAATGTGACGGAGCCATTGTTAATGTTATTAGCGACACCATTGCTTTTTCTGTCTTGACAGGTCAAATTGCCTGCCATGATAAAAAAGGCCTGTTGGGGACAGAACTATGGATGGAGGAGTGAAGGGCAAGCATAAGGGAAAGAGGACACTGCCCAAACAATCTGACTATCATGTAACAAGGCCATAATTGCTACGATAGGGATAATTTACAGAGGACAGAGTAAACGATGCAGCCTCGCACCCACAGAGCGAGTGATAGCACTTTATTTTCACTGTCAACAAGCAGCGGTGGAATGGCGTAGATCAGATGTGAGCTTAGGTTCAAATTGTTGTATCCTCATGCTGTGCACAGTTTTACTGAACAATGTTTTCATTCCAAAAATAGATTAAAGACGACTGGCTTTCTTTGTCACTCCTCTTCATTCTCGCTCCTCAACGGGAGCCACATTTGAAAGTATTCTAAAATGATCCTCCTTTATATGGAGGAGGAACTGACTGCTATCCCATTTTATTTTTCCTCCAATGCAAATAGGAAGAATATTTCAATTGTTCTGCGTGACACATTTCCTGATGAGAACCAAATCACAAAATCTCCCACCCAAAAAAAAAGCCCGTTCATGAGGATAAGAAAGAGCAGAATTTAGGAGGAGAGAGCCTGTAGTGGGAACTCATGTGTGCAAACGAGAGAGCGAAAGCGACAGAGATAGAGCGCGAAGAGAAGGAGAGCATTATATCCAATAATTTGATATTATATGGATACCCTGTAAGCTTGAATGAGCCTATTTCCTGTCATTGTGTCAGGGAATTTAAAGAGTATCTGATGAATGTGGGTCTCTGCAGCAGCAGGTACATTAAAAGAACACAGTCTCTGCCTATTAAATCTCCACTTTATGGTCTCCCTCCTCAATCATAACCACATCTAGTAGAAGATAAGACTCCATTTATACCTGGATATTTGCTCATGGAAGGATTGATAATGGTTTGGGACAGACGGAGCATCGTTCTCCTTTTCTGTGCACCATGAAACGCTCCCATATGCTTCACAGGAATTTGAATGACTATCCAGGGAGGGAGGCAAACGGTTGCTCTGTGAATCTTCTATTATTGTCATTTGCAGCTCGAGTCTCCGCTGAGCCTGAATTAAAGAGCAAGCTATCTTTCTATAGATAGCGAATGTCTGTGCCTGCGGGGCTGGAAGTAGTAGGTGTGCAGAATCACGCACAGAAGTAGACAGTTGAGTGTGTGATCATCAGCCCTCCCACTGAGAAAGACAGTGGTGTGAAATAGAGACACAGAGCGTACGCCTCTGGCTCTCCTCATCTTTTGCTTTCCAATTTCTCCTTTAGTTTACCACTCTCTTCCTCTGCGCAACAACCGGGACTAGCAGTGGAGCAGGCTTATGCAGAGAAAACTGACAGCTGAGGATAACAACCAGCAGTCACCTTTGGAAGTAAAACACCACCTGCTTTGGTGTCATCTTTACTGTTGCACCAGCTCTGGATCAGGAGGCCGATATTTGTTCAATTTGATGACTGATCTTTATTCTGTATTTAGAATAAAGAAATAGACACATTTACTAAACACTTCCTGTTGTAATAGTGGTGTCATTAATATTCAGCTCAGGTTGTTAAAATGACCAAATGGAGGGCCGTTTCCCTCCTTAGTCACTGTCCTCTAAACACATCTGATGAAGTGAGCTGTAATAGCCTTACAATCTGTGTGTCAGAGAGAGAGAGAGAGAGAGAGAGAAAGAGAAAGAGGGACAGAGAAAGCGTGACAAACACCTGCTGGCAACACACCAACAAAGCTTGAAACCGTGTTTTCTGCAACAATTTACATATAAATTAATGCAGATTGAGACATATGTGATTAGAGCACACAGTATGTAGTGTAAGGCAGCAGGCACCCAGAGAAAATAGAGATTGTGGAATCAAAGCGTGTTGAGGGGTGATTCATTTATAGTTCACATGCAGCAGGTTTTAATTATATA
>JBAJHX010000053.1:14858479-14880196 GCA_037176925.1 Amniataba percoides | reverse complement strand
GCAATTACACCAGTTCCCAGCTTTTATGGATCATTTTTCACGTCACTCTTTTCTTCTTGTTGTTTATTTATTATTTTCTTTATTGATCGGCTCATTTTTTTATTCCCTACATTTCTTTGCTGCGTCCTTGCCCACCTTTTTCTTTGCTCCATTGATTCCCTCTGCCTGTTTGTTCATGTCAAAGCATTCTCTATCCCGTCTTGTTCTCCCGCCTTTCTTCAGCATTTCTTTTCTGCGGTAATCTAGTGTGAGAGATCAGTTTCAGACCCTTTTGAAAAAACCCTGGTTTTCCTGCTCTAACTTTGCCAGAGCCTGCTGAGGCCTCCACAGTGTGGAGGGGAGCATTGATGTGCCGTCTTCCTCGCTCACATCCCCTCCATCCTCTCCTCTCCTTTTTCCTCCCTCGCTATCTTACCTCCTCACACTCTGTATCAGTCTTTCTGTCTGTTCCACCGCTGCCTGCTCCGCCTACTGCCGACAGACAGACTTTCACATGTGCAGACACTTCAAACATGCTACTTTTCAAAGGGATCCTTGGAAGAGAGCTCTGGAGAAACCCTGAATAAGACATCAAATCGACAGCATTTTTTTTTCTTTTAACCCTCCATGCCCCAACTTGTGTTTTGTCCTGTTTCCTCTCTACTCACACAAATATTTTCTTCCCTCTCAGTTTATCTTTTTTCTCCAGGCCTGCAAGGTCTCTCTCCCTTCACTCATTCCACATTCTAATTTTCATTCTGCTTAAGTTGCTTCCATCTCCTCCTTTCGTGCTCCATTTTTATCCATCATTTTACTCCTCCGACCTCCACTTGCCTTTTCTCAATCCATCCATCCATCCTTCCAAAATATTTGTAATTATTGCTTTTACTGTGTGTCACAGCTTCTCTCTTCCCCTGCTCTCGCAAGACACTCAAACAGCGGTCCCTGCTCAAAAGGGGTTTCCCGCTGAAATTCTCTTCCCCTTCATTTCAATCTCAGCTCGAGTGAAGCAAACATCTGCCTTATCTCACTCTGGGAGGACAGCCATGTGATGCAAAGTGGCGGTTGCATATATGCATATAAGGCATGCATCACTTGCTCGGGGCTGCAGTCAGTCAGAAAGACAGGTTGGTTTGTGAAGGTGTTGCTCCTCAGCGCTCTCTCCACTGCTGTCTACTCTCAAAGAAGTTGTTCCCATGGTAACTCTGGCAGGTCTGTTAATTGACTGTCAAAATGTGTGATGCTCCATAATGGCAGAAAAACAAATCCTGCAAACAAATATATCCCATTATATTACTGGGAAGATAATCACATCACACAGCTGCCTCAAGAGACGATAGTAAGAGCTATCTAATCAAAATGTTAATGATATGAGCTATAATGAAACTGCGAAGCCCGCGGACACTCACAGGCGGACGTGGATGTGTCAGAAGTTAAAATGTGTGGAGGGTTTTAATTGAGAATGCGTAAAGTAGGGCGAGATGGTTTTTTAAAAAAGCAATATAATCCAATTCAGCATGGCAGCAGCATCACCTACCCACACATGGATACCAGTGACGCACATCTCCAGTGTATAAATCCATGTGGGATTGTTTGAGGGTGAGCAGGAGTGCGTATGCATGCGAGCGGGCGCCTCTTGTTGCCTTAAGGAGCCTTGTCCATGTTCTCGAAGCAATCCGCCATGTTGAGTGAAACCTCGAAACAGACACTCGTTTAAAATGGATGAGAGTTGAGCAGTCGCTTCATGACGTGAAGAATTATGATCCTGTTCATTGTGGTCTGGACCTGAGAGGAAAGTTTAGGAGCCGAGCCTGAATAACGCTACAGAGATATGAATAACCAATGCAGACAGCACACAATGCATCGGGGCATGAAGGGTCACTGGAGGTTGTGACTGGTATGAAAGTGATGGGAACGCAGTCTGTTGAACAGCTGTGAGAGGTTTTTTACTCTCTGCCATCATCATGGAAACACCAAATGAGGGAATAACTTTCAGAAAAATTGCCTTCATCCCCTTTAGTCATGTACGCCTTTAATTTTAGCATTATCTTTCATGTTTATCCTTTAAACCCTCCAGTCATTACTCTTCTAATCACTCAAGGAGCTGTTTATCTAACCATATTTACATCCATTTATTGCAAGACATGCAATATGTAAGAGGAGAAGTCAAGGGGGATTTTAATGTTTTCTTAAAACTTGGAAAGACCCCAATTATTCTCCAAAAACAGCCCGGAATAAATTATTTCTGGGAAGATTTCTGGGATGAAAAGGTCTGAAGAAGACTTTATGTCTCTACATTAGTATTTGCCATCCGTGTCACCAGTTTCCAATCTGCAGTCATACAGCTCAGCAAGAAGACCTCACAAACTTTTCTTTTTATATAACTTTTCTTTTCTATACTAATATACTATTATAAAGAGCAATGTACTCAATGTTTGAACTGGGAAAAAATCAATACACAAGTTCTTGTGAAACATGGAAGCTAGGCCAATGAGTTTCAGGTTGAAAAAGCTTTTGATTTGACTATTTTTCTTATATACACTGAAAACGCCACATAAGAGTTAATAAAACATGAGAAAACAGGCAAAGAAGCGGCATATAATCTTCTCAGGTGGTGCTGCGACTTTAAAGCACATGCACAGAAAGGGGTTGGGGATCAGAGGGAAAGAGAGGCTGGGATGTTAATCTCCCAAAAACACACCTGCATGCAGGAACACACCATCGCCTTACAGACAAACTCTGCTTTGCTCTTATCTCTCCTCTCTCTCCTTGACAGCCCCAGTTGCTGTCGACTCGACTCCTCCACACAACATCCGCAGCCACACTTTGCTTGATTTGTCTCAGTTTTATACCCAGTGATGGTTTCTAACCTGGACTGTATACACCTTCCGCCTCCCTATAAGCACCCTGTAGTTCAAAGAGAAGCTGGCTCTGTGCTGCCCTTGGAAGCTTTGCCTGTTAAGCAGACTCTGTCTCTTGTTAACAAGGGCCCTCTTCAATTACTCTCCATCGAGACACTTGCTAAAATAGCCACAGAGCCTTCCCCCCCACCACCACCACCACCTCCTTCATCCATCCACCTTTATTATTTAGAACCATGGGGCTCTGTGTTGCCATGGATTCTGTCGTCATGGCTACAAACAACTACGCAGACGTACAGGAAGTGGAGAAGGACGATGGAGGAGGGAGGGCCAGGCCGATAAGGGGGTCGAGGAGGAAGCTTAACCTCTGGTCGTGGCGATCCAGCTGTAATACGTCACAAGTCTCGGAGGGGGGATAAAGATGGCGAGGTGGTCCATCATTTGCTCAATGACAGCTGAAGGTCAGGGCAAAGCCTCAGAGGGACATGAGTGAGATTACAGTGCATGTCTGGCTTTCCAGCTGGTTGTTTCCTTTGAGGTGTTGTCCCCGGGACCTCTCAGAGCATTTTCCGGTCTCACCTCGGGCGCCACAACGGCTCTTTTTCACATATTCCAAAAGCATCTTCCTGTACACATGCGGAAGAGACTCTGCTCCCATTTAAATGCTGCAACATACTTCTACAAGCAGATAAAACGTTGTGGTTCCCCTTTTTTTCTGTTTGGCCTTGAAGGACATGGGGTGATTTATACAGGGCAGATAAAAGAAGAGTTTTGTCGCTGTTGACGGACAGCTGACTGCTGACTGCTTAATGTGCCCGCGCAGAGATGAAGTTTGCAGCACGTCCTTGATTTGTGAAGCACTGCCTTGACACTCCGAGGCTCTTGTGGAACACTTTGTTCTCAGTAATGTAAATCTGTGCTTTAAAGCGAAGCACTTGTGTGCCGGCACGTGTTTAAAAAAAAAAAAAAAACATTTGACAGCCATCACTTCCTCTATACTCTGTGCAGCTGTTTGACTGGGGGTGATTTCAGGACAAAGCACCCATATGGACGTTTCCTCTGATCGAGAGGAAGTCCCTTTGATAGTGGTTCCTCTGCAGCATCACACTAATGGGGAAGGTCTTCACTGGGCCATTCAATCAGCAGTAGATCAATAAGTCTTATCTGATCTTTATAAAGCTCTAAAGACCAACTCACTCTCTACAACTCAAACATGAACCAAAAAGAAACCTTGAGACAAAAACAGTCCAACATCCAATCGAAACAGAGGACATGAGACTCAATCAGCTCTTAGAAGATGTTGTATCTTCTATCCCATATATCTTAAAGGATGTTATATTGAAGCAAATTAAACAATATCCATCTGCATAGTAAACCTCTAAACCATCATCTCTGTCTTCAAAATATCTCAAATGATTTCAAGGTACACCGCCCATTTAAAGTGGAGGCTTTTTATACTGTTGTCTACAGCTCCACCTTGTGGCCCTAAGAGACACTGAGCATGACAGTAGTGGGGATTTGTGTAAGTGCTTATTGATGGTCATTTATGGACTTTCTTTCATTTTCTATCCTCTTAGGTTCTTCCTGTCATCCCTTTTTGTCCTTAATTTCCAACCCTGAAAACACAGAAAAATGTTCCAAGGCGCAAAATCCCCATCTATCGCAGTGTGGGTTAAATCCACAGCCTCCGTGATTTGAAAACACAACGTCACTCTTTTTGATTTGTCACCCGGCTCCCGTTGGTGACGGCATTTCATCGGTTTCATACCGAGCAGCTCTCAGAGATGTGATATATGGGCTGCAGCAGATTCCGGGGAGTGAACTACAGAACAAGCACTTGGCTGTGAATGCATCCTACAGTGTGAATGTAGACAGAGTGCATTAAGGCAAAGAAGGAAAATCAATGATCCGGCTGGAGAAATAGGGCCTTGCAAGTGGTATGCAGTAAAAGTCAGAGCAAGACTGTGACATTTCTTCACATTTTAAATAAATATCTATGAATCAAATCTTTTAGGTGTTTTTTTCAGATTCTGCTGCACAAATATTGTGTGCAGATTAAGGGGTTCATTGTGTGTGCTTCACACTTTGTGCCCATGGCCACCGTCTATTTCTGTGGTTGCAGTTATGTGTGACTGTCTTTAGGAATGAGCCAGACTATATTACACCCTGGTCCCTCCCTCAGAAGCTGTGCTAAAGTAACAGCTGATGTCAGTCTTGCTTAAAGACATACACACACTCCCTCACACACACACATACACACACAGACTACAACCTGTCTACCGTAAGGCAGCAGGGCACAGCAGAGAGCCAGCCAAAGGGGCGGAGGGCTCCTACACCTTCCACTCCCCGCGACACATCAGCAGTTGGCACAGGCTCCACACCACGCTGACAAATCCCCAATCCAAGGCTTGAATCCCAAGTTACAGCAGGCAGAGGAGGGGAGGGCAGTTTTCTGAGGCTCTCAGCAGCCCCATGTGCCTGGTTGGACCATGGAGCTGCACTGCCTTCCTACTGAGACTCCCACCACAGCCAGCTCCTGCTCCACGGACCCCCTGTACGACAACTGCCCACCTTTTGCCCAGCGAGGGCGGGCCAGGGAAAAGGAAATGGAGAGTAGAGTTGTGTGCCCGGCTGTAACCAGACTCCGAGGCCCCTGCAGCCCTTTGGCTGGTCTGGCCCCAGCTGTGGCTGAGGTTCCCACACTGGTCGGTGGGGGAAGAGGGGCTGGCGCCTGGCCAGATCACAGCTACTGCAGCTGGAGAGGAGGCCTGGGAAGACAAGGCTGGGAAGCAGGGTTGGATCAAGGCATAAACAGAGCAGGAGGAGGAGAGAGAGGAGCAGAGCAGGGAAGCAGCTGGGGAGTTGAGGACAGAGCTCATCTGAACCAGAGCCCGAATCCATCACAGGGCGAGAAGCACACGAGTGCTCTTTCTCTGTATGATAACCTCCCCGATGCCGCCACCCCTGAGAGTCTCCAAGAGGTCTTTGACATGGAAACAGGCTTCAAGGGGTACTTGCAAGAGGAGATGTACCAAGCATGGGCCCCTGAGCAGATCCAGGGACTGATGGATGGTGATGGAGTGAGCGAAGGCAAGAGCGCCTGGTCCTCCTGTGAGATCATCCTCTCTGAAAGTGGCTCCATTTGCCAGGAACAGAATCCAGAACAAGACAAGAAGACTGAACAGGAGCAGGAGCCAGACTCAGGATCCTGTGGATTTAAGCAGGGGGACCCGATGCTGCGGCTCCCCTTGTCGCCTCCCCAACAACAGCATCTTACAGCAAGTCCCCCTCAGAGATCCAAAACTGAGTGCCAGGTTCTGTGGCCCCCAGCTGCAGCCCAGCACCCAGAGCAGCCATCCTGGTCTCCCAGGGTGCCCCCACCTGTACCCCTGGCCGACCCCTCTGCCAGTGCCCTTCGCAGCCTCCTCACTAGCCTCCAACAGCAAATAGTCAGACAGAGGGAGGAGTACGAGGCACGAATAATCAGGTAATGTTGAGTCCACTTTGTCTTGCATTTCCATTTTGAACTACACAGAGCACATAATCACTTTACAGAGATTAGGCACACCATGTAAAAGACAAATGAAATTTAATGTGCTAAGGCTCTTGGCGTCAGTATTACACTCTCAGTTCACTGACTTAAGAATGTTTCAGCCCTTGGTGTATTTCCACTGAAGGGTAACAAAATGTTCCCGCGCCTTAGTTGACCCCGAGTTTCACCCTGTATCCTGTTTAGTTCCCAGAGCACTGACAACTTAGATTCCTCTGAAGTTTCCAAAAATCTTCCCATGATGTGATGATGTTTATATTGCTAATCCTAAGATTATTTCTAATTAAGTTCTATTTTTCCTCCACTCTGTTTATGTAATTCGGCCTTTGTGTTTTCAGTCTTCAAAATAGTTTATGTATCACATTTTTTTTGTGTTAGCTACTTATGTTACTACCACACACTGCGTATGTTTGTTTCAAACACACAGTGTTTCCCATCAGTAAATAGCTGCTGGGTTTTAATAGAAAGAGTGTGTGTGGTTGACCTATAGAAACACCTCATGGCACTGGGAAGAGAGCTAATTTAAGGGGCCATGCTGCTGACCTAGACACAACACATACCTCATTTATTACCAATATAGATAGAGCAAGTCTCAGTGTGCGGTCACTTGTACTGGTTGGTAAGGAGAAGAGGAAAATGCTAATTCCTGACAAGGAGTATAGAAGAAAGATAGAAAATAAAAATTTACAATTAAACCCAGTCTTCTAAGCCACCTGTTCCGCTACTGAACACACACAAAACAAACACAGAAACAATGAAAACACTGCTGACCTCTCCTGCTCACTGGTAGAAAAGCCTAACCCACCTGTCAGCCTTTCGTACATCTCCTGTCATTTTAATAGATCTCCTTCGTTATCGTGTCTTTACCCTCAGTCTAGAGCAAAGAAATGAAGAGCTGCAGGTGGAGGTCGTTCGGTTGAAAACAAACCTCGCACAGCAGCAGCACTGGTACAAGGTTGTCCAGGCCAAGATCACAGAGTCTGAAAGAGCCCGTGCTGCTGCAGATATCCGCAACGCAACTCTGCAGAGAGAGATGGAGCAGTTCTTTGACACCTTCGGAGAGCTCAACAACGAGGCCAAGAAGACGGAATGTATCGTCAAGAGCTTCTGAGGAAAAAAAAACAAAGCAAAAATGAACTGTGTGTGACAATATGAGCTGTGTGTGCAAAGCAAAGGACAAAAGGTACGACTGGCTAGCCTTTAAACCGTGATGTGTTATAGCCGCTTATCGCCATTAATGCAGAATCTGTGAAATATACAAAACATCACTGAAAGAAAATGAATCACTGATGTCCACTTTATTGGTTACATAAGGGCAAAAGATGTTGGCCAAGTGATGATATTGTGTTCATTGCAATCACACAGGACATCTCTAAAAATAAATGGAGAAACAAACTGAACAAAAATGTGAGATGTACAGTGTATACAACGGATCATTTCTTTAAAACATGGTAAACACGCAAGATGTTCTGAGCACTGTCATGCTCAGTCCTTATCTGATAAGATTTGTGGGAGTGAAGCGGCCACTCCTCTGGTCGTTTAAGGCATGACTGAAAGAATAAGGTCGTGGTTTATAAAAGGAAAATATAGTGTACAATATGGTGCTTTAAGTCCTCAGTGACTCCATAGTGTCATATCTCTGCGTGTCCATCACACTGTGCAATCAGTTCTGCAGAAAGCAGCTCCACAGTCCGTTTCCACGGTTCATCTTTAAGTTCCTGTCGTGAGTTCCAAGGTCCAGATTTTCATTCAGGACCCCACAGTCAATTCCTCATTTTGAGCCACAACATGTCCACTCTTTGACGAGGGGCAAGCCTCGCCCAAAGACTCTGCTTCTGCAACGCGGAGAGTAGACTACTGTCTTTAAGGACAATGCAAAGGAGATAATGAAGGAGCGCGGCACAGTACGCTTTGATAAAACACACACATACACATAGGCTTACAAGGCAAAAAAAACTAAACAAAACAAACTGCTGCATCAAACAGGATTTCAGAACCAAGAACAGCAAGGTACTGTACGAAAAACAACTGACCTGAAACGATTTTTTTCTTTATAACAAGAACTACAGTATCTTAATGGCATCTTTAATGCCTTCATGCAAGTTAAACACCATTGTTTGTGTTTTACTGCTTTTACATGTCTTCTATATGATGTCTGATTCATGATTCATTTAGTTACTGTTCCAGTACTAATGGAATGGTTTACAAAAGGAACAGCCAATGCACTGGTTTCTTGATGAAATGCTTTGACAAGAGGCCTCATTTACTTCCACCATAATGTGATCGTGTGCAACATTTTGCAAGAACACAAAAATAAATACTACATGTTTTTTGCCTCTCTCAAATTTACAGGGTTACGATGTTGTTTTTGATATACACATTGTTAGTCAGTACCTTATGTGAAATGGGGGCGGTTGGACGATGTCGTTCTACAGATATGTTGAGTTTCTTAACAAAAACAAGCACACCTTATCTATTAGTAGTGAAAAGGGTCTACAGTCACTATTGGTGTCAGATCATGACATCTTTACATACAGTACATTATATTCGGAAATAAAATTATAACACTGCAACCACGGGTTCCCCTTGCTGTCAGGAGGAAAAGCTCAAAATCCACATCACTCAAGCCAGTCAATTAAAATTAAAAACACTGTGCAGAAAGCACCACTGTGATCTGCAATACTGCTAGCTAGCTAAAGGATCGATCAAACTTCGAACGAGCATTTGATCACCAGATGGACATCAGATGTTTGGAGCGATCGGCTTGTGGTAAGCTTTTGTTCGTATTGGCGTAACATGCATGAGAGCAGCTGGCAGCGGTGGTCTATGATCAGTGCGTGTCTGCGCTAATTTTATGACAAGAACCTCTGGTCTCAACTTAACGTTCACTAAAAAAATAAAACTATCAAAATACAGGCATACAGAACAAACGACAACCCCCCCCTCCCCGGCAACCTGAAAACCAACTGGGATGCATACATCATATATATTTGATCAAGTTAAACAATATCCACAAAGAAGAACAGACAGAAGAAATAGCTTTGAGCTCCAGGCAGCAGTCCAAAACAAAATCTGAAGTTGATGAGGATCAAAAAGATCCACCACATGACACACAGAAAGAAAATAGAAAAATAGACCTATTCATTGAGATTAAAGAGGAAAGAAAAACAACACAAAAAAAATCTTAAAATGGGGGGATGAGAGAAAAAGGTAAAAAGAAGACAGGAAGGTGATGGTTGATTGATATTTGGATATTGTAAATGGGAGGGAGGAACCATGTGGCCGTGGACTGCGTTCACTGACTCTCGTCCAGCGGTCCTGTCAGTGTGTCAATGCTGCTGCTGTCTGTGTCCGAAGCCAAGGTTTGCTCTGTGGACATGGACGAGATGTCGTTGGCTGAGGAGGACTGGGAGGCCGTACCTGACACCGCATCTGATACATGATACGTACACAATGGAGAGAACAGGGAGATACAAAGTTTAGGTCGCTATGCAAAGGAGACGAACATTTAGAATTAGTAAACCAGGAATCCAGTCGGGAGCTCAAGCTTGTTGTGCTCTAACACCACCGCTCACGGCAGTTTGGTATCCACCTTTGTATAATGAAGGAATGTGGTGAATGTACGTACCTGAGGAATCTTCTTTCATCAGTCCATTTTTGTTCCTCTCTTCCCAGTCAATCACTTCTTCATAAATGAGTTCTGCAGGAAAATAGAAAATGTTAGGTGCATTCAGAATGGAGCCATGAAAAGTGCAAGAAATTATATTAAAAAGTTCATGAATTTGTGGTTAAATGTGTGATGATTACCTGTGGTCCTTCTATCGGCTCTGAGAAATGTCATCAAATGCTCTTGACTGGTCTTACTGTAAGTCCCACTAAAATTACAACTTTTTTTTTGGTTTGAATGATGAGTTTTGGAGTGGCTTGGCAGAGTTTTGATGCACATTTGGCTAATCTTTAATTCATCACTGTAGGCAGCACAGCAGTTTGGGAGTTTTGTGCTTTTCTAAAGGATTTATGTAATGGCAGCAATATCCTATATCTGTTACATATTATGTCTGGCACATGCCTATAATATGCCCTAACCCAACGATCAGAGTGCAAATATGTTAACCTTAAAAGGCTTGTTACATTGTTATTTTGCCCCTCTGTTTGAGTCTGCCTGCAGTATTTGTTTTTCACAGTTGTTGATTTGATGCATGTAAGACTTAACCTGGTCATTTCCTCAGGTACAGTACATTCTGTTCAGCACAAATATCCCAGATTGTCTGAACTTGGTACACCATGTGCCATGTTTCTGCTGCTATAGCAACCCTCACAATGGTTTTGTTGCACCGGCATACTTGTTTGTTTTATTTGCATGTCATGGAAATGCTGATACCCACCTGGGTGTGGTCAAAACAATAGTGAAATTTTTTGCTGTAAGTTCAAATGCATTGCACAGCACACCTTGTGTACAGTATCTACATATTGATATGAAAGTGACATCATCCTTTATTGAGTTAGGTTTAGTTACCTGTCACTTTAATTAAAACTGTAAAGGAGGCAACCTGCACTGCTGAAAGATTTCCCTAGAGGGCAGTACATCCTACCTTTCCACTGCTCGATGGTGTGCTCTCTCTCTTCCAGCTGCTTATCTGAAATCTGTGGAGGAGGCTGTGAAACAAAGAGAAATACATACATCAGCGAGCTAACACACAGCAGCTGCACAGATAAAGTGTAGCAGCGCTGCAACAGTGTCCTCACCGCATCAGCCTCTGCAGGGTCGTACCACACATGAATGTACGGGTGATTGAGGGCTTCCTCTACAGAAATGCGGCATTCAGGATCGATGACGAGCATTTTGGACAGCAGGTCCCGTGCTTGACCCGCTGTTATGACAACAGAGGAAGGGCAGTGTTATTATGGAGAACAGCCTATGACATCATTTCATTTGAGTGGTCCTCATGAGAACTGATTACTTCCCCTCGCGGTGTTGGGTAACATCTCTTGGTATGTCCAGATTTTTTCTTGTTTCAGGCATGTGGTCTCTAAATGCCAAAAATCAGGCCAGAAAAACTTTTGACCTGCGTGGTCATTCTCTGAACTGGTTGTATAAGAGATCCCTGTGTCCCTGAAATTCTGTTAGGAACTGTCTTATTATATAATTTCAATATACCGCAGACAAATGCTTGTTTTTGCTGAAATTCATACATTATTGCAATGTCCTTTCATTTAGACTCTCTGAAGGGTCTTTACGATGAAACTTCAACTACAAGCGTATAACATTGTGTAAAAGTGTAAAAAATTCTTACTCTTCAGTTTGTCATGCTCTGAGTCTGAAGGGAAGGCCCAGTCCGGAAAAAGCTCAGCAAAGCTGACACCAGGATACTGCGGCTTGTTCATCACATAGTTCCTCACGGTCTCCATCAGTCGGTTCATAAACTCCAGACTAGGCGTGCCCAGAACCTCAATCACCTTATTCCACTGGTCGATGTCTGGAGAACACCCTTGTTATGGAAAACTCATCTCCCTTATGGGCATGTGCATATGGCAGCAAATGATGGGAACACTTAACAAGACACAAGTACATGAAATAGATGCATTTGCATAACATCCAGATACACATAATGTTCAGTGAAGGAAACGAGAGCAAAACAAGACAAAGACTACAATCATGCTGTACTTCGCCACAGTGGTGCTTTGACCTAAACGCATACTAACATGCAAATTACAATTCATCCTGAGGGATTCATGAATGTGTATAAATATAAATAAATATATAAGTATCTGGGAGCAACGGATATCTGGTCTGTAGAAAATATTGTGCGGATGTGAGATATTTCAGTCAAGACGAAAGTGATGGACCGACAGACCAACATTGCTATCCTCAGAGCCACTACCACGGCTAAAAATACAGATATGCACATTCGGCGAGCCTACTGACTTACAATTGCTGTGAAAGGCTATTACTTCCACCCGTGAAAAGCAATCTCTCCAAGAATCACACTGCATCCATTCTCAGCTACTCAGGTGTAAATGGACAGTGCCACTGAAAGGAGCCAGTGAGTGAAGAGGTGACCAAACATATTAGGAACAGTGAAATGGCCAATATAAATGCAAATGATTCGAATCGCTTCAGTTTGATATCATGAATATGCTATCAATTAAGGGGATTTCAGTTATCTGAAACTCTACAGATTAATAATCCCCAGAGAAGGCAAGAAACACATAAAGCTCTCTTTTTAAATTGGGGTGCGCAGGAAATCTCGAGTGGTCCTGTCAAAACAGAATGTGTTTAGAGAGCATAACAGGGAAATGTCCTGACAGACAAGTGTGTAAGGAGAACTGTGACACAAGGAAATTGTCAAGATGAGCAAAACACTTTGTGCTAAATGGAGATTTGATGGAGAGCGAACGATGGAGGAAGTGGCACAGGGACGGTGAGAGTGGTGAAGGATACGGTCGGTGCCTTGGAAGATGACGCTGCCCTTTACCATCTCGCCCATGATACACCCCACTGACCAGATGTCCACTGGGAACAGAGAACACACAAGCAAACACAAATACACGTACACACAAACACACACAGAAAAGATATTAAACAATGATCACAGAACATCAACCACATAGTATAATGCACACTAAATATGCAGTTAAATGACATGGAGGCTGCACAGATGAACGACATGCTCCACGGTTCACATTTGAGTGACAAACATTGAAATGCGGAACACTAGCTCTCGTTATTTTGGTCCATCCTCTGGCTGTGCCGTGGACCGACGCTTTCATCGTACTCATCTTCAGGCTGGCTTTCTTTTCCCTCTCTGGCTTGGAAACCAGACGCAGCCTTCCAGGCTTTTCTCCTCGCCTCTGCAGCTCGGCTTATCAGTTTACACAGCTGTTGCTCTCTCCCTCACTTTCCCTGAGTGCGCGCTTAGCAGAGTAGGATGTAGTTTGTCTCTCTTTCTCCCTCTCCGTCTCGCTCTCTGAGTGCACTGTTTGCTTTGGAGCGTGTATATGTGGCAAACAGCCATTAACTCCTCTCTTTCCTTTATTTCTTTTTCTATTTCAGTTTCAGTGAAGCTGAAAGCTCTCTCTGCTCCAGCAACATTTCTAGATCATGCAAACCACTACAGGGTCAGGACAGCTTACACTATTCATTATGACGGCTCTAACAGGGCAGTTTCGCTCCTGAAGGGCAAACAAAAACATTCCTGCTGCCTATCCACATGAAAAGCTGTGGACTACTTCCTGTTTGTAATCCTGCCTCCATTTCATGTTTCATATATCACCCTGTAGTTATAACTGGTTTAGGAAAGATATGAGCGGCTCGACTGTCCTCGTAGACAAATGACACATTACCAAAACATCCCAAATGGCTCTCTGTAGAGTGCCCTCTTGGCAGCAAAATAACTGGAAATTTATTAATCAAACGACTTATTTGGGTGTTGCTCATTCTTTTTTTGTTGCTGCGATATGCTTTATTAAACTAAATAAACTATCCCTGATTTATAAAACACATACACAAACACGCCCCAGAGGATCTTCTGCCTCCATGCAGAGAAGACGACTGAAATGGAAACAAACAAGGAAGGATACAGTCCTTTCCAGGAAAGAGGATTTTGTGAGAGATCATTTCAGCCATTATGCAGCCAAGCGACCACAGGTCCACTGCAGCAGAGTAGCGGCATGGTAAGGACATTCATTGTCATCATCAACGGTTAATGAACCAAACTAAAAATACTTACAACAATAATAATATTAATATTCCAAAGCGAGTGGAGAAGATTCCAGCACCAGTGGAGCTTGGATCCCTAATAACCAGCTGGAACCTGACTGATACAGGATCAAAGACTTCTCACTGTGCACTTCAGGCAGAGTTTTTACAAGCGAACTTACTCTTTTTAACAGCCTGCACCATCTGCTCAGCTCAGATATGCTTCTTTGTTTATGCAAATGCTGCTGTGTATACAATTGAGTCTGTCAGACAAACTATGTAATCATGACACCATTTCTTAATTACCTCATGCTTTCCTCTGAATTATGTTCTGTTTTATCTTTTCTTGCATACTAGCTGCCATATGTGTGGGACCAACAATGACAGCTCTCTGTTGTACTGTGTCGGGTTCCACAGTGAACAACAGTAGCTGTTATTTTTTAAATGGAGCACTGGACAAGGAAGAAAAACTATTACCAACAGCGTCGGCTGGTCACATAGGTAAATAATTGGCTCAACAAGAAAGAGCCCCAGGGAGGAGGCATCCCTGTGTTTAAGCATTCACAATACGTTAATTGGTGCCAAATTTAAAAATAATTGTACTGGGACAGAGCACTGTTGTATGATGTGTGGTCTTAGCAATGGAGCTTTACTCCCTCAACCACCCATCAGCTCATGTCAACATTTTGGAAATATAAGGTTTTTGAAACCACTGTTGTTGGTTTTCCTTACCATTTTCCTTATACTTCATGCCCAGTATGACCTCTGGAGCACGGTAGTATCTTGTCACCACGTAGGGTGTCATCATGAAGTTAGTGCAAGCCGTCCTCGCCAGGCCGAAGTCCAAGATCTTTAAAGTGCAGTCGGACTTTACCACAATGTTACTGGGCTTCAGGTCCTGAGGGGAGAGAAAATCTATAAAGCTATAGAAACATACACACACAGAAAAGTTACCTTTGGCCTATTTATGTCTACAGGAGGTAGCTGCAGAAAGATTAGAATGGATGACAGTTGTTTTGGACAGAAATGTTGCTTAAAAATCTGGACCAAAAGACTTAAAATGGTAAAAAAAAAAAAAAAAAAAAGAAAAAAAAGTTGATTTAGGTCAGTAGTAAAAGTCCCACAGAATGATAAATATTTAGGTCTGAATACCTGATTTAAATGGCTCATTTAAAAGCTTATTAATAGTCAGCTGCCAATTTGATGTCTGCTGGTTTAACACATAACAAATTTAAAAATTGCAACCAGAGGAGGGCAGTGAAGCACTGATTTTTAGCCTGATATTATATTAAGTTTGAGATCCTCCTGCAGTATGTAAAGACATTATTATCTGCCTTACTGAGTCATTTAGCCTCCAATGAAATTATTTATTGTCCTGTTACCCTGTGAATGATGCCAGCAGAGTGCAGGTGCCTGATGCCACAGAGGATCTGGTAGAGTAGGTAGGACATCCTCTCATGGTCCAGGTCCATGTGGATCACCTGGCATAGGCTGGCATCCATCAGCTCCATCACCAGATACCTTACAACCAAGGAAGGGAGGGGGAAAGATTTTTGTATCAAGACTGTCAAGCGAAAAGAGATTCAAAGAAAAAAGAGACAAAGAAGAGGCAGAAAAGGTAGTAAAAGAGTTCATAAAGGTACAGACACAAACACAAAGAAACAATTAGAGCAGAGAGTTCATTAAAAAAACACAGCACAATGGAAGAGGCTGGCAGGTAAGTAAGATAGTTTCAGATAAAATGCCTGAATCCAACAGAAAGCACAGTAGAGTAGATTTATTCTGCCAAAAAACAGTCCACTGCCACTCACAGGTCCTGGAATTCCTCCAGGGACTTCTGAGGCGTGAACACATTGATCAGACGGATGATCTGCAAGCAGAGAGACAGGCCATTAGTCCACTCTGTTACTCTCCCATCTACATCCACTTCAGTGTGGAGAGCTGGCCAGCTGAGAGCACATCACCGAGTGTTTGTCTGAGCAAGAAACTGCATTCACATTGCAACGAGATGACCCTCTCTTCCCCTCAAGTTTGTTCATTATTTCAATATTTTCTAATCTCAACAGGCAATTAAAGTCTTTGTGCTTTGGCTGCCAGTCATATTCCAGTCCTACTATAAATCACATCAGTAAAATAAGACTGACGGACATCACTTTCCTCATCATTTTCAAGTTTTTATAAAACAATACGTGAGAGGAATGTGAGGATCCAAGCTACTTAATTTGACTGACTGCTGATTCATTTGCTTTCTGACATTATAATACTTTATACATCAAACATACAGCACGTATTCCAGAAAAAAAGATCTCATTTAAGTATCATACAAACTTAAAACTAAAAGTGGACTGTGGACTTTGTCGTCATGAACAGCAGCAGTAAACAGGATGTGCGACTATGCCACGCTGTTTCAATGTATATGTGGTGAACCTGACAGTTGTTTTCTGTTGGTTTCTTACATTTTTGTGGTTGACACATTTGAGCAGCACCAGCTCCCTGTAGGCACGTTTAGCGTGGGTCTGGTTCTGGAAGGGCCGACACAGCTTTTTTACTGCCACCGCTATATCAAGGACTGTATCTAGAGCAGAGCTGGTCACACATTTTATGGAGGAGAAAGAGACAAAGGTTATTAAGGGAGAACATAAATGTATCCTGCAGAAGAAAGCTGCTGCGTGGCTTACCATCAACCTAAAGAGATAAAAGCTAGCTAGCTGTCTTAGGTCATTTATGAGTAAAAGGTGCGCTAGAGACTGTTTTTTTTTCTGTTGTGGAAGTTAGCTTTCTTGGTTCCCCTTCATAGACCAACATGTTGTTCAGCATAAGATTTAGAGGTGACTGAGGACAGTTGATAAATATCAATAAAGAAAATTGCCAGAATGCTGATAAATGATGAGCTTCTCACCAGACGATTCCCTGGGCCCCGGAGCCGATGGCGCGGAGCTGCTGGTAGCGCTTGAGTACAGTGAAGGTGGAGTCTCCCACCTGAACGCTGTAGAACTGGCTGTCCGCCTCACTCATCCTGCCGAACAGTCAGGACCACCAGCACTGTCTGCAGGGGACCAACAACACACATTAAAACACACACACACACACACACACACACACAAAGAAAAACAAACATATAAGCACCCAAACAGCATGACTGACTTCATGTCAGGCAGTTCAGCTGTACAAGGCACAGCAGGTTAATATGTCAATATCAGCGTGATGAGGTTATCATGATTTCAAAAGGAACTTGAAAGTGTTTTCGTTTTTTCCAGTCCAATGAATCACTCAAATGATCCACGGTGAATGGCGGGGCATAATATGGTTCCATCTGTCAGTCCCTGGCATCGCTCCCTTCATTTTCAGCCCAGTCTGAAGCCAAGCAATCTATCACCGCTTTCTGCCCAGTGTGTTCATCTGACAAAAGGTAACAGTGGGCTGGAGCTGAAGCCGAAGCTGTAAATGTTTTTCTGTGTCTTTAACCTCATGCTGACACACTTGTGCTCAGTAAACACACAATAACACACACTGATGCAGGCGTCATTAAGCTTAAGCATGTTCGCCGTCAGTACACACGACAACTGATACATGTAAATAAATGTTAACACATGATGCGTCTGTGTATTCATAAAAAAAAAAGAAAAATGTCAGTGTTAGTGTTGATTCCTTAGGCAGAAAGTGGAGGAGTATTATTCATGGACAGTTTGTGTGTATTTGTGTGTGTGTGTGTGTGTGTGTGGGCGAAGACACACAATTATGTAGCTACGCAACAGCGAACAGTCACGGCTGTTTGTCATTCCTTCAGAAAACAGCCACAGGTTAAATGGAGACTGATATTTTACCCTTTTTATCGGTTTGACAGGCAGCAAAGACACTCGCTGGTTTTCACAGTCAGAAACAAAGTGCTATAAAAGAAAGACGCAGCAGGGGAGGGGTTATGATCGAATAGAGCCAAGCTGCTCGATTTGTAAAGGTACTCTGTTTCAGCTCTGACAGCGTGACAGCTTTAAAAAGGCCGCAGTGAGCGACATCGGTGAGCTGACCAACTGTCACTTCACTAAATTCTTGGATAGTCTGAAATGATGAAAGTACGGAGGAAAAGATGACAGCAACATTTTGTAGGCTTTATTTTTCTTTAATATTACTATAAATTTATAGCAGCAAATCTTTTCCTCAGAAGACAGAGGTACCAATAGATTGACTGTTGCAGGCCTTGCTAATATTACTATTCACAGATTAATCAATGATGGCATAAACCTGAAGATTAAATGGTAAAATAAACCTAAAAAAACTGTTCACAATTTTCTGATTTCAAAACATACATTATATACAAATGTGAATTTTCTGAAAAGTTTTCTAATTCCCATTTTTTATAAATATGAAAATATATAAATGTTATTTTGAAAGTGATGTTAATTATGGTTTAATTGTGTTTATTATGGCATCATGATGTCTGTAATCATTTTCTTCAGTAATTTTTACCTTGATAAAATACATTAACAATAAATTAAAAAAGTATTAACTGAACTCTGAAGGGTCTCTCATTGCCCCTCTAGCTTATGCTACCACAAATATATAAACCCTGTATACAAACCCACCCACCATCACTCAGCATTCAGTTCACTTTCATTACAACAGTGTGACAATGTTATCTAATCGCACAGAGTCTCTATGTGTCATCTTCTTTTTTGTTTTTTTTGTTTATTTCCTATGGTTTGTGTTTATTTTTCATAAGGTTGGATTTTAATCTCCCCTGAACATACCATTTTGCTTTTCCGTGTTGCTTTGTAAGTGTACAAAGAAAAGAATAATGCCTTCAGATGCAGTAGGTGTGGGTATACAACTGTGCTGTTACTTAGATGAAAAATGAATCCTTCTCATCTCTATCTGCTTTCTTCATCTGCCTCCCCGGCTTGTTCTCCTCCTCCTCACATGTGCGTCCAGCTGGCTCTCTCACTGCACCCAAGAGGGAGAGCTGCAGAGACCTTTACCGTCTCTGTGCTTCTCTCACTCTTTCCATTTTCCTTGGCTTTGTCTTTCTTTGAGGTTCTTTTATGCTCCTGACATTCCTTCACTCCTCTGCTCTTTTCTGCTGTTTTCCTCCATCTTCCGTGTGGCCCCCTCAAAGGCCGGGGCACTGAACGGCACTGACAGATACATTCTTGATTAATATTTTGATTATGACGTGTGAGCAGAGCTTTCCCCACCTACTTACATACTTGTTTAAAATGCAGATGCAGCAAACACATGCGATGGCCTTGGTAGAGCTCAGTTGGAATAAAAAGCTTCCCTTCACATACAGACAACGAGGTCCAGAACTCAACACAGCACATGAACACCTTGTGCAACAAATATCCTGCAACACATTTCCCCTTTGAGGGAAATACATGCTCTGCTGTTTCAGCTTTGGAAACTGCATTGGACATCAGAGGCACTTTGAAATTTTTCTCGAGTATGTTTTTACCTCACCGTCTGGCGCACTGATGCACAACACACACATCAAGCTAAAGAACGCTATGACGGGGCCATTAATCATAACCAAAACCCATTTCAGCTGCAGCAGGCACAGTGTTAGTACAACTCTTCATTTGCTACCAAGCTTGGCCACGACTATAGGCTAAATTCACAGTTGACTCAGCACAGATATACGGATGCTGACAGGGAACAACTGACGTGAGGGGAAAATTGCATGTAAGCCGAGAGAGCCAGACAGACACCGACAGGCACCTGTTATAGTTCTGGCCAGCAGGCACTGAGGAATTTGTTCAAACTCAAAGGGGATTCGATTAGTGTAGATGAAAGTTAATGTCCTCAGGGGAAATCTAGGCCACTGCAGGTAGGCTACAAGTGAGCCACATCAAACGCTGATAGGATTTAAAGACACAACAAATAAACAAATATAGCTACTTTTGACAAATTTAATAAAGATGTAATCATAGTTTAGATCATCAGTGACAGTATGATGATACTGCTAATACTGCAATTTTCAAGACCTCTATCTACAACACATCATTATGTGGAGTAAATCCTCCCCACACAAATGGCAACACAGCGCAAAAGACACAGAAACCAATCACAGGGCAGACAATTAACCGTGTAATAATGGTGATCACGATTTCAGATTCATCAATTAATTAAACCTTATCAAGTCAATATTATATATTACAACAAAACAGCCAAGTAGGCCCCCAGTTATGGACGTACAAACTGCCTGATCATAGACATTGCTTTAGAGAAGGATGTAATTAGCCAGACCCTGATTCCCAAACATCATTAAGGCTGCATGGAAGAGCACTTTCATTGCAAAGACAGGCTGCCGGTATAATGTGACAGTGTTTTAGCTGGTGGCTTTCTCTTTGTCCCTCTGGGAACATTACTGATCCAATTTCATTTATCTTTCACAAGAGAGACTGACTTAAGATTTATTGGGATGAAAAATATAATATTCTAATTTAAAAAATGTGTTTTTCATCCCAACAGAAAAAAAAATTGTGTGTACGTAAATATGTGTGTGCATGTTAAATGACTGATAGTAATAATACACAACATTAAAGTAAATTGAGCTTTCAACTGAGTTTTACAGAAGTTAAATTTTTAGTTAAATTATTTATTTATTACATTTCTCCTTACACACTGCTCTAAAGCAATTTGGGGTTCAGCCTTGCTTACAGAAACCTCAACAGGTAGACAATGGCAGCCTGCGATCAAACTACCAGCACAAGAATTAAGGAGCGACTTGTTCTACCAAGATGCCAAATTGCTCCTAAATCAACCAAAATAGGAACTCTAATTCTCAGCTTATCAGTCTTATGTTGTTTATTTCATTCCAAATAAAATGCTTTCGCTTTCTCAATTTTAGGCAGCTGAGATTAGTGTGTAACGTGCAGCATGTTACACATGATTTAAAGTGGCAAAGGCTGAACTGACAGAAAACAGAAGCGCATCCTTGACTACTGCATTCATTCCCTGTCAGAATAAAAATGACTGAAACAATGACAGTTGTTCACTTTTCTTATCCCCAAAAATGGGCAGCCATAAAGGTGCGTGATGCTGCTCATCTCACTAGAAGTGACCTTCACACAAACATCTCCACCCTCACAGCTCATCATGAGCACTGTCCAGTTCGGCCCAGTTCAGCCTCGGGGTCTGACGTGGCCGTGGCCCTCGATGGGCAGCAGGATGGGAGGCAGTGAGCTGGCCGTGATATCAGATTAGCATTGGCCTGGAGACTCGGCATCTCATCCTGCTGGAGCAGAGTTATAAAACACACAGGGGCGGGCGAAAACTACATCCAGGCTGCTGCTGCTGCACTGAAGATGTCAGCTGAGCCTGTAGGACCAAGAGGATGCTAAAGACGTGTTAATGTCAAAAAAATAAATAAATAAAGATGCCAGCACCACATGCATCTGAAACAACCCAGTTTCTGCTTTGACATGCAGCAGACATGGCAGACTAACCCTGTGCACACACATGGTGCCTGTGTGTGTTGACAAGCCGGAACTTGCCTCTGACTGACACACGGCACCACAGCAGCTCCGTGGAGGTAAAGCCTTCACCACATCTACCTGTTTTTTTCGTGGTGGCTGTGGTGCTGCTTTGTAAAGCTGAACACACTCGGGCCTGCAGAGGTGTCATTCATTTGGTCG
>JBAJHX010000053.1:14807672-14818044 GCA_037176925.1 Amniataba percoides | reverse complement strand
CTGTGTCACTCAGTACTGTTATCTCTATTAAACATGGTGAAACACTGAGAGTTCATATCAGCAGCTGGGTGGTCGGAGGAAGAGGATTGGATTGATGTCTGTAAAAATACTCACATGATGCTGGCCATGAGCTTCTTCACGATGCTCAGCTTGGGGTCCAGGCAGTAACGAAGGCCGTTGTTGTTGGTGACGCTGTTGAAATGGACAATAGAGGTGTAATTTTAGAGACTATAAGGATGCAGGATATGGTTCATCATAATTTTCTCAGCCTTTCATTAATATTAAAAATAAATTAAAATTGGTATTCTAGATTTAATCTTGATTTAAGAGTTTAGAGTATCTTACACAATCTCCACTTTGTCACAGAAGTTGGTTGCTGGGTAGACCTGGATGTCCTTTACTCCAGACTTTGAGTCGATGCTCTTCTTGACTCTTCCACACAGACACTGCTGTCCTGATGAATGGACTAGAGAGAGAGACAAGGAAAAATTGCATGAAAAAGTTTTTCACATCACAGCTGCCAACATATCAACATATAAAAACAGTGTAGCTCTCCCCTCATCGTATGTCAACAAAATAAACCTCTTGTTTCTACGTCAGAGTTGCAAATAACAAAAATGTGCAAAAAACTTACGTTGGGCTTTGGCGATGCAGACCATGACAGCCAGGAGCAGAAAGACTTTGGTGATGCCAGACATGGTTGATTTTTCTTTCAGTTCAAGCTGAAAATGGTGCTCGAAGAAATCTCGTTCCTTGTGGAGAGGAGACAAAGAAGCTGTGACAAGTGCAGCTCGAGAGACCAGCTTGAGTGTCTTGCGACCAGTAAGGTGCCTTGCCTTAAATACAGAGAGAAAGCGGAACATTCAGTGACTGAAAAGTGAAACTTCAGCACAAAAACCACAAAAAAAAAAAACAAAAAGAAAAAGAAAAAAATCACTCAGTCATCCTACTTTCATTTCTCTTTTTAACATTTAAATGTTATGTATAATGTATAAGAACATGCAATAGTGATGTAACTTGAGGAAGTATAAAACTAGATGATGTGACAATTAAACTTCGTTCAGTTTGCGTGAGCTCTCATATGATGTTTAAATCTATCTTTTTATATTTTGGGTTAGGGTTAATTTATTCATTTTGTCAACTGGAATTAAAAAAAGACCCAAAGACCCAAAGATATTTGTCAACACTATAAATGCTATCCAAGGTAATGACAGCAGCTCAAAGATCATCTCATGTGCATGCTGGAAAGTAACTTTGAGATTAACTATGAGCTTAGTTGGAGTTTTGCACATATAGACAGCTACATGGCCTTCAAGAAATTATCTAATTCGAAACAAACAAAAGTATTGAGCAAAGGCACAGCTGAAGTGAATATGTGTGCAACTAAATAGCAAGATATGGAAAGAAAGACTGATGCACACTTCTCTGTATTTTGACATATTGCTATATTTCTCTCACCACAACTAGAAAAATAGACATAATAGTACTAGTAATAGTTGTACTTTAGTCTCTTTCTACATTTTTGACTTGGTAAAAAGCATTTTTGGATGAACTTTTAAATCAGGATACTTCAGATATGGGTGTACTTTTTCATTTTTTGCAGCAGAAAGTGTGGGCTTGTGGTCTTTGCAACATCAGGTTCTTCATGTAACTTACGTGAACTACTGGTTAACACCTTTAGTGTTCACAGCGCCAAATCAAATGTCGGTCTGGAAAGAAATGAGGGCGAGAATGATTTGATTCCTTTCCATTGTAGTTGCGTGGTATCACACTGTCGTGACATTTGTGGTGTGAATAAATTTGTATTATTAGCATTATGTGATGCATCTTCATTACTGTATTTAGTTCTTAGATAATAACACCACCATCAGATAGATTTGCATACTCAGGGCCCTGGATTTGAAAGGAAATGCTTGGTTTCATCAGAAGCATAGCCTGAATGTTGCTTTCAGTTTTATGTCCTCTTTCACTTTTCTCAACGAGCTGAGATCCAATCACATTTTTCTCCTTCTGTATTTCTTATATCCTTCCCTTTTCCTCTAAAACAGAAGGAGGCTGAAGAGTGAAATGCAGAAATTACCATGAAATCCCTGCTTTCCTGTAAATCGCAACACCATTTCTACTGTCTGTTATGAGGGAACTGAAAACCACTAAAAAGAGTGATAAAGGACCCAAAAGGCAGAAATGTGTCTTTTATAGTCGTATTACTAGGAAAAGGTGTCTGTCCTGTCTATTTATTGTGTGTGTTTACATTCAGAAACGTGCAAAAACAGGCTCGTTTTACAGGGCTGGTTCACCAAAACTACAAAAATAAATATACAAAGAAAAAACTCTTTCTCAGTTTGGTGTCGTGGTTTCTAGTCACACCGTTTTGAAATGTTTATCTCCTTTGAGGCGATGGCAGATGTCTGCTGTCAGAGATTGATATCTCAGTACCTGTGTGTGTGTGTGTGATACCACAATTGTCACTCACCCAGATTAGAGTATAACACATGTCATATTGTAATCTGAATGAGGTGACCCTTTTAAAGTGTGGTGACAGTGCATTTAGAAAACCAACCAATGTGGTTTGAGACGGTGTTGTGAGCAACTGAGCATAGATGATATAGAAGATATCTTAAACATGATCAAAGGTAGCGTAACATAGCTAGTGATGCACTTTTTACTGTCTTTTGTTCCAAAATAGAAGAATAGTATTATTATATCATTTATTTGTGTTGTGTGACCAGACACATTATTTTGACCCTTTAAGAGTGAGTGTTGGGGAATTCTTTAGCGAAGAAAGTTTTGCTATTTAAAGACACAGGGGTTTCCCTCACAACAAAGGGCAGTGAAAGGAACTTTCGACTTCTACATATGATACAGACATGCCAGTGGTCAGCAAGAGTAACTTCTCTACAACTACTATCACAAGAAAGAGCCTTTAATGCATATTAAATCCTCTTAAAACACCCCCAAAAATGTGAGTTTAGAAAACTGTGAGTCATATCAAGGGCTCTGGTTGACTTGAGGGGGATTTAGCTATGATACTGTGGTTTGCAGAGGTACAGAGAGAGGTACAGTACACTGAACCACCTCTGATGAACTCCATTTTCACTCCAACAGACAGACTGCACTTAGCGAGCTTGAATATTTTATGTTTCCTTTCAGTTAATATTTCATGGATTTTACTTACTGGGGACTTGGAGAGTGCACCAGCTCACATCAGCAAAGTGCCTGTTCCTGCACACACACACAAATGAAAAAGGTCTGCAGTCAGGCTCTCAGTGGCAGTACATGTGATCGGCACAGTCCATGGAAAAATGTTATTTTTTGTTGAGGCCCTCTCGGCTGTGTAGGGGCGATGGCAGGTTTGGGTACACGAGGCGAGGGGATTGCCACCCATAACGTTCTTTAATAATTCGTGTTTCCTTTTTGTGACTCAGAGCAGGTCTTCACAAAAAGCCAATACCACAAAGCGTGACCCTGTGTAGGAATGAACCGACAGGAACTAATATCGTCAGCAGACTCTCTTCCTCTGCAGACGTTGGGTGCTATGGCCTGGTGCAGTTGCACTTCTCATTTTCCCTACAGTAAAATTTCTAACAGAAAAGCTATGATGACACCAACAAAAACCAACAACACTGGATTGAAAACGTACATAAAATCAGTGGTACTCAAAACACTCGCTTACATATTAATATACCAAAGTATTACAAAAACATGTGACAATCTGGGAGCTTTTTTTAAGGGGGCCAAAAAGTAGTTCCATCTTAAATACAAGGAAATAGAAATATAAAGTACCTAAAAACTGTACTTAAATACAGTACTAATACTAGTAAAGCTGCATCCCACAACACATCCACTTGATCTCTCAGCTGGTTTCACATTGTTAGAAATCTTGACTGGTCAATATCTGCACAAAGTGAAAACAGCCTCAACATTGTTTTGTACATGGAGGTCAAGTCGACTCATTTCTGGACCTGTGGCATTTCTTACACACCTTTGCATTCTGAGTGACTCACTGACTCAGGCTGTTGTGCAAAGAGAGCAGAGGTTGTATTTTATGGCGTAGGTTAAAAGGTTAAGGCTTCATTTGAGACTTTGGTGATTGTTCCTTCATGTGGTTTTTGTGTGTGGTTCTCTCCACAGCATTGTTGAAACAATTTCCAATTCTTCAAAGGTCACATATTATTCAGTTATCAAGTTGTCTCAAATGCAGTATGGCTAAATATAAGAATGTTTTACAAATACATATCGTGAAATGGGCCTTTTTTCCTCACAGGCAGAACAGTAACAACAGCGAAACGACTTCCAGAAGGGAAGTCATCCAGAACGGAGGCAGTTGCTTTCGTTTGTCTGAAACAACCTGCAGAAAGACAGATTGATAATTTTACATCAGACTTACTTAACTAAATGTGTGAAAATATCTTAATATGCTGTTAATATTAAGTCATGTTGCAGCAGCGCCCGCCTCAACAACCTAACAGCTTGCTAACGAGCCTCGCTTGCATGCTGAGGTAAGTGTGAAAAGAAAGAGAGGTGAGAGTCAACCGCATTAGAGTTTGTGACTTTCCAGCCACCAAAAAATGATTTTCCTGTGACAATGATGGTGGTTTTTCTCTTCCTGGAACCATCAGTATGCATGTTTCCGCCTTTCGCTACGTTTCTTCCAGATCATTAGACATTTGTGTCTTATTTCAAATAATAATAAATAACTGAATGATTATTACTCATTGAATAATTGTGTTTTTTTATAACAACTCTGTTTTGGCAGCAACTCATTATGATACAGCTCCCAGTTGACACTGTAGTTGCCTGTACTTACTACTACTATTACTACTATTACTTTAAAATATGTACCTATTTAAATGTGTTAGAGAAAATAAACAAATTACACTGTAAGCATCTTTACAATTACTGCGTACCTACATGCACAGAGTTACGCTAACACATCCTGCAGCATTTCTACTGTTTGTAATTGACATTAAAGAGGAGGCACACATATTAAAACACATCAAAACTAAGTGTGTGTCTTGATAACTAAAGGGGATTTTGTTGGGGTTTTTTTGGTGTGTATTTTTTGGATAGCCTGACACTTGCACTATGACCTGTGGCATGAACAGTATTTTAAGGCCCACCGAGGCTTGGTGGAGATTAACAGCAACACGATGTTTGACTGGCTCCTCATGTACATTTTCTGTTGACTGTCTTCCCTCTAGTGTTCAAGAGTCAGAACTACATCTACTGGTTGATTATTGCCGTTGATGTGTATTTTCTACATGAGACCTACTTATATGGAAACAGTTCTTATTAAGGATAGTTTGTGTGTTTGTTTTTTTTTTTTTTAGATGAAGGTCTAAATCTTCTTGGTGCTGTAATGTATTCATGCGAATCTGTATCTTAACTAGTCAGCACATCAGCTGCAGCAGCTTCTGTATCTTTGCTGCTTTTGATATTCAGGACATGCAGATGATGCAGTTGTATCACTCCAGCAACAGATGACCTGCATCTTGCATGTTTAGGCTCAATGCTGTCATCTGTGCTCAGCCTGTGTTTCTCCACACTTGTGTTTACCAAAGCAGGATCCCACGACAGTTACCATAGAAACTCCAGCGCCTGGCACCGGCAGAGCCGGGAGTGGAGTTCATTTTCGAGGGATTTACACATGCAAAGCAACACAGATCCCTGCGCGAAGAGAAACACTCAACAGACATTATGGTTGAGAGTATCAAAAGATTTTTTATTTATTCGTACTTGGTTCACAAAACACCAGAAGGTTAAAAAAAGATTTTGCAGACTTGTCCATTTTTATGTTTTTTGTATGATCACCAGAATACATCAAGCGTAGGTACGTTGAAATAGTAAATAGTGACACTGATATAACATTACAGATGGACCATCACGGCAATACTTGCCTTTTGTGTTTTCAAACGCATACTTAATCATATCCTGTCTACTGTATATTCCTGCATAATACATGTTTACATATCTCCTGATGTCAACGCCTCATGCGCTGACAGGAGATTAGGATAATTTATTGAGGAATGTCTTCTGTCACAGTGTCAGTCCTTCTGCACCCTATATCTCAGCAATGGCGGGCAGCAAGCAGGCTCGTGCGCGCGCCTCCCTCCACGCCGACTTGCAGTCAGAGATCCACTGCGAGATGAGCGACTGCTTGATGGTTGGACTCTGTCTCTCCCCGTCCGCTCCACTGTCTGTTGGTCTCCCGGCCTCCAACCTTGATAGGCTGTGATTCAGGGAGATGTTTGGAATAGGAGCGTTACTGGCGGTGTGTAACTCGGGGCAGCTGCTCTTGCGTAGGCGTGTGGGGTCTGGACTTGAAGCGCAGGGGATGCTGTGAGCTCTTGAGCGAGCCCGGCCCTCCCTTATGCCGCCATGCTGCCTTATGAACCTTCCTTCGACTAATGCCCGCCCCTCACCTCCTGAGAGGTTGTTCTGGTGTCCATAGAGATACTCCAGGGGGTCAGAGTTGCCAAACATCAGCTCGCCATTCAGTTCTTCCCCCTCTCCCCGCTGCGTATCCACGCCATGTGCCTCCTCTGAGGGGTTGAACACAAGGGTGGTCGATGTAGTCTCACTGAGCCGTGACACCCGCAGCCTCTGGTGCACAGTGTCCAGCTGCCGTGCTTGGATGTTGCAGGGGGAAACATCCCTGCTGGGGAAGGTGGGGTGGGCCAGGTGGCAGATAGAGAGGAGGTAGTCCTCAGAGGAGACTGTCTGGCTGTGTCCAGCGATGTGAGGCTGTGTGTTGATGAGTGCGTTGGCCTCATTCAAATCCCTCACTGTCTCCTCTGTGCCCTCACAGATTGTGGGCAGCAGAAGTCTTCTCTTGGACAGCAGTCTGGACCGCGGCCGCATAGCTGAGAAAAAGAGGAGAGATCTCATGTTTAGACCCAACACACACACACACAGCGTGTTGTACAGTATAGAAGAACATTTGCAATTGACTTGTTTTCAGCATTAAAGTAAAATCACTGAATCCTTTGCAGTTGTTCTTGTAAAAGCAGAGTAACTGGATGAGGTAATCACAGTGGACAATGACTGGCTGGTAGTATTAGACCTCAAACTGAACTGATGATGGGATTTGACCGACCGTGTGCAATGAAGGTTGAGGCTGCCACCTTCTGCTTTGTAAAAAAATAATATATATAATAATATATATTATATCACCACATCCATGTGTGGTACATGCAAGAAAATATCTATATACTAACACTAACACTACTTCAACAGCACCTCTGAGAAGTATAGTTAGAAATAGATATAGATATAATAGTTCTTTATGCACACACACACACACACAGTGACATCATTTTGCTGCTGAGGGTTGTGTGTTCACATAATAATTGTAAAAGCAAGTCTTGATAAATGACTGCCTCTGGTCTTTCTAAACACATCGCCTGGTTTTGCTCTGAATTTGAACAGAAGCTTTCTTCTCCTTCGTCTGACTCCCTTCATCCTCATTTCAGACACCGTCCCCTGCTTACTTTGGAGTGGCAGTGCAAACAGTCCAAAATACAAACAATCCCAGTGAGGAGCAGCATGAGGCGACATAAATAGATGACTATTCTGACTGTCATCTCAGCCACGTAGAGCCACTGAATGTGTCAGCTTATATTTTGTTACGTAACCCCATATTGTTATAACCCTGAGTGGAGCCCGCAATATATTTCCGTCTCAACCTCCGTGCCAAAAATAGTGCAAGCCAAACCCAAATGCCAGCCTCTCCCAGTTTCTTCCAAGGTGTAACCATTGCTAAATTTAGATCCACACCTTCAGTATACAACAGCTAAAAATGCTTCCACGGGCAGCAGCTCTGGGCTGAACAAGCTCACTGTGTATTTTCACCTCATGCATTTTCAGTAAGAATGTGAAGGCTTTTCTGCATCATTTGCTTTCCCACTCACCTTTGTCTCTGTCGAGTCCAGCTGCTCTTTTCTTTTTTTTCTCTCTGCTCTTGCAATCTCAAATATCAGTCTGCAGCCTTTTTGCAGCTGGATGTGTATTTTGTTTTTTTTGTGATGCTGTGTCTCCAGCCAGTGATGCTGCTTCTCCTCGGAGCTCCAACTGTCTCTGACCAGAGGCAGCGGTAGAATGCAGATTTATCTTCTCCTCACATCCCTCCTCCTCCTCCTCTTCCCTCCCTCTCTCTCCCTAGCTTACTTTTGGTTTGCCCTCCTTCCCCGGTTCTAAAAATAGACACACCATCCATTTCCTCAGCTCCAGCACTGTCATTGGCTGACTGTATTGATGGAGAGAGAAAAACAGAGGCAGAGAAAGAGGGAAGAGAGAGCAAGAGACAGGATTAAGAAATGGATAGACAGAGGGGGCTGATGAAAGGGGAGGACAGAGGGAATAACAAAGCGGACAGCCAAGGTTTATTTTTTCCTTTTTTTTTGTCCTCCAAGAATAGCTATTTCTAAAAATGACTCACTGTAAGTGAACAGTCACCCTCTGTAATTTTGTTAAGTTTATTTTTACCAAAATAAAGGACGCCTTGTGAAAAATATCCATATTTTGTGTTGTAAACATGTCTGATCCCATGAGCCTAACTGTGTAAGGCATGTAGTGTGTTTTAAATCTGATGCGTGTGTGAGAGCTCTGCACGTGCATAGCTGAAATCACAGGACCAACAGGACTAGACAGCACTTCGCCTGAGGCTTCAAATGCTGTCAACAATATCCCTTTGTTGGATGAACGTCTCTGTGAAAATTGTCAGACACTTAACACATGTTTGGTCTTTCACACACTTTTTTTTTTTTTACTGTGGAGGCAACTGAAAATGTGTTTCATTTAGGACTTTGCAGTGGGTCCTGAAATAAATGTTGTTGGCACGTGTGACCTCTGGCATTGAATTTCTGGGTAAAGATGCATTTAGAAGCTAAAAAAGCAAACACTTTAATCCTGGAACAAGTGCTTGCAAACGCTTGATTTGTGGCAGATATAAAAAATGACCTAATATAAAGATTTGGGATTTAAGACATAATCATGAAAATGATGCAGCAAAGTTTGGATGGAGAAAATGCCTCTTGACTGCTGTTTAAAATGGAAGTGGTTTGCTTGTAGAGGCCTGTGTCTTTGACACTCATGACTAAACTGCTCTCAGAGCATGTGACATTTTGTGAGATTCAGGCTTCTGTCCACTGTGGTAACTCAGTTATGGGTTGGTGGACAGAGGTAATAATTGTAAGAATTGCATTAATCTCACAAATATGATCTCTAACTGACTCAAAGTACTTTTCTTTATTTAAGATTTAACAAACAGCATTATGATTATATGAAGATTTACATGAAGTGAATGAATGACTACACACACGATATGTGTGTGTCTGTGTTTGTGTGTGTTTGTGTGTGTGTGTGTGTGTGTGTGTCTGTTGGGGGCAGTATGACCTCTGATGAGTCAGATGAGTCACATCTTCTTTGCATCCAACCTATAAAAACATCCCAGGCTTTTTATGGGTCTCTAATGGACTATTCACAAGGAACTACATTTGCCTCAAAGACACACACGCAAACATACACACGTGCATCCATGGCACGTGGTGTTGTTCAGTTGTTTTTCAGTTGTATTCCTGACAGATACTCAGGCAACGTACTGACTGCATTCATCAGTGTGCATTCTGCTAATGACAAACACCAGGTGAAAGCTCAAGCAGGCTTCAGTCCGGAATAAAACGCAAAAATGTACATTTATGAAACTGACAACAAGCACAAGATGAACTGCCACGCATGCTGACATTTGTATGTCTGGCTCTGTGTTTACAGGGAAATGGCTATCTTTTGAGCAAGTATATTAAAGAGATTACAGATGGGTCGAGTTGCTTTTCCATGACTCTCAGCTGAGCACCAACACAGAGCCTGCTTGCGCTGACGTGCTTCTGATGGGTGTAAAAAGTTTATCTATATTGAATTTGCTAAACAATTCTTCCCCCACAGCATTCAAGCAGCTTCATCCCATAAAGGTTTCTCAGCACTGACTTTACACAGGCGCAGACAATTTAAGTTATCGCAGCAGGAAAAGGTCAGGTGTTAGTAATCACAGTGACGGCTCTGTTCTGTTCAAGTGTCACGGTAAGTCATGAGTGAGAGCCCACGTGCATGACAGCTAAAGAGAATTGAGCCATCATTAATTGCATTATTTACACCTGTGCTCTTCCTGCTGTGACACGTTTTCTGTGGGAAAGGCCTGCTGTGCTGTGTCTGCTGTGAGATAGAGATTTTGTTCTCTTCCAACGATCAAATCCAGTCTCTTCTCCAACTTTACAACCGAATGCGGTCGTAACTTTTGAGCACATCATCCCAGTGAAATACAATAAATAAATACAATATTAGTACAGTATTTTCACAGTACTGTACACTTGGGTGACAG
>JBAJHX010000053.1:14793734-14807572 GCA_037176925.1 Amniataba percoides | reverse complement strand
CATCATCCCAGTGAAATACAATAAATAAATACAATATTAGTACAGTATTTTCACAGTACTGTACACTTGGGTGACAGTGGGGGGCGTATATTCAAAAGATTAGAAAATGTTTCAGAAAAAGGCACACAAAGGCAAAAAGAGGGTTTAATACTTTCAGCCCTGTTCAGTGCACCTCAGTCTGTCTTGAGCCTCTTGTTCGCATCCACTTATGGGTTCAACGAGATTTACATTGACAGAGGATGCTTTTAAAAGCCTCAGTGTGAATGTGGAGAGAGCTGGACACTTTGAGTTGAAAAATGACTAAAAAGGCTTCGATTGTTGAGCCTGGCTATTGATTTGTATCGCTGAACTTCCAGCTGCTAGAGGGATTCTGAGAAATGACCAGTCATCGTTTGAGGCAACTATGTCTTCTAGGAAAAAACAGTTTTGATTTAAAAGAAAATGTAAAAAAAGAGGGTGGAGCTTAAGTTGCAGAACTGAATAAGCACTTATAATGACAGTCATAATCTTCACAATGACGGCACTGATGATTGCAGGGCAATCAGATTTCATTAGTCTGTAGGTGCTACTGTTATTGTGCGAAGAACAGGGAGAGAGTCAGCTGTAATTAAGCAGGAGAGCGAGCTTGTTAGTCTCTCAAAGCAGACACCAGTTTCCTTACTGTGTCTAAAGGAGGAGTAAACAAGCAAAGTTAATCTCGTAAGAAGGGGATCCAATTAATCTCACAAGACCAGAAGAAGAAGAATAAAAACATGTCGATGTGCCGAACAATTTGTGGCTCTGAGGGATGACATTACCCTGTATTCATTTTGATCTTTTATCATCATAGCACACTCAGAATAGATTCAATACATTTTTCTCTGCTTGTGTGTTTTACTTCTCTGAAACAGCATTTGACAAAGCATTTCTCTGAATAAATTAACAAGCTGAGCACTAGACTAAAAGGTCAACAAATATTGACTTTTATCCCCTGCTGTACACAAATATTCCTCACAATTTTGGACTCAATTTCCCCTCAAACCACAGAAAAGTATCAACTGAACCTTTGAGGGTGCAAACGTAAGGACTTTAGTTATTTCTTTTCTGGTGTAATTTGGGTGCACACTACTTTTTTTGTTCTCCCGGGGGAAAATATGGTAACTGACAGTTAGCATTAATGGCCATGCAGTCCTAATTTGCTGCACAGCGTTCCTGACAAGACCTTATGACTGATCTAATATTCTGACTCTAGTCATGTTGTTTAGAGGTATTGATAGACACAGTGGAACCTTTAAGTACTGTAACAAGAGTGGTGATGGTGCTTTACAGAGGCCATTTGTGGCAAGCTTTGAAAGACAAGGAAAGAAAAAGAGAAGACAAAACCAAAAAACATCGCTTGCCCACCTGTTTCTGTTTTTCTAAGTGTTTCAAATACATATCATGTATCATGTATATAAATATATTTCTTCATAGGCTATAACCAAGTGCTTGACTAGAGTGACTCAGCTCTTTGTTGATCAGTCTGTTAGGAAGTGTCATCCTAACAACTAACTCATTTCTGCTGATAGAAAGGGACTTCTCTCATATAAAGGGTCACTTCACCCAGATCACACAAATCACCTCTTTGATCAAAAATGTCTAGCCATGCATTTTATTTGCAAAGGTTTTGATTATCTGCCACGCCAAGTACAACAGAGGTGAATTCATTATTTATCAGTCAAAAGTCAGGAAAATTACTTAAAAAAATGACTAGCAGCATTCCTCCTCAGACACCGTGTCCAGAGCAAACTTTCATTCTTGCTTGAAACCAATCCCACTGACCGGAGTGTGAATGACCCGTCACATATTTTGTAAGGTCATGCTGTCTTGTGCTAGAGCTGCACAATAAAGATTGATGAGACTGAACTTTACTATATTAGACTCCATTTGAGCAATCAATGAATTTATACTGTGGAAATGACATTAGTCCAAAGACAGAGATGCTCTGAACCCAATATTGTGACTTTATGAAAGACAATAAAGAGACTTACACAAGCACAAACATAAATACAGTGAATACTAATAGAAAAGCTCTGTCACCCCCTATGTGTAAGATTTTGCATTACCGTGCAACTGGGCATTATATATAGATTGAGAACAGCTTGTGAGCATGCTTTTGATAATTTGATGATCCAGTGACTCAAATTGAGTTAGACGTCTTATATTACAAAACCTACACTAACCTAAAACTGAGCAGTGAAGCTCACAGTAGCTGTGACTGAGTGACATAACGACTACTGGTTGCAGCCAAAGCAATAAAAACTAAAGGGCAGCAAAATTAGTGGAACAAAATTACACAACACCAACAGTTTGCAAAATACCACAGGCACTTAAACTTTAATAAATATTAAACATTAAGTTCTTTTTTATGTACAGATATTGTACAGAGAGATCCGTTGGTGCTTTTGCAGCTGCTGCAAATTAGAGATGTACCAATAATACAACTTTTACAAAAGAAAACAAACTGGCTCCAAAGCATCTCTTTGGATACAGTAAATACAAACAGTCTAGTTTATTTATTCATTATATTTGTGTATTTTTTGTATATAAAAAAACGCATGAGGGTCATTAATTTTAGCAACACTGACCCAAAAAAGCACCATATTCAACTGACTGTCAAAAAAAGGAAAAAGAAAAAGGCACTCAAAAATGCTTGTCTTCTCAGTTTTTTTTGTTTGTTTTCCATTAAAATGACATATCAAAACATATCATCTAAAATTAAAAAGCACCAAGTAATTGGCAATGTTCTCACCAATCTTCTATTCTGTTTTTTAATGTCCTGAGAGATGAGAGACCACGTACAGTCAAACTTTTGCTTTCAAAAAGGCAGCACAATCTGAGCAGTGTAGATTTTTACAATTCAGTTAAACCAAAAACAAATATTGACTTTCAGGTTGTATAGCATTATTGTATTGCTTTCAGGCCTCTAAAAGCTCTGATTTGTAGTGTATATAGAGTATTCAGAGCGCTGGCCACCTATCAGCGAGACATTTTTATATGGACTGCGAGACATTACTATCTGTTGTCTGGGAAAACGACCAGTAGTCCTAGGCTGTCATATAATATGGAGATTTGATTTGAAAATTTGGATTCTAGTTAGTAGATTTCGCTGCACCAGAATTGCCAGTAGGGACAACACCATTTTTATTAACTACATTGTGCTTTATCTACATCCTAACTGAATCCTCAAACAAGACTGTGGGTGGTTTGGTAAGGGATAAAAGCTCAGCTTTATAAAGTGCTGGTCAAACTGGATGAATATTTTTCATCCCTTCTGTTTCTCATTATTGTGTTTACACAGGCGAGGCGATTTGCTTCAAATCTGCAACAGTCTGTACGTTAAAGGGCTTTTCTTTATTCAGAGCAACTGTTCAAATATTTGCCAATTATATTCTCTGTCTGCAACTGTCCTCACTGTCATGATAGTGATATGGCAGAGAGTGGTTTCATGGAAAGGCCCAATAGAAAACATCACGGCAGTTCAGAGGAGTTTAAACAGGGCTTCCAAAAGTCTATAAAGAAAACATTTATCTCTATAAGAGAAATGAGATGGCTTGGGCCCTCAAGCAGCGTGGCCTCTCTTCATCCTGAGGAGAAAGTTTCGCTTCTCCTCCAGAAGCTCCTGAATGCGTTTGTTCCTGGTTCTCTCTCTGAGGTTGACCCGTCGCTTCGGGATCAGATTGTTCTGGGAGATGTCATTGTCTATGCCGATGATCCTGTTGTATATGATGTCAATGGAGTTGTTGTCACTGTTCTCCTCCGGTCTTTGCTGAGGTCTTACAGTAGAGGTGGTGATGGTTGTGATGGCTGGTTTTTCTGTTGTCAGAGTTATGGTGGTGGGTGGTGATGCTGTGGCAGGGTCTGAGGTTGTCGTGGGAACAGGGATGTTAGCAGGGATATATTCTGACAAGTCCACCCAGGGTGAAGAAGCAAGGTCTGTCATATCCTCACTATTGATGGTCGGAATCACCACAGTGAGTCCGTCATCTAGTACCATAGTGTCACTGACCACTCCCACATTGCTGTAGGACACAGTGATGTCATCACCACTAAGAATGGCCCCACTTGTTAATGTGACATCACCACTGCTAGACATCGTGGCATCACCATATGGCATGCTCCCACTAGGTGCGCTAACATCGTCAAAATTAACTGTTTCGGTTGGTGTTATAACTTCATCCAACATGCTGGGTGTTGTGGCTAAAGCGTCATGATACCACAGTGGAGTTTCATCTGTACTTGTTGTGCTGCTACCGATGTATGTGACATTGATTCTGGGCTCAGAGAAAGGCGTGCTTGCTGCTGTCGCATAACCACTAGTGCTGGTTGAGATACTGGAAGAAAAGTACTCTCTTAGTTGTTCTGGACTTGTGTACGGAGTGGGAGCTGTGGTATAATATGAAGATGTTGTTTTAAGCATTTTCTTTTTTGGATTTATCTTTTTCACTGTAGATTTATTTGGATTAACTTTGGCCTGAGAATTTGTGGCATTTTTAGGCCCTGGTTTTGGGCTCTTTTGTGGATTTGTTTGTTTTGTAAGTTTTGTCTTTGGCTGAATGTTCTTCTTGGGATTGGGCTTTGGGTGAGCCTCCTTTCTGGGTGTTGGCTTGGGTTTTTTCTTGGGTGCAGTCTTCACTGGAGGAGTCTTTTTAAAAGTAGTCTTGGCAGGAGTAGTCTTCTTGGGAGTTGTGTTTGCCGGAGTAGTCTTCTTGGGAGTACTGTTTGCTGGAGTGGTCTTCTTAGGAGTAGTGTTTGCCGGAGTGGTCTTCTTAGGTGTAGTGTTTGCCGGAGTAGTCTTTTTGGGAGTAGTGTTTGCCGGAGTAGTCTTTTTGGGAGTAGTCTTTGCTGGAGTAATCATTTTGGGAATAGTTTTTGATGGAGTAGTCTTTTTAGGAATAGCCTTCTCCAGAGTGGTCTTCTTGGGAGTGGTGTTTGCTCGAGTGCTATTTTTAGGAGTGGTCTTTTTAGGAGTAGTGTTTGTCAGTATAGTCTTTTTGGGAGTATTTTTTTCTGGCTTACTTTTTGGGGGTTTGTTGTTCCCTAAAGTATTCTTTTTTGGACTAACATTTGTTTTCTTTTTCTGATTCGGCTTTGGTGGCACACCTTTTCTTGTACCATTTTTTAGTGCAGTATTCTTTTTTGGACTGTTCTTTGGTGGAATCACCTTTTGGTTCTTCTTCTTGGGCGGAATATTCTTTTTGGGTTTGGATTTCAGTGGGATGTTCGTTTTTGTACTGCCTTCTGTTAGAGTCATCATTGCTGAACTGGTTGTTGCTGGAAGGTGTGTGGTAGTTATTATACCAGATGTTGTTGGAGTATTTGTAATGCTCTGTAACTGTGGATCTGCACTTTCATTCATGTCTGGGGCTGGCAGAGGCACGGGATGAGCAGAAACACTGGGAGATGTTGTAATAACTGAGGTGGTCGTCATGGAAAAGGTAGTAGGGCGGACAGGAGCACTGGTGGCTGCGGGAGGATGTGAGGTGGTCATTTGTGAATCACTCAGTGGGGAAGGAGTGGAATGAAGAACAGTGCTCGTGGAGGCAGGAGGATGAATGGCGGTCGAGGGACTGATGGTAGATGAGGAGATGGTGGTGGTGACAGCTGCTTTGGTAGGCTGGATGGTGGTGAGGATGGAGCTGAGGGTGCTAGTGGGTGGAGGAGCTATAACCCTGGGCCGAATGGAGGTGATGGTGGTGGATCTGGTGGTGGAGTTGGGTAGAGCCTGTGTATTGGTGACATTGCTGCAGGACTTGCAGCACATGCGCTGGAAGTCCGGTAGAGAGCAGTAGCGCTTCAGCACCTCCATACGACAGAACATTGAGCGGTCTCCATGACAACGGTAGCCTGTGAAGGAGAGAACATAGAGCTGAGACTGGGTGCAGCCAGGGTAGAGACTATGAAAAGTTGTGTGTATCTGTCTGATTGTTGGGATGTGTCTTTTCATGTGACAAAATGTGCAACAATACAAAGTCTGTAACGTTAGCATTAGTCTTTGTGCACATGTTCGTTTAAACATAAAATACATGCATGCTTGTGAGTGTGTGTATGTTGGTTCCACACCGTGCAGAGAACAAAGCCAGATCATTAGCAGAGGATGCAGGAAAGAAGAGAAGAAAACCCAAACATTAAGAGTAGTAATGAGATTAGTCCAAAGCAACTGAAATGGAAAAAGAAGGGTCGCCAGTCTGGTTTTGGAAATATAACTGAACTGAACTGAATTTTAGATCTAAAACACCTACTATCTAATTTTAGCTTGCTTGTTCTCATGGAGCTGGTCTTGTATCATTTTTCAGCTATTAAATTTTAATCCACCACAGTTTGACTTGTACCCTTTTTGTACCATGCCAGTAAAAATAATTGTGTTCTCCTGGCAATTGGTGACATTTTGACATTTTATCTGACAAAGAATCTAGCCAGTGAACATTCCTAGTGAGAGATAGATGACACTTTTTAAAACATTTTTATTGATACAACTTTGCTGTTGAGAATGACAGTAACTGAAACAATGAGATGTACGCCCCCCTGCTCAATATATAGATATATTCTTTTCTTAAGAAAAATAATTCAACTGTATCGAAAGTTACAAGTTCACAGTCACTTTGGTAAAACACTTCATTACTTGGAAATCAACCAGTCAATCTGTTTATCGATTGAAAAAAAAGAAACAAAAATAAAAAAACATGAAGTACATAAATGATATTTGCTGTTTAAATAAAATACATAATTTCCATGATGATGTAAAAACTGGAATGGCACATTAAGTGTCATATGAAACATTTACAAAACATTAATAAAATTTCCCTGATAAATCAAAGTGCATATAGACGCAGTGCACGTAGTCCATCTGAATGTTTCTTCAACGTTAGCCAAACGTTAGCCAGCCCCACGCAGCAGGCCAGTGAAGCCACAAAACAGTTACCCATAGTATAGAATATTATAGAAGAAGATAACAGTCATGAACATTATTAAATACAGTCAACACCAATGTTATATACAGTCGCACTGCTAGGTCTGGCTTGGTCTCATACAGTCCAAATCCAGCAGAAGGAAACCTTGGATAGCTCGCTACATAGTCACAACAGAAATATGTGATCACAATACAATGACAAGTCTGAAGTGTTTTTTTTTTCTAGATGCCATATGTGTCGATACCCTAGGCCCTTTGTAAACCCTTCCCAGTAGTCGGACATTGGTCCAACATCACCTTGGTAGGTTTGATGGTTGGCGGGTGTGAGTTTGTTAAGTTGGTTTGAAGCTGCCTCTATTCCGAGTGAAACTTTGAATGAGTAAAGCCATCTCTTTCACAGATAAATGCCATTACATTCAATCCAAGATAAGGCATTGTTCATGTGGTTAATGTTCATCAAAATAAAATGAGATCATCGGACGCTCTCAACTCAAAGTTTATGAGGTATTTCTGTATCTGATCACGATGTGTAAAAGCCCGAATGATGAAGCTCCTTTATGCACATACACATGCACACAAACTCGTGCACAAACACAGTCACACACTTTCATCGACGAGACAAGCACATCTCATTCAATCGCGCAAACACTGATTCACACGTCTAAGCCTGCACGCAAGACTCACATGCATCCATGCACATACACACACATAAAGGTGATGGATGCAAATGTGCATGACAAAACGTGATCCTATCCTTGAAGAAAACAAGAAGCGACAGTAAACCACTGATCCATCTGAGAGAATGGAGAGGCAACTAACTGACCAAGTCCTGCATAATATAGGTCTAACCCCTTCCCCCGAAACACTTTACCTTTATTAAATATTCATCTGTATTCATGTAAAATCAATAAAAAAATACACATAACAGTCAAGGATCTAAGCGATCAATAGCAGTCCAAAGGTTTTAGGCAAATAAGCTACAGCTTATTCATGGTAAAACATTATTAATATTATTGTTACTCATATAGATTTAGATTTATAGGTATATATAAATACAAATATATTTATAGATGTATTTGTTTAAAGTCTGCAAGCACAAATAAGCTGCATTTATTGAACTTTAGTATAACAGTCAAAGAGAGGATGGCTGATGATGAGGTGAAATGGGAAGCAACCTCAAGCGGTCAGACTACCCTGTTTTTTTTTCTTTTCTTTTCTTTTTTAAATTAGCCTTTACTTCAAGATTCTTCACAGTTCCCTCCCCCAAAAAATCAAAAAGGTTTACTGATGTCACTTCCTGTCCCTGTGCTGAGTTCCTGTCAATCTGAGAATGGAACGTAGAATGAGACGCCATTCTCATCCCCGAATGGAACCAGGATGTCAGATGAGCACTTTAGCAAAGATGTCCTCATTGTGACAAGATCACATTCACAATAAAGCTTTCATATTTTTTTAATACTTTTTTTTTCTATATAGATATTTATATACCTTTTCTGTTTATTTTCACACCTGTTTCTCCCCACAATGACAGTGCGCTACAAAAAGAAAAAAGCACAGCTGCATCTCAGGAGTGGTAACCCATGACAACACGCAGCTAGCTCGCGCAAAACATGGCCGCCAGATGCAGAGGGGGTCCCTCACACATGAACGGCTCTTCGACACGTCTCAGGAGGTGCCAATGAAAACCTGTTCGCCTTGCCACTTCGAATCCTTTTCACATCAAATTTTTTGTTGATCTTTTGAGTTTTCGACTGGCCAGCGGTTACAACACAATGCTCCACAAAGGAGAGAGAGAGAGATAGAGAGAGAGACAGAGCAAGAGAGAACCAACTAGCACACAAAGGAGCCAGAGACCTCCCCCCAGTCAGAGCCGTCTCAGACACAGAGAGAGAGAGGCAACGTCCCCCCCACCAAAAGAGAAGCGAAAGCTTTGCCGCTCGCTCACGGGCGTGGGCACAGGCACGGGGCATGTGGGAGGGGCAGGTCAGGGGGCCAGCCGGGGCCGGCCCTGTACAGACAGGAGGACAGAAATGGGCAGAGCCCAGCAGAGGAGAGACATGCAGCTGCGGCTGCTGCTGTGGAGGCCAGGCTGGGAACTATAGAGGGAGGTTTTACGTGAGGAGATCTTCGGGAAGTTGGGGTTGGGGCGAGACAGCCACTGGATCAGGATGTTGCCGTTCTTGTTGAGGTCTGACGAGCCCTCTGCAGAGATGATACGAGAGAGCAATCGTAAGCATGTACGTCCGCATAGTACGGCTTGTTCTGCCAGGTTTGAGGTTTTCGAACACTCACTGGGACATGGATCCATGCGACAGACTCTGATGGTGTCGGGCTTACTGTCCAGACACAGGCCGATGGTGTTGTCTCTGGTGTGACACAGAGCCTGCCTCTGCTGTGTCCCATTACCACATGTGACTGAGCACTGGAGATACAGGACATGAACACAACCCAACATGTTAGAACAAATCACCGGGTAAATATGGACAGAAAAAATGTAAAGCAGTACAAAGGCATGTAAGGCGCATGAACCTCGTGACTTCTGTTTTACTGTGGTTTACGGTTCATAGTAACTGAAGCTCACATGATCTGTTTCTCAGAAGCTTGTCAAACCTGCCAAGACTACAGTTCTCGGGAAGCACTGTGATGTTTAAAACACTGAATGTCTCACAAAAGTAACAGCTGTTGGGCTGCAGTACAAAAATGTGCAAGTATTTCCCTGAAAAAAAACCAAATCAGCCAAACACTCTTTTCCAGTTTCCTGTTACATTTTTGACCCGTGTTCAGCCTGCGTACCTGTGACCACGGTCCCACTCTCCACTGGGTGGGGCAGGGGTGTCGGTTGCAGGGTCTGCGAGCCTCGGGCCGGTCGTCGTTGCAGTGTTTATTGTGGATGGAGCGTGTGGTGTTGTCATCTGAGGGCTGGACACAGCTGACCGTGCGGATTTGCATCCCCGTCTTGCCACACTGTTTGCTGCAGTTCTGCCACTCTCCTGTCACCCAACTGGAGAACATCACAGGAGAGACAGAAACAGGAGTACTGAGGGCATTCAAAACGTCAAAAGGCTGGAGCAAACAATGAAAGAGGAAGGAAAAAACAGCAGGCTGAATGTAGAAAAAGCCTGGAGTTGTAAGTGTCACAGTTTTGTTAGATGCACATTTTTACAGTTGGTGACATAAAGTAGAGGGCATACATGGGTGGAGGGCAGGGCTTCTGGTTGCAGTCCCTGGTGTCTCCTCTAGGTTTCATGTTGGATTTATTGCAGAAGCTCTTGTGGACCATCTTGCTGTCAACTTTTCTTCTGCAGCCATATCGAAGGTACTGTTTCCCTACAGTGACAGGGGACGGTAAGCACAGAAACTTAAAGGCAGGCCTGACAGTTTCACAACAGTGTTATCGTCTTATCACTCTACTGTACCTCCACCGCAGGGCTTGGAGCAGTAGGACCATTTCTTTGGAGCCCACTCATAAGCACTGTCCTCTACCAGCATGTTGTTCTGAATGGCGGAGTCACTGTCCATGTTCATCATGTACTTGTAAGACAAATTCACATCCTCGTCTCCATGTAATTTCATCTACAAACAGAGAGATCATCGTAAAATAAGAGAAAGAAAAGAATAAATACTTAGGATAACTGCCATAATATCAATCAAAAAGTGATTGCCTGAGTATAATTTAAATAATTTGCTGTGTTTAACCAAAATCTTAATTTGTTTCGCAGTTTTGTTACCATGATTAGAATTCCATGTCGGAGGGGGCCGGTGGTCTGAAGCGTCTCCTTGTCATTGTCATTCTCATATTCCCACTCCACCCCCTTTTCTATGACTGAACGGGTTTCTGGGTAATCATTTTCCCCGTTCAAGAAGAACAGTCCTGATGCCACATTCTTTACAGCTGTCGATGAGTGAGAAATACATATATTGATTCCTCTTGGACCAACGATACAATCTCTGCACGCTGGAAAAGAAAAACTATGTACAATTTCAAATACCTATGGTGTGTGAGGTTGCTTTAAGCTCTTGGATCAGTAGGTGCCTCGCCCCTCTGGGGATTTCAAGAACTTTGAGGAAACCTGAAAGAAAAACACACATCTGGTTTGCGACTCCTGCCTCATCAAACTCTCCTTTCATTTTCAGTTCTCTGACTAAGAGCCTCAGCTAACCCAGCAGAGAGCTCTTACTCATTTCAAATAAGCATCCCTGCTCACTTATTAAATCCTTTATGGTCTTGACTATTTTAGCTCGCAGTAAACATGTAAATTCTGGGAATTTTGGTACTGTAACATAGGTCTGTCCTGGTGCCAAGAATTAGATAATAAACCAGTGTAATAAGCTCATAAATGAGGTTCGACGTAACTTCTCGGCAATCCTTGACTCACATGGAGACAACTCAGATCTCACCGAGGTTTGGACATTGTTACAATTCTTCCTCTAGAGGGCGACGTTTAGCTGAGCATAACTAAGCAGGGAGGGGAACGTGTGCAGAGTATAAGCAGAGGACACCGGCCAGCTATTTATCCTGTACTTGTACAGTAACAGCATGACAAATAGCTGCTACGCTGACGGAACCAAGTCAGGTCTGTCCCACATTTAGAGGTGCAGCACTGTGACTGTTTCTGCGTGTTTACCTTGTTTCTTGGCAGTTCGTGTGATGGTGTCTTTGAAGGTTTTGCAGCTGGAGTTGTCTCCTCCACAAACTCCGCACTTGTCCTCCTGCTTTGAGGAGCCGACCACGCCGTCACAGCCCACTTTCTGTTCATGAGGACGTGGAAAGTTTAACACATCTGAACACATACAGCTGCCTTGCTCTCTCTCTCTCTCTCTCTTTGTTATACACATATGAAGTCACCCACCTCACACTCTCCACGCACACACACGCTGTGCGGGTCCTTGTATGAGCAGCGCGTGCCGTCCAGGACCATCCTCTGCATGAGGACCACATCGCGAGTCTCCTTGGACTGGCAATGCAGGTGGCAGCGTTTGTTAGCTGGGAAACAAACATAAGCACACAGAAGTGGCCCAATCATACAGATGTTTCAGAATGGGACACTGGCGGTCCACTTTTGCTGATTTTCATCTTTATAACAGACATGTTATTATGTTTTATTTTCTGAATGGGCCCTCCGTGAGTCAGCGTGACGCTCCGTCTCATTGTGTCTGTCTGTGTGAGTCATACTACCACTACATGAGCCTCCCGAGACAAAACCTGGCAGTTCATCCCAGTGAGAACGAGCACTCCTACTTCACGTTTATTACAGATGGACATAATCCAGAGACCTTCTCTCATGGTGCTTTGACACTAATAAGCAGGTGGCAGACTCTACCGTGGAATTACATGTTATATATTTTCTCAGGTTGAAGTGTGAATGTGCAGGAACAAAATGTGAATTCTCTTCTGCAGTGTGTGAAATCTGTTGTGATAACTGAGGGACCTGTGCATGTGCATTACAGGTGTGATAATATGTTTGAGTCACAGTGCAGGTACATTTGTAATATATTTGTGTCTCTAAAAAATTGTATGTCTCTTTTATCCACTCAGTCAATGTGTGTGTTTATAATGTGTGTTTTTAGTGATACCAAGATGGTTAAGAAGATATTCATTTTTCCCATTGAAAGGTTTTTTTTATATGTTTAGAGAGATAAAATATGCAGGGGAATATGCAGGTTAAATATATTAGCTTGACTCCACTGATGTTTTCCACACAGCAGCTATGGCATCAAAAAATTACACAGTACTTTACTTTAACTTTAAATGAATTAATTATCAATTTTTGAGACTTTCACCAGGTCCAAAGTTTTAACTAAAGAATCACATTGGTTTACAAGGATGTCCTCTTTGTTTAAACACTGAAAATAGGAGACAATGTGGGGCCTCTGATCTAACATGAGAAACCACAGGTTTGGATGAATTCCTCTAAACAGCTGTGTTAACAGTCACACACACAGAGCTGCCTTACGCTTCATGTTTCTTTGCTTCAGAGTATTTTACAGCATATCTTTTTTGGAAAAGACTCAAATAGATATGAAAAAGCAACAGTGTGTCAAACATCCCTAAACAACTTCTACAATTTCACACTTAGAGCAGACGCACTCTTTTTCTTTCCTCTCGCTATCTAGAACTCAGGAGATGACAGACCATGAATGGAATTCAATTTCACCTCCCTGTTCACTTTTTCTCCCTCTCTCACACACACTGACATGCACATCTGTGCTCGCACACCAACACACACTCATGGAAAAGTAATTTGAGACAGAGAAAGGCTTGCTGAAAAATATGGCATTTAGAAATGATAAGAACCGAGAGTAACTATTTAGCGAGGCCCCTCTTAGGGGAGTGTGCGTAGCGTGACCTCCGATTAGATATGGAGACAGCTCAGCACTTTTCTCTAGGGTTGGCCTTTAGTTGGATGATAATTTAATACCTATCAGGAGGCAGTGACACCTCCACTTAGAGCAGAGACATGGTGGTTGTGACAACCACACACACACACACACACACACACACATTTTAAAACTACAGTAAGGTGTCTTTAGGGTGGGATCCCATTGCAAATTTGACAGTTTGTATGTGCACACATGGATGGAGAAAAAGATGGTGGAAGAGTTAGTGAAGTTGGATGACATCAGCGATTGGGTGGAGAAAGAAGACACCAAGTTCAAAGAAGGTAATTGTTAAAAGAGATGCCGCGTTTTTATGGGAGGGCGTAGTTGTAGTTGAAAGCTGTACTCAGACTCAGCAGGACAGCCAGATGTCGATGACCAAAACAGAACACAACCTATATATAAAATCTTCTTAAACCCAACCGCATTCGAGAATTATGTGTTCGCTTCCTCCTTTTGGCTTTCGTTCGTATTTAAAACCTCTACAATGTATCATCATAACTCAGAGTTTGTCATTCTCAGGCTCTTTTTT
>JBAJHX010000053.1:14774463-14790886 GCA_037176925.1 Amniataba percoides | reverse complement strand
GTCAAATACCGTACACACCATACATTACCATTTTAGCAGTACAACATTATTATTATATTAAACTTTGCTACATAGGTAATTTTAGGATGAAGTTTAAGTCTGTGTGTGTGTGTGTGTGTTTGTGTGTGTGTTTCTTACTGAAGATAGCGTCCCAGCTCTTGCATGCTACATCTGGACCAGTGAAAGCGGTGGAAGGCAGCTTGCACCAGCGGAGCCATGATGCTGCCCATGTGCACCTCGTCTCCACAGCGGTTCCCCTGGCCGTCGTGCTCCATACCCAGCCTGCAGAGAAACGTGTGGGGGGCGGGTGAAAGAGAGAAAGAGGAGAGAGAGAGATTAAGGAGATGGACCAACAGAGACAGATTGGGAACACGCGAGATGAGAAGAAGAAGAACAAGGAACAAAGGGGAGGAAGGTAGCAGCAATTCTCTCATCAGATATCGGCTGAGGTGACCAATGGACCAAAACTGTAATAAATCAGTACAGTTTTATGCGTGACTACTTGTTTGTCTTTTGCTGTAGCATGAGAGCGAGATTCATTATGACAAGTGCACTTACACGTGTCCGGTCTCGTGTGCAACCACGAAGGCGGAGGAGAAACCGTCCTCGTGGTTCAATGTGCAGCTCCTCACCGGATGACACATGCCCGTCACTGGTGCGTAACCTTGGCAACAAGGAAGAGACACAGTCTTCAGGTTTAGTCAAACTTGTTAGCCAGGATTTCATTCAAATGTAGCTCAAATGGAGTCACAAAGTTACAAAGAGAAAATGCGAATTATTGTGTTTCCATTGATGACTGTTATCCAAATCTTAGAAGCGCAGAAGTTGTTGCTTATTCTCCAGTCAGGTAATCCACTGCCAGAGAAGAGGGGAAGAGAGTGAAACCTCTAACAATGTGTAAAACAATGTATAAAGCCTGACATACATGTTTATGTTAAATATGTTTGCTTTATTTATTAATTCATGATCTGAGGTTTCTGACTTTTGGTATTTTAGTCTTCTTGATGGAGTGTAACATTTGGTGGACTGATTTTTCAAATTTTCAGAAAAACAGCTGCATGGACACCCACCTACTACTGTGTTGTACTGAAAGCTGTGGAGAGTGGCAAAGCAAATGCAAATTTTGCAGTTGTTTAATTTTGATTAAATATAGGCCTACATATTCTTAAAATTGAATAATATTCCATTTAGTTGAAGTTGGGCTCTAGGCAACCCTTTGACTACATATATTGAAATACACATTTTAAAGTCTTAAAGTGCATTTATGTTATTCAAATAATCTAATGATTTTGCTCACGTTTGACCTTAAATCTGACACTTATTACCTTCAAAGAAACGCATTATGTATACTACTTACATATGGACTCTTTCACACACACAAACGTGTGCCTGTTCGTGTGTCTTATCCAAGCACTAAACTGTCGCTTTCCACCCCTACACATGCCAATCTCCAACTCCCTGTGTGCTTGTCTGTCCTGTACTGCCTTTAATTGTGGAACTGTGGCTGGCTCTGCTCTGCCTATTGATTTTCTGCTGCTGAAGGCTGAGCCCAAGGGCAGCTGAAGGGCTTCTGGATAGCTAGGCCACTGCCTTTAGAGGCCTCTCCCCTGGGCCTGCCTGTTAGCCTGCACTCTGCTGCACAGAAAACCACCAACCACTAAACCCACAGTGCACTATGCAGCTCTATGAGGCAAAGGAAGGAAGAGGGGAGATTTTTGTGCGTACGAGTTTCGGGTCCTCGAAAGGTTGGCCTTGCAGTTCAGATGTATGCGCTATATGTGAAACAGGGAGGGTTCAGTCTATGTTCACGTTACCCTGCATGCCCGTGGGACCAAATTCCTGTCGTGTGAGGAAGATGGCGTGGTCGTGATACTCAGCGTCTCCTGTGTCCTGCTTCTGCTGCAGGAAGGCCCAGCGGCACACGTTCTCCAGGCTCTGAGATGGGTTCCCCAGTTCGATCAGACTCATGGACTGAACAGAGAGACACACGCAGAGGGAAAGAGAGGAAGGTGTAAATATTAAACAAAAAATTAAAAAAAAAAAAACGGGGACCAAACCTGCTTCTTGTTTCAGTTCTGGTACAACAACATTTTATTCAACCCTGTAGGGGGCAGTGTCACAATGTTATTTATTGTCAGCACTTCGTGCAGATTGCTTAAGTGTACAACACACACACACACACACACACACACACACACACACACACACACACGCTACAGCACTCACACAATAATGCTTCAGATCATGTAATCTTGATGGTTTAATAATGAACATGAAACTGAACACAGAGCTGCCTATTAATGAGCTATGCACTAATACTCAAAAACATGTCTAATTATAGAATATGTACTTATGATTAAATGCATAATACTGACACCCACACAAACACCCAGATGCCAGCCATTCCTTTTATTCACCTTCACCTCTCTTCCTTGTTAGGATCTCCCTTCCCCTCCCTTTTCCTCCCTACATTCTGCTGTGGAGGTCTTTCCATCTCTCTCATCCACTGCTCGCTCTCTACGTTTCCTCGCTGTTTTCACACATGCACAATGCACAGCTGAATCCACACAGTGGAGAGCGCGTGTGTGTAGCGTGTAGTGTGAGTGCACTGCAGTGAAGACATATGGCCTGCCTCTGCACAAACACCCCTCAGACAACGTGTGCACGCTTTATCGTGTTCATCAGGTGCTTGTGAGCGTGGCTGCGTTTTTTGTGATCTTTAAAGATGTATTTGTACCGGTCAGTTGGGTGTACCCATTGTGTTGGAGTGTGTGTGTGTGTGTGTGTGCATGTGTGTGTGAAGTGTGGGTGCGCCTGCATTCAGGGTCACACAGCCAATCTGCAGGCTGTCTGGGTGCAGCTCTGTTGCCACGGTAATTGGGGATGATGGACAGCCCGAGCTTTGGCTGAAGCTGCATAGGGGCTGGCCCAGAATGACCAATGTAGAAGTTTGCGTGTTTGTGTGTGGGAGTGTGTGTGTATCCAGAGCTCTGCTGGGACTTGTAGATAGGGGAGGAAGAGATAAGGCTACAGCAGCAGAAGTGTATCACAGAGCACCTAACCACCAATAAAATCATTTGCATCATCCTGTGGGGTAATCCCTGCCCTTCTCCATTCCTGCCATCTCTTTCCTTGTCTCCCTTTTCCCCTGTCTTTCCCTTCAGCATAGCCAGATAGAGTTACAGTCAAGAAGAAAAGGATGCTACCCCCATCGTCCAGTCTCTCTGTTTATGAATGAGGGAGGGCTATCATTGATTGTTTATCTTTGCCTGGACTTCCCATGATTCTGTGCTGCAGCCTACTGGGAGGAAGGCTGATTGCATAACCGGCAGAGTTTCTGTGTGCTTTGGTTCTGAACTATGAAGGCGTGCGACTTGAAAACACTCCCCTGGGATGCTGCATGCTTTTAGTTCCTCTTTTGCTCAGTCCACTGGAATAACAGGCTCCGGGCATCAGTGCGTGCTGATGAGTGCGCGCGTGTGTGTCTGTGTGTTTGTTTATGTGTGTGTGTGTGTGGATGTGTGTGTCCGACTTGACTGTGCATACTGTAGGTACTTAAAGCGATTGTCTCCGTCGACTTTTCTGCAGAACTCGTGTCTTGTCACGTCTTACCTTGCCGTAGCCAAGCATGATAATCCGCACCAGCACCACATTGATCTTTGCTCCCAAAGACTGGTCATGGTAGATCTCATTCACCTGGAGGAACACAAGAGGGGACACAAGTCTTAGTAGAAGAAGAAGTGTCCCCTAACATTTAAAGGGTGTGCAAGTTATAACTTATAACAGCTTCATTACTTGTTGAAAAATATTTGAGTAATGCTTTATAGATCAGCAATTCAAATAACAACTTTTGAGTTAAAAAAGTTAGATGGGAAGATTGATACCTCTATGATAAATATGAAGATATGCCTAGGTTATGACCAAGACTGCATGCATGAAGGAACAACGAGCCTCGCTCTGTTCAAAGCCGATAAAAGCCTCCTACCAGCAACTCTAAAGCTCACTAACAAACTAAACTTTCTTTGTCTTTCCATGGAAATACTAAAAGCGACATGTTCAGTCAGACGTCTCATGTTCAAATGTCAGTAATAGCAACAGAACATAACTAGAATTTGTTGTCTTGGGTCTGACCTTGTCTTTTTCCAGAGATAACAACTTAGATATATTGGGGAGTGATGAGCTAATATCTTAACACTCCCCCACAAACTGATCTGATAACTGATTTATAAAACCTTCTTACATGTCTAATTAACCATGAATAAATCTATTAGTTACAAATAATGAAAGTGAAGATCTGAGTAAAGTGTCCCATCTAAGTTGAGGAGAATGCGAGGAACTGGAGGATTCAAAGCAAGGAAAGGGCATAATGCAAGGAAACAAGGTAATGTGTGACAAGGGAGATGCAGTGAGCATTATACTGGTGAGGAAAAAGAGAGAGGGAGAGAGAAGGGTAAATTGGTGCAGGAGTTGAGGCCTGCTGTCCTCAGTGGCTATGTGCGGTGCCTAATGAGGCAAAGGGATGTAAAAACAGACAGCCGTAATGAGATGGCTGATGGACGCGCTGTGGAGAAAGAAACACACATGGGTGCAGAGACGAAGAACAAAATAGCAGACACACCCTGAAAGGTATAAGAGAGAAGGAGAGAGAGAGAGTGAGTTGAGGAATGCTACGAATAGAGGCAGAGAGACAGAGGGAAGGGAAAGAGACAAGAGGCTGAGCAGAGAGGGGAGAAGGAGCACCGAGGCGGAGTGAGGAAAGAGAAAGAGCTTGAAAGGGAGCGGAAACGGTGCATTCTTAGAAAACAAATGTAGCATGGAGCGGCGGTGAAGGGTTTTAAAAGAAGAGGGAAGAAACGCGGAGTAACCCGACGCTCAGTTCCATGCGCGGTGTAAAGTCGGAAATTCCAGCATCCTATTAGGAAAAATCAAGTGGAGCGATCATTCGAGTCAGAATCCCAATTTATTAACCACAAACCATCTGGAATAAATTCATTTGATTACATCAACACATAAACATGGCGGCAAACGTAAAGGCTTAAGAGCTTAACATCATTTTCAGAAAACCTCAAATTGAAGTTGTATTGGATCCTCAGCACTGGCATTTGTGCTATCAGGAACATCTGTCTGGTAAAGGATCTAAATAAACACATCAGCCTCCTGAAAAATGTAAATTTACAGTTGCCAGCAGTTTAAGCTAACTTGCTAATGTTGTCAAATATTAAAACAACAGCGGGTTCAGGGGAAGCAACATTTTACGCTGGGAACGTCAAACCCTGTGGGCATCCATTTGTTGGTTTTCCAGGCTGGAACAGTCGGAATAATGGAGGCTGTAATTAGTCTGTGAAAGTAAGTGGGGCTTTTTGACCTTCGACTGTGAATGGAAAACAGCATTACGTGAGGGAAAGGAAAGAGAAATACTCGAAGCTGTGATTATAAAGCATTATAAGGCTATGCAGCCACATTTGAGGAGCACTGCAGAGGTTCTGCTGTTTCTGCAAAGTCTGTGCACTTGCAAGCAGCAGATTAAAATGTAAATGGTTAAAAGTGATGCAGTGGAGGCTGCAATTTCTGCAAAAACACTGAATCCTACACTTCCCAAAATGCATCTTACTTAAATAAAGTACTTCAGCAAAATGCACCTTAAGTATAAAAAGTGTTCACTATGCAGAACTAAAATGTAAACAGCATTTTACTGCTGCTGTTTTCTAAGCTGATCATATGAATTTGATGGAAAATCATAATCTGCAAACCACTTTGTATCAGTCAGAAAAATGTCGTGGTGTAAAAAGTGAAACATTTACCTTTGAAATGTCAGGAAGTATAAAGATGCGAAAAAAAAGGAAATACCCATTTCCATTACAGTATTGTATATACACTACACAAATTTCAGAGGCAACCACCTGTAATTGTTTTTTAATACACTTTCCGTATTTGATAATGCTCTTTGGTTCGAGGGACGGAGGAGTGGCAGGGAAGAGTTTTACAGAGGGACACAAGGAAAAGTTTTGTTTCAGCGACCTTCAGCTCCATGTTCTTGATGCTTCTTTTACACATTAAAAAAGATTCAAGAAGAGTTGCTAAGCAACCACCAAACAAACAGAGAGTTCTGTTGTCTTCTCGGTTTAACCCTGTCTGCGACTCTGTGTGTGTGTGTGTGTGTGTGTGTGTGTGAGACTGCGTGTGTGTGTCTGCAGTTTTCATCCTTCCTGTCTGTCTGGCTACCTACTGGTATTTCTGTCTCTGTCTCTCATTTGGTAACATTTGTCTCACTCCCTCATTATCTTGGCAGGCAACTGACACACAATGACTGTGTGTGTGTGTGTGTGTGTGTGTGTGTGTGTGTGCGTGCGTGCGAGAGAGAGAGAGAGAGAGAGAGAGAGAGAGAGAGAGAGAGAGAGTGTAGTTGTATTTGATTTTCTGAGTTGACACGGACACTTGGGTGGGTCATTTCACATTTGGCCTGATGCAGCCCGTTTCCTTGACAACAGTTAGGCCAATTAGGGGCAGTTGACTTCCAGGTGACCCTGACACCACAAGTTCCACTTTAATGAGACACACACACAAACATACACACACTCTTTCAGTCCCAACTTCAGCTTTTTGTGTCTTTAACGCTCGCTTGCAGTTGGACGCTTCACACACAGATGCTGCAAACTGAAAGGCACATATGGCACAGCAATTCATAATCCCAAACACACTCATATATTCACTGAGATCTGCGGATCCATGCATGCACACAACACACACGCACATACACCAACGCGGTTCCTTATTCAGACTGTGCAGAAATGTCTCTCATTAATGCTGCTGGCTCCGTGTGGCTCTGACGCTCCGATGGCCGACGACAGGTGTCATTACTTACCACCCAGGCTCCAGGTATCTAAGGAGGCCTCGGTCTGTCTGTCTGTTGTGACTAATGCGGGCCTAGAGGTCAGCAAGGCACAAAATCATTACCATCAGATAACTAATGCAGCCTGGGCCTGTCTATTAACTCTGCAAAAGGGAGGACAAAATCTAGAGAGAAGGGAGGAGAAAACTGCAATCAAAGGCACTATCAGAGACTGTTTGACCACACGACCCAGAGGTAAGATTCAGATGCTCATAATTGGAAATATAGGCACATTTGAATCGTGTTTACAAACAAAACCCATGTAAATAAACCCTGAGTGGCACCGGGAAACATTAATAACTTCAACTCTGCCGTTGTTAGCCCGCACTTTTACAACTTGCTAATCAGATTCAGTTTCAGTAGCAAAGCGAGAGAATGAATTCAGTCCCCGAAGCGAGAACAGGAAGGAAGGCAAAGACATGTTAACTGCTGCAAAAGCAAAGCAAACAGGTGTAAATTTGCCAAGAGGGAGGGGAAAAAAGAAAATGGTAGGGATGCTTCAGTTTGAAACCCAAGAAGAAGAGAGACACGTGCGGTTCTGTCACAGGGCAGCGGGCGGGGGGGGGGGTGTGTTCTACTTTTAATCTGCACTTTATTAGCTGCTGGCACCTCGTCCAAGTTCACACCTGCATTTAGTTACAATGATACCGTACTTACATACCTTACTTATATAGTAAAATGTTCAAAAAGGTAAAAAGGAAAAGTGTCTGTTTCTATCTGGATTTGACTGTTTTGTTACCCTCACTAAGATTAAGGGATACTCAGTAACACGCTAATAGAGGCTCATCCTCAAACTTTAATGAAGCGAATATTTTCACAGTGCTTCATACTCCGAGCTCATGCGTTTTAATCAACTCATAATGGAGCGTAGGCTTCATTTATTGGGCTTGATTTTTTTTTTTTTGGGAGAACAATTTGTTAATGTGCATTAAAAAAACACTCTCAGCTGCTGATGAGACAGAACTGAGTCATCAAATAAAATCTGGCTAGAGTGCCACATAAATTAGACAAGACTTTGGACTAGCTTTTCTACATCTCTTTGTCGACACACATGGGAATATTTAAAAGCCCAGAATTTGAGCTCCCAGCCTGACAGTGCTCCTTACATACCTGTGACACTTCCAGCTAACAAGGTGTCTATTATTACCTGGACTAGCTCTCTCTCTCTCTCTCTCTCTCTTTCCCCAGCTCTTCCTGCCACTTATTAATGTGACTTTTCGCTGCCTCCGGGAGCTTTGGCGAAGACGAGACTGAGCGATTGGCACCACTTCCACGGGGCTCTTGCGGAAATTATCACATAGCGGGGACATAAAGGTGCAGACGAGGTACAGCTCGGTGTACCAATATGCATCATCGAACATACGCACGCACATTTCTCTCATCAGCAGCGACTATTCATATCCGCGGAGAGCGTGATTAACACTTTGCGGCACCTCTCTAAAGGTCTCCATTAATAGGTGAGAAAGACAGGTAGACAGACAGATCACTTTTGGCCACTAAATCTATCAGCGTGATGGCCGCCACAGGAAGTTCGCTGCACAATGGCTCCCACTTGGCATTTGGCACACTGGATATTTTACGGGATTTGCCACAACATTGTTGCTACAACCCTCTTCTATTCAAGCGCCCATGTCAGCCCTCTCTGTCACCTATTTTATTTATTAACATCGCCCTTTACTGTCGCCTTCTTTCCATCTCTTTTGTGTTGTGCACTAATGCTAATACACAGACACCTGTTTTTGTGGTTTTAAGTCTCACTTCAGACCCTTAAAACATGTCACTTAAAATCACATTTAAAATCACCTTTTACACATTTTATCAAAATAATCAGAGGGGTAAAAGTCTTGCTGGATGAAGTGGGTTTTAGTGAAATCTTGAGTTGAGAGGTTAGTTTTCATGCATCTTTTCTTTTTCACAAAATAGGTGAAGAATCCTCCCATTGTCCATCTTAATCCTTAATCCATTCATGTCCCTAGATTTACTTAATTTCAGTCACAGAAACCATCACAAAAGACATCCTCAGTGCATCACTTTGTGTTGAGAGAGAAGTAGAAGTAGTAGTCGTAGAAGTACAGATTATTTTATTCTTCCTCATTCCACTGTATAAGTTTTTAAATGTTGCCACCTCTGTTTTCCAATGTCAACGTCTGCCCTCTATTGTTCCAAAAAGCGCACGTTTATTTGTGCATTTATTTGTGTGAAAATTCTCATCCATTGATAGATTGACTGGCTCAGTGAATAACTGAGCCCCACTGAGACATCCATCCATCCATTTTCTGTACCACTTATCCTGTCTCACAGGGTTGCAGGGTGCTGGAACAAAAATACAACGTGGGGAAGGGAGGTAAGCACATGGGAAAGGAGTGGGAAGGAGAATTACCACGTTTAACTGAACACACGCGCAAACACACACATGCACACGCGCACACACACGAGCGCACACACACGTTGACACTTCTGCTGAACTTCGCAGACAGGATTTAGTGGTTTTCTGTGGGAGCTCTTTGATGTCCTACAGACAGCAGTATCGCCCCCTATCTCGCACACACACGCACACACACTCAAGACTAAATTGCTCACCTTGACCCTTTGCTCACTTCAGCAGTCAGTCAAACAGACAGACAGAAAGACAGAAAGACAGAGGTGCAGGCCGGTAAATAAGTCACAGACGAAGAAGCAGAGAAATTCCAAAAGATGAGCAAAAATAAACTTTGAGCAGCTATGCACAAAATGTATGTGGCGTTTTGTGCTGAAACACAAGCACTTTGTTTATCCTTTGAAGGTGGCTGTAGGACAGTGTAACAGCTGCTGAATCAAAAGATAGATGATCAGTTCACTCACTCACTTTTTTTTTTTTAGGTGTGCTGAAAGTGTAAACATGTATACAGAAGCCTTTCTGCCACATGCACTCATTTAGCCTGGAAGTTAGGACAATTAAGAAGGGGGATTTGAGCAGAGAAGAACAGGTAGAAGCTGGAAAAATACTTCATATCATGGCATAACAATGTAAAAAAAAGTGCCCTTATTTCTGATGGCCTGTGGGTAATAAAGAAAAGAGAAAGCATCTCTGTCCCTATTTGTGTGGTTAAGCAGCCACTAACTCCAATAACTCAAAACCCCTCCCTGTGTATTAGTTCCTTTACAGGGCACTCATGGCAAACACATCTCTCTTCCCTTCTCCTAAATTTACCTTTGTACGTCTTCTCATAAAACCTCCGTTAGCGCTCACATTATACTTAGAAAGTTTTTTTCAACATCGTTGAGGATTTGTTGCTATAAACTACAGGAGCTGGGAGTAACAATGCAAAAAGGGCTCAGTGCAGAGCGACTCGGTGCTGCCGAGAGACTGGGAGAAAGACAGGAAGGGAGAGAAATAAAACAGAGAGAAAGAGAGAGAGAGAGAGAGAGCACACCCATCCTGAAGTGAGCAAAGCAAACTTTCAAGAAGAAAGTCAGCCAGATGCCACGCGTGGGAGGCAGCCCTTATTTATTTATTTCTGTTTATCTGGCTGTCAGTAATTTATTCCGAATGCGCTGTTTAAAATACTCCTTCTCCCTCTGTCTCTCCATCGCTTCCCCACAGATTAGAGGGGGGCTGCGACAGGGCTGCGAATTCCCTTCTCCTATATTGTCTAACAAATATCTAAAAGGGGAGGCAGAGAGAGCACAGCGGCTCTTGTGCTTTCTCAAGCGCTGAGCTGAGACAAAGAGGTGTGGTAGGATTTGTTGCTGTGTGCTTGCACCTGCTTAACAGTCGGAGATTGGTTCCTTGCACAGTGGGTCGCAGTACGAGCAAAAGCAAACAGGAGCACGCACACAAACAGACGCGCGCACATGCCGGCGCTCCCCAGCATGTGCACGAACGAATGTGCGCAAACAGCACTCACACCGCAGGTTTAATTTGCAAAGATTAAAGTCTGCAGTGTGTTCAGTGTCACACCAACACACACACACACAGAGACACACACACGTAAAAACACCTGGGAGTTTGAGTGCTTGGCTAAGTGTTGTTGTGGCCTGGAGCATACTGCCTGCTGTTTCTGCAGCTCTCTCTCTCTCTTTCTCTCTCTCACACACACACACACATGCACACACACCTTCACAGACACACACAAACACACACTCACAATGAATGATGACATGACACAAAGCCTGATGAAATGATATGTAGGAGCCCCGTCAGAGCACACAACTCACCTAACACACACACACACACACACACACACACACTCAAACAAATGAAATCTCATCATATTCAGATAGAGAAGAAAGGATTACCTGCGGCTGATTGCTGGATGAGAACATGTAGGAAGGGAATTGAATCCTCATTCAGTTTCTGTGTGTGTGTGTGTCTGTGCTACCCTCTTTCTTTGACCTCTCTGTGACTTACTTCCCATTCAACTCAAGTGGAACAATTTTCTCATAGAAAAGGTTTTTTTTTTTTTTAACATGACAGTAAGTGTCTTTTTTGGACATTTAGGGTACGCGTGAAGGAAAACAACCTGAAATATCTGCAAATTACAACGACTTCATTTCTTCTCTAACTGACGTATTTGTCTTCTTCTCTGTCTGTGTGTTTATGTGTGTGTGTGTGTGTGTAAGCCACCAACACTTACGATGTTCATGAGCGTGAGCAGGTACTTCTGGACGTGCTCCTTCCCGTGGAACTGGACCACCGAGTCGTCGACGCCCAGCAGCACCTCGATGTTGTAGGCTCTTTCCGGGCTGTGTCTGCGCGTTCGCCCCGCTCGTGTGTGGTTGATACTCTGCTGCACACCGCGGTACAGAGACTCCAAATCCATCAGCCCACCGAGATCGGCACCTGGAGATGACACAGGGATATGAACAGAGGCACATAAACTCACAAGAAAAGAAACTTTGTTTTGTAGTTTCGATTGTATAATCAAACAGCATCCAACTAATATATTATGGCGTATTCAAATAATAATAATTCAAGCAGGTAATCAGTGGTAACCTGCAACCAACCAGGGGATTGGACAACTACCAGGTCATTATCCAAGGGATTAAACCCGAATTATCTGTTGTCACAAACCGATGTTTGACCAGCTGAGCTAAACTTATTACAGTCTCTGCATATCTGTGTGGCACATTGTGCATGAACCATCCTTTACCGGACAGAAACGATTCACAAAGTAACTTCAGCGTTTGTGGCGTCCCTCTGTCTTTACCATTACCTTACTGGGCAAACATTTATTGTTAATCTCTCTGTAAGCTTTGCTGTATCCTCGTGTCTTGCTCCCTCTGCAGCATTACAGTGTTTTGAGCACTTTTGTCGTGTTCCTGATGTGCGTGCATGCCACACACTCCCATCCATGTCCACGTGTGCACTTGCACGTCGTCGTCTGCCTGCTGCCTGTCTTCTGTTTGCTATCCAAGACACTAGTTGACAGAATCGAGCATGTGTGTCCCTTGTAACCGGTGGTAACGGTGCGGCTATCCTACACAGATCCTCTCCTAATCAACCAAATATTTTCTACTCCCATCTGAATAAAAGCAGCAGATGGTGCTTGCTAAACACATGGATTAAGACGGCTCCCTCACACGGGGGCTGCCCACCCTGCTCTTTTCTTGGCTTGCTAAATGCCGGAAAAAATGCAAATTACACAAGAAACTCAATTTGAGGTTATTCCATCGGAGAGCGCGCAACCTACAACGGCCCCAATTTGCTCAGATCACTAATTACTCCACTGGTTTTGCCTACACAGGTATGTCAGACAGTGTGTAGCCATGTTTGGACGTTTTTGGATAAGTGCAGTCCTGACTCCTGTATTAAGTTCTAAGTGTCTAGTCTGCTCTTTCTTGGCAAAAAGTCGGAGTCAGTGAGGATACAGAAGATAAATTGTCCTGTCTCTGGAGCCAAGGCCATCCTTCCCTCACTCGCTGTCCTCCCTCATCACAACCCCTCCCCCCTCCTCTCTCTCTCATCCTCCTGGTATGTAGACACAGTGTGGCCTCGCTTGTATGGAAGTCATGCAGTCTTGAACATGTGGTCTCCATGGATTCAACAAAGTACTATCCTCCCCAACTCCAGCCAAGGCCTCCCGCAGCCAAGGATGACACACTTGCAATACACAGAACGGCGCTCACGGTGTATTGCAAGTGTGTACTGCAGATGCTTGTGCGTGGACAAACATTTCCAATTGGGCTATAAATCACTGTTCCAGCAGGGGCTTTAATTTGGTTGAAGCTCGGGTGTGGGCCTGACCGACTGTAACAGATACCCTGTTTTTTCGACTGTGGAGCTTTATTTGAAGGTGCTGGATGGTAAGTTGATTCAACATGTGGCGCGAGGGGACAGTCAGAGCTCCGGTGTTTTCAAATGCACACGGTCAGAACGAGTGCTGAGCAGAAGTAAAAAAAGAGCGAGATGCGAGAGGAAGATGCAGCGAAGGCGAGGGGAGAGAAAGAGAGATCTGCCACCTTGTCTCCCAATCAGCAAGGGGCATCCCGCTTTCCCACTCCCTCTTATGCAAGGTTTCCAAGGCAACGGGCTCATGGGTAAAACAACGACCGCGTGGCTAATATTGGCTCCTGAGTCGCGAGCAGAATGAATCTGGAAGTCTGAATATGATCCCATATCTGCCCACATTCCAGTGAGTGACAGAGAACCCACACAAAAAGAGCGAGAAGCAGGAGAAGGGGGGCAAAGATGGAGACTAATACAGAGAAAGACGAGACTACGAGAGGAAAATTTAAAGATTTTTTTTGCAGTGCGTACTTTTATTTTGTTTCATAACTCGTCTCTCTCTCTCTCTCTCTCTCTCTCTCCAAACATCTCTTCCCCTTGTTAGTAGAGGAAACTGGATTTAAGGCAGTGTGCTTCACAACAACCCTTGGCTCTTCCTAGTTATATAGTTGCCTTTAACGAGCCTGATGTCATAACCACACCATCTGCTTTTAAAGACAGGTCCAGATATTTTTTACCTTTTGCTTATGTAATGTTGAGACCAAATACAGAAGAAAAAAAAAACAAACAAAAAAAACCACACGCTATTGTGTTCTCACTTTTAACTCTGCGCCTTTGCAAAATTGCAGTACCTTTAAAACTGCAAATGAGACAGTGCGGGAACATTGCATAACGTGGGGACACAGCTGTACGGCAACTGGAAGGAATAAGGTAGAGATGACTCAAAGTGACACCGGCAGAGTGGAAAACAAGAAGTGACTAAACCTAAAGGTTGCGGGGGGCCTGGCCGGGTGGCGAGTCGGACCGCTCAGACCTCTCCGACTCATCGCACTCCTGTCCTTGCTTACACTTTGCTCGAGCGCTGTTTTTCTCTCGCTTCAGCTTTTAGGAGCAAGTTTTTCAGAGAGGACTCCGGAGGAATAACATGCAAAGGGAGACTGAGGGAGGCGGTGAGGGAGGTGAGAGGTAGAGCTGAGGGGTGTGATGGATGAGAGAGAGAGATGAGAAGAGACCAGAAGGACCTTGGGTGTTGTGAGTTCCGCTTCAAGCTATTGCAGTGATGGAGAATATCGCTCGCTTGTAGCGCATGTGGGCCTGCGTGCGACTGCGGGGCAAAGCGTCGGGGCGCGTTTCTCACAGCAGTCGCCCAAATTAGCCTCTGAAACCTGGCTGTTGGCACTCTCAACCTACAGACAGCGGACTGATCATAACATTGTTCTTTTTTCCTCAGTTTGAGTCCCCCTCTTCCTCTTCTTCCTTCTCCTCCTGCACCTGTGAAACTTTCTTTTCCTCTTCTTTCCCTGTGCTCATTCTCCATCCTCATTTACATTTTCACGCTACTGTCTGCATCCCTATAAACACCGCCCACCGCCCGTCCACCTCCACACACACTCTCTCCTAGTATTCACATTCAGGTGGGGTATAGACCGCGGCCTTATTAGGAGACAAAGGTTCTTTGTCTTTCAACCTTTGCAAAATGTCAAGAATGTCTGGTTGCCCACTGAATACAAGGTGGGGGGGTGAGGGGGTGATGGTGGTGGAGAGAGTACGGAGATACTATAAGCCACAACAAGAGAGAGAGAGAGAGAAAGAACGGTCTTGATAATTCAGGTCAAGTCACATCTTACTACTGAGCAACGGTCTTTGCGACTGTTTGGCAGTCATGTGTTGCCCTGATCTGCACTCGGGAGCGACACTGTTTGATGACTTGCTTTGACCGTACAATAGTCACTCTAGCAAGCTTCAAGGCGTGTGCACAAGACTGTGTGTGTGTGTGTGTGTGTGTGTGTGTGTGTGTGTGTGTGTGTGTGTGTGTGCGCAACCATAAGGATTCAGTGGAGTCTGTATGCCACAGTACGTAAATATCCGATTGTTTGGCACTGTATTGTAAAACACACACACATTCAGCGACGCACACATTACCATGTGGTGGCAATGAATGTATTTTGCAGGGCTGGTTAGCTGGCAATACAATAAAAACATGCTCTCTAATAATGGCGCCCACTTGACTTGTAAAATTAAATAAGCTAAGCAAAAAGAGACTGGGGCTCTCTTTTGTCAGTGATTACAAAACTATATTTGTCACTTTTTTTCTGAGTAAAATGGAGCTGCGAACACATCTGAGACCTACCTACAACCTAGTTCAAGCACACTCCAGCGTTTAACCACAAGCGCAGTCTCACAGTTTATGGTCAAGTCTCGCATGACTTAAAACACAATTAAGTCTTGGGAAATAAAGCTGGTGTTAACTTGTGTGGTTAGGGCTGCTAAATTGCAAGATTATGCAACTTAAATGTGCCACCATGTGTTTATTTGTCAGAGGAAAAAGGAATAATGAAAGATTATTTGCTGCATTTCCTTGCAGAAATGTGGAAGTTATTTGAGAATGTGCTGGTCTGTTTCAGTTCTTACAGTGAAAAAGTAACTACTCAACTCATTGTTATCATATTATTATTATACTAATTATATGAAAATGCATTTTTGATTTTGAGGGTGTCTGCCTGTGCACACAATCTTCCCTCTGGGGTGATTAAAATCTTTTAGTGTCGTGTATTTTGCTTGTTTTTTAAAAAGATGCAGTGCTTATTTATGAGTGGCAGTAGTCGGGGGAGTGGGAGGAGGGGATGAACTCATTAGCGATTACCTGGGTTCAAGGCGGCCTGTCCATGGCGAGGCACAGTCATCTGCACACTTCAACTAATTTACTTACAGACACGTCGTGGTCACATAGCTCAGGGCATGAACATTTTGTCTCCCCAGTGACAGTTTTATGGGCTGTCATGGTGATGAGTGGCTCGGACAGCGCAGACTGTTAACGCTTGCTGCCTGCATCGGGGCAGGTAGCAACACGCGCTGTCCCACACAATGTCCTCGTGTGGCATGCTCATTATCTCCAAGCTGCAGCTACAGTATATGACAGCTGTAAAGGCTACACATTGTGGAGCACATAGTGAACTAATCATTGCCATAATCATACTGCCGTTAATTATTTAGATTGGCAATCAGCAATCTAATTTTACATGGACAGCTCCCTAAAGACCATAATAATTATTCATACATCAAGCACTGAACTTTGCCCATTCATTAATAACTGCTTTAGGTTAGGG
>JBAJHX010000053.1:14749539-14764627 GCA_037176925.1 Amniataba percoides | reverse complement strand
ACACACACACACACACACACACACACACACACACACACACACACACACACACACACACACACACACACACACCTGGCAGCCCTGAGGCTACCTCCAGGACAGAATGGGTGATGGAGCTGGAAGAAGGAAAAGAAAATGCAAGGAGTGGAATAAGTTGGGGAGGGTGATATAAAAAGATTGGAGAGGGGGAGGAGACGGGAAGAGAAGGGACAACATATTTGTGCACCATGAGATCGTTACGGTCTCTTATTTTGCCCTTTTGATTTTGTAGTATTTTGGTTTACTTTAGGGTAACATCAACAACAATGGATCACGTAACAGTACAGTTATGAATCTTTCAGTCTAGTTCTGAATAAAGGATCATCCAGACATCAGGTTGTGTATCTGTAGAGATGAGCACTCACAGACTCATCTTGTGTCTTTTTAGGAAAGCAGGTATTTTCTTGTTCCCTCTTTAAATGTCAATAACAACCAAAGCTGCCGAAGGTCAAATATGATTGACTATTTTGTAAAAGCTAACAAGATCCGTAACTAACCATTTACTGTCAAGGTGACTACAAGGTGAATTACGCACTGTAAAGTACAAAAAATGGGTCTGATCATGATGTCATTGTAGTGATCTGACAAATTAGTTTACAGGTGTTGGACGACTACGGCGCAAGTTAGAAACACTGAAGAAAACTTTTTGACTACAAGACTATAACAATATAATAAATAATTAAAATCTGGGAATGTGGTAGGAGAAAGAAGCTCTCCTTTTTAGCCTGCTCCTGATCTCTGCTTGAGGCTAGACTACGATATCTCTCCCAAATCTCTGGCTGAACTGGATTCTGTTGAGCTGGATTGTGGGGGATGTAGGTTTTGAAGAAGAATATATAGAATTTAAAAAAAAAAAAAAAGACTATCTCTGAATCTGCTCTTTCGGTTGTAATCACGGCTGCCTGCTGTCAAGGCTGTGGCTTTGGCGGAGACTAAATGTAGGAGAAACCAGCTTCCATGCTTAAGCTCTTAGATACAAAGACGTAAGGAAAATATATTTTGCTCCGTCGTGATGTTATGATGACAGATGCACTGTGGGAATACCCACTTTTGGGAGGTACTTTAAGGAATTACTGTCAGCTCCGGCTTACTGGAAATGCACAGATGAAGGAATATTGTTTCACTTAGTACAGAAAGTACACAGATACCTTTATTTGACATGTATCCTACATCTTTCTGTGTAACCGTATCCTCGTGTGAGCTAATAAGAGATTAGAGTGGAGAGACGGAAATCAGCTTAGTGAAACGTAAATCCCATGATCCAGTATTTATTCATCATTTCAAATCACTTTTGTTCTCCATATGTTAGCACAACACTACACCTCACATGCTGATCGAAATCACTGGATTCGTATTCCGCTGGGTTTCATTTCTTCTGATTAAAAGCAAAAACCAACATTTGCTTTGGAGCACCACGAGGTATACATTTACAGCTTGTGAGCCCGTAAAGCTGGCATTTTGACATGGCTAGGCACACAGGACCAAGGAAGTAAACACAGCTGTTGTGAGTTTCAAAAGTAATTAAACAGCTTGAAAATAATGACGGCATTTATTTTTTTTTTGTTTCTGAAAAGTTGAGTATTCGGAGATAAGCTGAGAACTTATCGCATTATTTAAGGTCTCTTACAGACGACAGAGTGATGATACTCAAACCTGACATCGCACTATACTTTATTTGGCAGCCCTAAAGGTGAAAATTGGTGCCAGGAGAAATGTAAGCACAGGTAGGATTGCAATTTGACAGCTTTGGCAGCACGTGTGTGTGTGTGTGTGTGAGTCATGGCTGCTCCAGCGGCCTTTAACACCCAGTCATCTGTCATCCATCGGCTCAACTCTGCACTGCTGCCGTCTCAATCGCCTGACATAATATTGCACACAACACTCACTTTCCCTGTCTCTCTCCTGCTCTCACACTCACACACACACGGTATCTTGACAGTGTGACTGGCACAGAAACACACACACTGTGTCCCCACAGTGTTTCCTGATTAACGAGATGGTTTGTTCTCTTCCTCGGGCCTGGACCAATCAGGCACGAGAACACAAATCTCTCCCCGCTGGTGATGCTGAAGGCCACCGGCCACTATTTATTGGTAATCTCAGCCCTGACTACCCAGACAGAGAGAGCAACACGCTTGCCACAGGAAGACACCACCACTGTGTCTGCTTGTGTGTGTGTGTGTGTGTGTGTGTGCGTGTGTGTTTATCGTGTGCTGGTAAATTTTGCTACGGGAAATAAACACGCCCGCGAGTATCATGAAATAACAGTTTCAAAGAACATCACACAAATACACACGCAAGACAAAGCAGGATCTATACTGAGGGATCTCCTCGTTTTTAGATAGTGTGGGTGTGTCAATCGAGTGGAGGCATTAAAGGCACGAACCCATCAAAGCTGTGATTAAAGCAGATTATAACTTCTCGACGGAAAAAAAATGATGTCTTCTTATATCTCAGCAGAATAATTCCTTCTCTTCTTACCTCTCTGGACTTAATTAACAGGATTTAGCAGGCTTGGTGTTTTAGCAACTCAGCTAAACATTAGTAATTGCCGTGTTTATCTGCTTTCAGAGTAAAAATAACCCACATAGAGAGGTTGTGACAGTGTGGCTGCCTGCACCAAAGCAGTACTCCTATTTTATTCGCTGAAATCTGAAAACAGCTCCTCATGGCAGATTCTTTTTTTTCTTTCTTTTTTTTTTTCTGAAAGGCCTCGATGACAGCTTTGTTGGTGAAACATTTCACAGCGTTCCCAGCAGTTATTTTAAGAAGACTTTAATTGTTTACAGTGTTTATCTTTTTAATGGCTTAAACATTATATCAGCAGCTAAATTACGGAAAGTCCTGCCGTGAACTTCGACCTCGAGGTTTAAACTGGAATGACAAGGAGTTTAACGAGATGGCACTTCGTCTCTCATCACCTCATCTTTACTTCTTACATCTCTCTGCTCATCCGTCACTAACAAGCCTGTCTCTATCTTCTTATTTATCTCGTGTAAAGAAAGTCAACAACGTCTACTACGCTACTAGTGATATTCACGGCATACGAGAATTCAAATGCAGAGACGTAGTGGGAGGAAACGTGGAAGAGCAAGAGCCAGGACTGAACTTGGCCCACACTGTACTGTATGTGAGTCATTCTTTGCATAGTCAGACACGCTGTGATCTCAAATCTGGCTCAAAGTCATTACAGCAGGGAGGCCAGAGGGGATCTGGGGGCAGAGAAGGATTGAGAAGTGTAACTTAAATTTATAATGACTGAGATTTGTATGGGATCAAATCCCACATCTAACACTACTTATGGGTGGCATGAATGGGATAAATAGCAATTTAAGTATTAGTATTTGCAGTTTCCTTTTTATGTTTTATACAAAAATGTGTTTCAACACCATCGACTTGTCTTTTAACTGTGTGTTTACATTGGAAGTCCGGGTGTGTTGCATTTTGTTGGTTGACATCTCCATTTTAGGAAAGACCGGACCCGTTTCACAACACGACACACTGCCCAGCTCTCTGAGCAGTAAGAAAATAGCTTAGTGGCCACGGTAACAAAATGTGCCTACCAGAATCTCTAAAGCTCAGTAATTAACATGTTAATCTGGTCTGTTTAATCAGTAAAAAAGCCGAAGTCTTAAAAACAACAACTTGCTGTTTTACGAGGGTAATATAGAGGACTATTTTTGTCTGGGATGAGTTTACGCGTCTTGTTTTTGGCTTACCTCCAGTGGTTCAACTTCCCACCTTGCTGCAATGCCGTAGAAAACAGAGCTTACCTCTGATCACACCCACCACACCCAGCAGTGATGCTGGTCAGAAGTGAAACTGACTGAGAGGGCATGAAGCTGTAGCAGCCCGGTGTTAAGTTGCTCTTTAAAGAGCGAGGAAGCAGAGCAGGGTAAAAGTACAGACACACACATATTGATGGTCAAAAGCCAGAACGCTGGGGTTTGTCAGCTTGACTGGGAATCTTTTCAGAAATCTCCCAGAGTTCTGAGCGATGGAGGGAAGTCTGGAGAAAGAGGGGGATTGCAGGGAGGATGTGGGTATAATGCCAGGGAAGTAAACTAACTTTTCTCTGGCGTCAGCACATCTGCTGTGGAGGATGATCCACCTCCTGCTCGTCACTACAGGACGACACATATGGCAGGAGAGGTGGAGTTCGCGCGTAAGCTGCTCTGTGACGACACACGCAAAGAGCGCGGCACTGAGGACACGCCAGCGTGCTCGGTAATTGTCTCAGCGTGACTGTGACCACAGCTGCAGAGGACACGTTAGATAAAAGCAAAGGGCTTCCACAGTCAGCTTCGACTGACTGTGCAAACCAGTTGCTCAATTACATCCATTACACGCTCCTCATGCAGACACGGCGGAACAAACCGAATGCTCGAAAAGTGACAACCCCTCCTGTCTGGCTGTCCCAGGAGACCTCCATCTGATTTATGTAGCTTTTGATATGGTTCTTATGAGATTGTCTGCATAGTTTTTTTTAACATTTTCATTACCATAACTCGCATTTTAAAATAGGTTTTGAGTGATGCATTGGTAGACAGATCACGCCTTTCTATCAGCACAGCAGGGACACGTAGTGCTCACTGTCACTGTAGCTGCTACTGGCAACTAAAGAGTAATTAATAGGCCCAGCTACATAAAGTTTTTAATCTACCACTCCTCCTTGTTCAGCTTAAGCATGTCTGAAGAACGCCTTCTTTTCGGTGGCTGGTATTTTTTTCGTTATTCAAGAGCGTCTTAAGGTTATTGCATGTGAAGCTGATTGAGCGCTTGGCCTCTGTGTTCCTTTTATGAATAATTTTCATGGTTATGGACAAGAAACTAAAAACATCAGGGAAAAATAGTGATCTTTTTTTTATTTTTTTTAAATGGACATTTTGTTTTTTTTTCCCTAAATTATACTTTTAGTATCTGCACTTTGTATGTCCATCTATCCAGTTTAAGAACTTCTTTTAGATGAACATTAGAGGAAATTTAATGTAAATTCAAAATGGCAACTGTGGGATAATGACGAGGATTTGTACATAAACATTGACAGAGGACAGTTGTAGAAGCATTTGCAGGAGTAACTTAGGAAACAAAGTTTAATTCTTAACAATTGCAAATGGATGTGGTTTATTTGGTCCTTCAGAGACAAGGTGTGCTTTCCTGTTTCTCACACATACACATACAAACACACTTAATACACACTCAGTTGACAGAATAACCTTTTAAGAATGATCCACCCCACTAACCATACATTTCACTGCATGTGCGACAGAAACAGATGAATACAAACTGCTCCACACAAACATTTGGGCTTGTTCACATCTCTTTCAACTGAAACCTCACTTCAAAATTGAACTTTGCAGTCATATTTAGGATATGTTTATACAAGATATTATATGGATTGTGAAGCTTTGTATTCTATTAAACTGCAATTAATTACAGTATCCAGTTATGGCTTAAAGGCCATGTGTTGCCCTCAACGGCTTTTCAACCACGCGAGAGGGACTAAATCATGATGCTGCAGCCACAATATGCAGGGTGTGAACACAGCCTGCGAGGAAAACACAATTAAAAAAAATATCATTAGACAATGAAAATGAAGACTAATAACTCAGCCTACCATCACAGTGTTACAGTAATTGCTCCTCACAAGCGCACGCCATCAGAGGTCAGGGATCACCAGAGCACCGACAACCACAACATGACCCATCTGGATTTGACAGTCACTCTGGTTCGTTGGGTTCAGTAAACAGAATGACAAACGCGTATTTTCAGCCCCTGCTAAGCTCCGAGCGGGACTTGTTTTCTCCTCCCTCTCTCCATCCCCTCCTCTCTATAGCCTATTCTCCACTTTTATTTGAGCTAAATCTGAACACATCAGACTAATGCTACAAGACGTATCAGCCGGCTCAGTGGGAGCTGATGGCGTTGGATGATGGAGATGATTGGAGTTTCCTTTCCCTTCCCCACTCTCTGGTATGTATAGAGATCCAACTGTTCTCCATCGCATTTGAAATGAAATCAACCTCCATCTATAACCTGTCCCGCACCATCCTGCCCTGACTGTCTGAGCCGTGGATTAGCGTCTGTCCTCCACGGCTAATATTATAGCCATCATTGAATGAAGAAGCACAGAGCTGCGTGTTATTCAATTAAACTTCCCCCGGGTGTGCAGGGGTAAATGAACTGCAGCCTAACAAACTCCCACCACCACACATCACTCTGCTAATCAGACAGCAGCCATGAGGCGCATACTCCGCTTTGACAATTTCATTCTCACTACGTGGATGTGCGTTATTGCCTTTGTGTGCACAAATAGCGACATATTCTGTCCTTGTTTGTCAAGATTAAAAAACTAAACCTTTATTCTAGCACAGGACAAGACTGCTGAAATTGTCTATAAGGTCAACAAGAAATATGGTACCCTTTCATGAAAAGTGAAAGGAATATGTATTTATCAAATTGCTAAAAACAATCTTTCAGATTTATGTGAAAGATTAAAGCTGAAATGTTAAAAAATATATTGTTTATATGTAACATTGTTGACTCATAAAGTAATTGTGAATGGGCAGGGTTCGGGATATTAAAGATTTTGCACATATACAATTTGAAAAGCTACTGTGTTCCTGTTGTTGACCAAAAGCGCAAAGGAGTAAAAAAACAAAGGACCATGTAGCAGATTTGAAATAAATGTATGTCTCTGATTGGCTGTTCTGACTGTACATACGATTAATCAAATGATCGCTTCAGAGCTGCTCTTAAAGACCCTCTCTGATTGGTTGGTTTGAAGACGCTCTCTGATTGATTGGTTTGAAGACGCTCTCTGATTGGTTGGTTTGAAGATGCTCTCTGATTGATTGGTTTGAAGACGCTTTCTGATTGGTTGGTTTGAAGCAGCTCTCTGATTGGTTGGTTTGAAGACGCTCTCTGATTGGTTGGTTTGAAGCAGCTCTCTGATTGGTTGGTTTGAAGACGCTCTCTGATTGGTTGGTTTGAAGCCGCTCTCTGATTGGTTGGTTTGAAGACGCTCTCTGATTGGGTCGTTTTAAGGCGCTCTCTGATTGGTTGGTTTGAAGACCCTCTCTGACTGGTTGGTTTGAATACGCTTTCTGATTGGTTGGTTTGAAGACCCTCTCTGATTGGTTGGTTTAAAGGTTACTGTTACACTGTGCAATAAGCAGCAGAGACTTGCTTGACAAAAGTTTTTCTCTGTTTTGAGTAAACTTTTTATTCTTCAGTTGGCGTTTTATCGAATTCTTAACTGTATTTCTGAGTTGTTCATACGAATGCATGAAACTGGTTCGTCAAAGTTAATGTAAAAGTCTTTAGCACATTAATCATTATTCATTCATCCATTTTCCACCTTGGAGATATCTAGCTTAGTTGTGGACATGAATCTGTTGACATGTGAGGTCAGTAGTTTTTACAGTTTCATCCCAAACACTTGTAGGACTTCTTGTTTGTGCAATGCAAGTGTAATACAGTTAGAAAAGCTGGTAAGTATAGACCGAGTTCAGATTGGGACGTCAAAGGTCTTGAGTAAACATTCATGCTTAACTCATTAGCCCTAAGGATAAAATAATCTGCTAAGCTTCTATGTCAGCATACCCATCTGTGTCATCAGATCCTGAGCTATAGTTGAAAGCTTCAGGAAAATCCAGAGTGCGGATTTTTAGTTAATATTGCTCCGGTCACATTTTTAGAACATTTTTGTTGTTTCATGTCTCTGGCTTTGAGAGAAATACACGTTTATCACAGCGATATGGACTTTATCACAAACAGTCTAGTAAAAAGGGCACTAGCACACACTTCACTGTGAGTCTAATGATTTTGCTCTTGAGGAACATGTTTACTCCTTATCTATTCGAAGTAGATAAGAACTGCACACACACGCACACACACACACACACAACAAACAGACACGTGAAATGAGGAAACTGCTGTAATAGCGGTGAATGTATTTGGGTCTCCAGAGCGATGAAAGCCTCATTCACATGAGAGGCTCCATTAACCTGTGACTCAGCTGCCATAGTATTACATCCTCTTTACACACACACATTACTGCATTAACCTGCACAGTGTTTTAGTGAGTGGTTGCTCATATCGGGGACCATTATACTGCAGTTTAAAGGCCTTGTGCGCCCATGCAGGTGTTTTCAGTTATTCTGGCTGATTAAACTTCAGTTCACACTGATGTTGGGTGGAGCTGTGCTGGGAGCCACTAAACTCTGTGTACTTAAAGATGATAAAGGTGCGAGTTGTCCTCCTCTCACAGATGCGACTGGACTAACAGGAGATCACCCACCTGGTCTTAAGAGGAGCTATAATCAGCACGAATAACTGAAAACATCTGTGTTTTTTCACCACAGCTGTGCAGAAGCTTCAGCATTAGAAAACAATGTCAAATTTTGCTGCTCAAGCGTGCACATTACGGACGCTTATTCAGCGATGGCGGTGCAGGCTCCCACACTTCTCTGAGGAGTGCCAGATTTAACACGGCATGTGTATGCGTGTGCATGTGTGCAGTGTGTTTGCGCCATTGTGACAGTAGTGGGAGGAAGGAAGTCACACGCCATCTCATCTTCCATGAGCTTCTGTCCCTTAGGTTGGCTGGTTACATAACTGATGCTAACACAGAACACTGGCCACCTCCAGGGAGGTCTGTTGCACGTAATTGTAGTCACACAGATGTACCTGCTGCTATGTGTGAGCCGCACATTAAAGCCTGCATACATCAAAATGAAGATACCATGATATCATGTATCATGTTATTATGTTATGATTACACATTCATAGCCTTGCTACTGCACAAAAGGCAAACTCTGCTGCATTTTGATGATGACAAATAAACGTAAATGGGTCATGTGTAACAATTTGCACGTGTTAAGTGTTTTTTTAAGTGTGTTGTAACCTAACTTAAAAAATTAGACCTTATCCAACTGTCGTGGTTGACTTTGGCATCCTGTTGATGGATTTGAGCATTTTGTGCTCTCTCAAGTGTTTTTCAGTTCCAACTTTAGCTATTTGGCTCTATGATACTACTTCATATTTATACTGAATTTAGATGATGTCAATGTTGATGGAGCAACTACAAGGCAAGAATAGTTCTGTCTGATCCAAACATCATTCGGAAAACAGGCATTTTAAAAGCTGTTTGCTTGTCATTTTAAGGACAGACCTGACAGAGCAAGAATTCAGATAGTCATCTGGTGACCTTTTGAGGTATCCCGACCCCAGAAAGGGACCCATCATGCATTTAAAAATACAAGGACTTAGTTGCACTTAGCTATATAGCAGGATTCTGACATCAAGAGTCTGGTACTGAAAATGTGAACATCACATTAGAGTCAGCGCAGAGGCTCAGAAAGGGGCTAATCTTGTCAAAACACTATGATCACCATGATTATAGCGACGCTCTCTCAATCACTGAGGCTGTAATAATACTATACCCCTTCATCCCTCCAAGGCTTCCTTCTTCTCCGCCTCATCCTCTCTTTGCTCACTCTCTCTTTGTCTCGCAGTCAGGCGGACAGACAAACACACGCAGAATGTGTGTGGGTCTGTGCAGCAGCGGTGGCTGCAGACTGGAGCAGAGGTCGGCCGCACCCTGCTATTATCCCCCGAGTCTTGCTCTGTTTAAAGGCAGCGCTGTGGCACTCTGAGTGATGGCTCAATGGAAGGCCTGCTGGGAGCTTACTAGCAGGTGAGGAGTCAGACTAGCCAGAGGGAGAACACACACAGAGGGACGCAGTGACGGAGCACGGACACACTTACACACAGGTGGACACACCAATGCTGTCAGTCAGTCATGAGTGAAACAGGCAAGAAATAAAACCTTAAAATGCACAGTGAAGCACACACACACAGAAAAGCATGACTTTGCACACATGCACTCACACACACACACACACACACACACACACACACGCTGCATGGTGTGGTAAAAAGCCAGTCGTGCTCTCCAGGGAGACAGCCAGTGGCCACAGAGAGAGAGAGAGGAAGCAGCTGGCTGCTGAAATACTTCCCCTCCTACCACTGTAATTTCCTCCCAGAGGCACACCTGGGCCAGCACTCATTCACATACTGTATCTGTGTGTGCGCGTGTGTGTCTGTGCCTGTGTGCAGTGCACACATGAGAGAGTATTTTTACACCTGTGTGTGTGTGTTGGTTCTTCTGTGTGTGTATGTTTCTGCCTGGATGCATGCACACATGCAGGTATGTGCTAATGCACACTGCTGATCTAAAGAGGATCCCTACTGGCCAATATAACGCCCATATTATTATATAGCATTACACATTATTACATACATAAAACACATGTTCCATATATAATGCAAGCTGTGAAACAGAGTGCTGCTCTGCGGACTTGAAATCCACAGCAGCTGGTGTTACAATGTGGCCAGAACTGAAAAACTGGCTGATCTAAGATAAGTACCTTGTTTTAGCCTGTTTGAGTTGACAGAAATTTCACACCCGGCATTGAGTCTTAATTGAATGCTTTTCTATTAACACCTTCCTAAATAGACCATACTTTTGTTTTTGGACTTTGTATAACTATCTTGAGCTTTGCAGCCCATATTTATCTATGCTATAAAGGTTCACGGAGGTTTATGTTTCCAAATTCTGGAATTTCACGCCAAGCTTTGGGTTTCTGGTGCTAAAAATGCTCTGCCCCAGACATTGTTTACATAGGTTGTAGGAATTCTCCTCTAAACTACTGGTTTTAGAGCTTAAAACAGATGCTTAGGACAGACGGCTCCTGATTTCATTCCCACCAGGGTTTAGTCAGCCAACCTTGCTTTGGGATGAATGGGAAGACTGTGCTCAAGTGGGAATGTGCTACTTCAATGAACTGTGCCAGGTAACTGCAATGGAAAGGGGCATTAATCTGGCAGCTAGAAATGAGATGAGATTTTGTTTTGATGAAACTAATTGTGTAAACTAAAAATACCTGTCAAGTGATGATTAAAGGAAATTTTCTGTTCAGTTAAACGGTTTAGTCAAATAATTTGATTACTTTTATAATAGGAAAAAACAGAAAGGTGTGCACACTTGAAAGGTTGGCCCTCATTGCACAGAACAACAACGGCAAATCCAATAGATCAAAGCTGAATGAATGCTTAAACATTGGGCGAAAGGCAGGGTACACCCCTGGACTGCTCGCCGGTCAGTCACAGGGAGAAGGGATAATGTGCAGCAAAGAGCTCCGGGTTGGGATCAAACCTGCTGCATGGGGGTTCGTCTCTACATCTGTAGTTCATCTAGTTGAGCTATCCGGCCGCCCCAAATCTCTTATATAAGCCACATAATGACATCAGAGGAATGTCACCTTTCCCGGCTTTTCAGGTGGCTATTTGGGATTCCAACAAGAGGCACGCTGTACTGCAAAGCATCTGCTGGGACCCCCTGTGACACACTGAAGATGAGTTCAGGCCATTTATGTGCTGTGTGCGTGTGTGCGTGCTCACATCTCTAAGTGCTTAGTCATGAGTCTCCTCTTAAAACCTTTGCACCACATGACTATCCTTGTGCCACGCCGGCAGAGACGGAGCAGGAGGAGGGAGCAAAGTGTGAGAGAGAGAGAAAGAGAGAGAGAGTGGGTTCTCGAGGGAGCCCCCTTCATTTTCTGGATGCGAGAGGCAGACATTAAGCTACAGTGACTAGCACCACTGGCCCTTGTCTGACCCCCACCAACTTCCTCTCAGCTCGGGCCGCATCACTGCATCGGTGCTGTCCGGTCCGCGCGCGCCAATGGCACGACAGCGGCGACCTAACAGAGGCTCTCTTCGGCCCAGAGCAGCGAGGCACGATGCAGTCCGGCACAAAACATACAGGAACAGCACAGAACAGCAGCGCCTGAGGGGCGAAAACAAATGCTGGCTTTGTGCAGATGCATGGGGTCCACGTGTAGCTGCCTTAGCCCACTGCCCAGTGTCAGTCCACCGGCTAATTGCAGTGGCTTTACCCCAGAGGCTGCAGGGAGCCTTTCTGCCCTGAGAACAATACAAATCTTGGAAATGTCAATGAAAACAAGTCAGCTGCAAAGGGCTACATTTATACTGCACTATTTTATAAGCTACTGTGTGCGCAAGTTTAGAAGCTGAATGATAGTTCAGCCCGACATGTTGCTTCAGTAGTGCTAAAAAAGCTTAACAGAACAAAAGATGGTAAGAAAAGACGCCTCAAAACAAAGTCAAATAGAGCCGCTTGTGCATGAATTTGACATGATACTGCACTGGTATGCACGGCTTGGATACACAAGCCACACACCCACACAGGCAGTCCAGCCTCGCTAGACAAACTACTAAACTCCGCCCTCGCTGTCCAGCCTCTCGTCTGCAGATGGGAGTTTGTTTGGGGTAAAAAAAAAAAAAGAAAAAAGTAGCAAATGCAGCTAAACCCAGAGAAAAATGGGGAAGGGAGGTAAAGGAAGTAAAATCCGCTGAACAGAAAGACATTGATCAAAACCACGGAAAAAAGCAAGAGCTCAAATGAAATTGTAAGGGGCAAAGAGAGTACTGATTGAAGGATGGGGCTCTGTCCACCCAGAAAAAAATGAATAGCAATCCTTCGTTTTCTATCGCTGCAGCGATTAATTGACGAATGTGCCACATTAATAATAAAGCTTGCTCTGTCCACTTAGGACATTGATTCACACCTCCTCAGCTTATGGTGTAAGAAACCGATCAATCTCGCTCTGTCTTCATCTCTCTTTTTCTCCCGCTTGAGCTCCTCTATTACCTTGCTAAATATAACTTCCTTCCCTCTGTCTTTAGCCAGGAAATGAGTCCAACATTCAATAACTGGCTGTGAATTAAGCAGGCTTGGCGAAGGAGATCACCAGAAATGATTGATTGATTATTAATTAATTCGCTAATGTTCCTGATTGATCTACAAGGGAAGAGTGATTGTCTGAGAAAGAGAATATGAAGGGGATAAAAGAGGAGGCAGAAATTTGGATTGAAACGGGAGGAGGGGAAAAGAAAAGGCTGTGTGATCTATAGTGTTCTTCGTATGTGTCCATTCGGCTGCGATATTACAGTGATGTGATGTAACAACTGGTAGGTAAACCTATGTTTACATAATGTTGTTGTCTAGAATAGCTAAGACAAAGATAAAAAGGAAAAAGACAAGAGAAACGAAGCGAGAGATCCACATCAAATGCTACTGGGAGCAGCACATGCCTGCTTGTCTGTCTGTCTGTCAGTCTGTCTGTCTTCTTAGCCTTGAAAATCCCAGCACTCTAAGCCAGACGACCACAGAACTCATGCCCACGCCATACATGCACACACACAGACACACACACACACAGACACACACACAGTGGCCTGTTCTATCCTACGCTATTGATCTGCACCCCACTCTTCATTAGAAAGAAAGATTCAAAGGCAACAAGGAGCAGTGAGACATCATGTTGTGTATGTGTGTGTTCCTGTATGTCTGTGTGCATGCAGCACGTATGTGTGTTCAGAAGTGTAAATGTATGATCAAGGGAGTTGTGTAAGCTGCATGTGGTTACATCCTGTGTGTGTGTGTGTGTGTGTCCTTACAGGTTTGGTGTGCGCATGCTCATGCTCATACGCGTGTGTGTATATATGTGGATGTACTGCCAGGTATCAGTAACAGTGGGAGCAGATCTGTGTTACTCTAATGCAGTCTGTCCTCACTGGGTGTTCCTATGGAAACTCTCTCTCTCTCTCCGTATATTATTAGACATTCTTGAGTCAACTGCTCAGAATAGGAAGACACAGATCTCGTCTATTGCGATGCACTTGTTATAAAGCGCTTCGTTGCATGGGAGCGCTTCTTTGCTCCCGTGCAACGTGGAATATTTTTTCTTTGGTGATTAGTTGAGATGCAGGCTCTTGCGCTGGTCGGGTTCACGATTGATTGACTTGTAGTCATCAGATCAATCACGGTGATTGGGCAGCCACTTTTACCGACATAAGCCTGAGGCATGCATTGCAGTAATATTTTCCCAGCAAGCCAAGTTCCTAAACCCCTATCAGTAGAGCTGACAATACTGAATATCCTAATTTTATCTTTATTCTTTCTTTTTTTGTATTTATGTTTTGTTGCACCTTTTTAAAAAAAATGACTAGCAACCCCCCCCCTCCCCAAAAAAAAATAACCAAGTGAACAGCAGTATTTTAAACTGGCAGTTCATTTAACAAAAATATACTTTTCCACACTGCACTGCAAATATTTCAGTTAAACTGAATATGAAGTATTTTGACTCACAACATATCCATTAAATCATTTCAATAAAACATTTAATACTGGTTTTACAGCAGATACTTAACACAAAAATGAACATGTAGGCAACCTATACATGCCAAAATATAAGAAAAATTAACAGTAAGTAACAATAATTTGAATTGGAGCCCTGATGGACATTTTCTTATAATTCAGCCACTACAATAACAGATCTTAAACAATACTTCTTCATTGACACTTTTTCTTATAATTTGGTGAGTCTGGATTGTCTTCCTGTTTATCTTGTTTAATCTTAAACACCTGGTTTGAGTACACAGAGCAACAGGTCATCTCTTTTATGCAGATACTTAACTGTGTGCAGTGGGTCCTCCGGATCTCCTGCTATGAGGTGATATAGAGAAAATGTCTCTGTAGTTTTCTCTAAAATGATTGCACATTTCTATGGCCAGCATATTAATCTCATTTAGTTTAGTTTCAGAGTAATAAAGTGTCACACTAGTGTGAAAGCGTTTTCTGTTGAATGAAAGCACAACATCTGCTCTTTTGTCTTAGTTATTAGGTGTTGCAATGGACATATGTGCTGCTCTCATTATTATGGCATTGCTCCCCCACATCCTTAATGTTCATGCACATTAAATGCTCCACCCAGGCTTGAGATGAAGCACATGTGTTTCTAAAGGTATATCTTACCGCAGAGAGCTACTGAGACAGAGTAGCATCATTAAGTGCTTTAAAAAGTGAAACATTAGTCTGAGATTTCAAGGATTCAAGGATTCAAGGTTCTTTATTGTCATTCAACACAAGTAAAAACATGGGTTAGAACGAAATTAGTTA
>JBAJHX010000053.1:14707795-14731944 GCA_037176925.1 Amniataba percoides | reverse complement strand
AGGAGAGGAGAGGAGAGGAGAGGAGAGGAGAGGAGAGGAGAGGAGAGGAGAGGAGAGGAGAGGAGAAGAGAGGAGAAAGAGAGGGAGAAGTAATTAAATGAAAAGAGCAAGACTTAGCTCTTTAGTCTCATCCCTCAAGACCGGCCTGACACCGCTACAGCTAGCTAATGTCATAGCAACAGGGAGAAGGAAAGTCTAATGGGTGCGGCACAGACGAGAGGAGTAAAGAGCAGGTACAGGCGAGGAAAAGGAGGTGAGGGAGGGGGGGTGGACCAAGCGAGGGGGGACGGGACGACGGAAAGGCGAGGACGGAAGGAGGGACAGAGGAAGGGATGAAACCGAGAGAGAGATGAGCGCCGCAGAGTCAAGGACAGAGACATCAGGCTAGGAGTGATGTGAATGATATAAACATGGAGGAAAGGGGATGAAACAGGAGGGGAGACGCACGGAGAGTGAGAGGGCTGGCAAAGAGCCAGAGGAATAAAGGCCATACCATTCCCTTTTTCCTCTCCATTTCCCACCTCACTTTCTCTCTCTCTTTCTCTCTCTTCTTCTCTTGTACCTGTGTTTACCATTGTTCCTATATCTAATTATCCCCCCTGAATAATTCACTAGAGTATCAATAATTCAGCTTTAATTAGCTAAGACACACCAGACAGACTTGGACCCCACTTCAACGCAGACGTCAAACAGAAGCAAACACACACAGCAGGAGACGTTTGGTTTTGGGTGGCCTAAAAAGGGAGTGGCACCAGTGAAAAGAGGAGCGGGAGACAATGCTAGAAACACTGTTCTGGAAGTTATTTTGTATTTCTATAATATGAGAATATATGAGATCACTGCTTAACCATCATAGAGTGATGGACTGAACTACCTGTATGTAGTCACTACTGTTTGATCACACCATCCTGAATGTTTAACAGTGTGAAAATAGTTAGTGAGGATTGAGCCTGTTTGCTTCTTAAAATAAGGTAACAAGCAAGCAATCTGAAGTCACCTGTTCGCCATCATATGTCATTTTGTATGTATGCATTTACATAAACATCACACCAGTTTCCTCATTAGTGCAGTCTGACAGTATTCGGGTGGGTTTCTGCTACATCCTGTTTACACCTCCGGAGGCGTGGCTCTTTTTCGCGACCGCTCTTGCAGCAACGCTTTAGGGGAACCACGCTGCTGGACGCGAAAGCACGGGGCGAGGAAAATGTGTCACAAGTATAAGCACTTTCAAGTTGTCTGGGCCTCTTGACATGAAAGAGTCTGACGGTCATTCACAGCCAGCAGGTAGGGAGGAAAAAAATAGATGCAAGGCGTCGCTGACAGCTTCATATCTCTCTCTGTCGCTGCCACCTCTCCATCTTCTCCATGTTCTGCAAATCTTTTTATTTCAGTGTGAATCGTTGGCAGGTTAAGCGCAGAACTGGGACCCTGTTTCATCCAACAATTCCCTCGATGTTTTCCAGAGACACTTGGTCCGACACACACACACACACAAACACGACTCATACACAGACAATAGCATCTTTCTGATAGAGACGGATTAGCAACTAGGACTAAAGCCACTATAAAAGATTCCTGCCTAGAGCTTATGACTCACGTCTGTTCGTGTCTGTACAGTGTGTGTGTGTGTGTGTGTGTGTGTGTGTGTGTGTGTGTGTGTGTGTGTGTGTGTGTGTGTGTGTTCTAGTCCAAATAGAGTGTACACCAATGAGATCTGCCTCTGGATCGATTGGACTCAGACTGTGCCTCAGTTGACAGGACAGACCTGTTGTTCTCTTGATTGATCCAACCCCTGTGTTATGGGAGTGTGAGTGCGCATACAAAAGACTGGGAAAGGGAGGTTTATAAAGTGATTAAAATATGTGTGTGTGTTTTGTGGGGTTATTTTGTTCACCCTGTGTAACCATGCTCTGTTTGAAGGCCTTAAAAAAAAGAAAAATCTGTGAACATGTGCTGCACATGCTCAACCATGAAATACTGTCAAAATCAACAAAGCAAATCAGCAAAAAAAAAAATATATATATATATAAAATGTTATGTAAATGTACAAAAATCAACATTTAAATGCGTGTTTATTATGTTTATAACAACAAAAAAAACCCTAAGGTCAGGTATTGTAAGAAAATTTTGAATGCTGACTTTAAGGTACTAATATCAAAACAATAACCTTCCATCATTTTTTTTTACAGCTATACAGGAACTTTGCTTGAATAAAAGAGTAAAATAGGCCAAACTTTGTCTCATTAGAGAAAAATTAAATCAGTATGAACCTAGAAAGTAGTCACAGCCAGCCTTTGATATTTTACTCAGTGCAGAAGTTCTGCACTAAAACAACGATATAATGTTGCCTTTTAGATCTGGTCCGGTTTGTGTTCATGCCGGCTACAAACATCACAAACAAACTGTGAAGACTGACAGGCACCTGACTCTACATCAGCACTGTCATGAGCCAAGTGGGGAAAAGCCAAACCCTGTGAGAGACAGCAAATCACGCAGCACTTCACTGAGCCTCTGGCGCTCAAAAAAAAAAAAAAAAAAAATCACAAATAACAAGTGATTGAAAAACATAATATATACCTCATATATTTAGCGACAAAGCAGAAACAGGACAGAAAATAAATGGCAGATTGTACAGTTAAATCAAAGGAGCATGGTTACTGTGTCACGATGTGTCACTCACTTTCTATCAAGGATCTGCTGAAGCCCACGACGCAGGACTCAACACACCTCTGTTGTAACTTCTTTTCACTTTCTGATGTTTCTGGCGAGCTCACACGGTGACATGCATAGGTGTTACCACGGTTACCAAACGATTTGCATGCATGTATATGTTTCTGATATATCAAACGCTTATAAGATCACTTTTAAGGGTAGAAGTTGGTTGATTAATCGACCAAACTTTGATCAGTTTTTACACCAGCCTGAACAAACGAAATACATCAGAGATGGTTTGAACCCAACCACGCAGGGTTAGGTGTGAAAGCATCCCATGTGCTGCCTCTCCAGCTCTCACAATGTATTATTCTTCCTAATCTGAAAAGGCATCACACAACGGCAGATATTTCCATGGTTAACACCTTATTTAGAGGACGTTTTTCTAGCAAGCACAATAACACAATGTCGCGAGAGGAGGAGAGTAAAGTTGTGGGAAACAAAAGGGGGAGAGGATGAAGCCGAGAAGCAGAAGCAGCAGGTTAGCACTAATGGTCAATGACATGTTAGCGCTGTGGCTTGGCTTAGCGCAGGCGCCTGAACTGCTGAAATATTTACACGGCGTACTGAACGAGAGACTCATTCACTTCAAATCAGCTGGAGCAGAGGGGGAGAGAGAGAACCGGGCCACTTTTTCCACCTCTTCACTGCGCCGAGGTAACAGCACACACACAGTCAAATGGACAGCACCACATGAATAATGTGCATGTGTGACTTTCTGTTTTACTTATTCATTTTTTGCCCCGGCGTGTTGGACCTTGGCTTCGGTTTGTTTACAGGCGAAGGTTTAAAGACGCGCGGACAAACTTATTTGTCACTGTTTGCTTCTGAAGCGTCTCATCTAACCGTGTTCTTCTCTCCAGCTTCGTCCCTGCGCTCACGCACGCCCAGAGGAGCTTTAGTTTGAGTTTCGAAGGCTCTTTCGCAACTTGCTCCATGCTCTCTTCTACATTCACTGGTTCCATACATACCTATAAGATGCAATGGACTCTCCCCAAACATGATGGGAGGTGTTAAATACTGAGGAAGTTCTGAAGCCCTACAGGCCTCAATCATCTTCAATCAACAAACCCACCCCTGCCATATTTAGTGTTTGAGAACTGGTTTATTGTGTGTGTGTCTGTGTGTGTGTGTGTGTGTGTGTGTGCTCGGTTTTCCCAGTGCATGCGTGTGAGCCTGTGTGGGTGTGTGAAAGCGAACCATCCAAACTCCTCAGCGTGTTTTCCGAGTGCTTGTCAGCTTCAAAGACGCGGGTCAAACCAACAGGCACCTGACACAAGCTAACTTGACTTACCGCTGCCATGACAACAGAAAACAAACAGAAAATGAAAACATACTGTATTTTCATAATGACCGCTCAGTGTCTCTCTCCCTCTCTCCCTCTCTCTCTAAGACTGGACAGATGACTGGAGCGAAAGATGTGGGAAGAGAGACTGAAATCTGTCACTTGTGTTCTTCCTTCCCTGTGAAATTTTCACCCCCTCCACCTCTCTCTCTCTCTCTCTCTCTCTCTCTCTCTCTCTGCAGTGGTGTTTTTGTTTTCACCCTCAGCTGCAAATGATTGAACTTCTTCACCTCCTCTCTCCCATTTTCTCCTCTCTTGCTTGCTAGGGGAGCCTGAAGTGGACGTGCCTGGAAGCAAAGTTCCTCCTGAGCAGGCCTGACAGTTCCAGCTTAATATTTAACCACTGGACAGGCAGGCGCGCACACACACACTCACACGCACACACCGATGCAGAGCTGTACAGATGGAGATGAATTCATGCACAGGCACAAGCAAATCAAACCCCGTGCGAAGGTTCAAATTCAAAAAGGAAAGTCTGAGGGTGACAGCGAGAACAAAAAAAAGGCAGCTGTCCCTCCTGGAGAACTTTCCGTGTCTTACCTACTTCACGGGCTTCGCGGCAGAACCCGCAGGCTTTAACATGGCGGTTGCTGATGGCACCGCTAATGACAAGTTATGTTTTCAGGCGAAGCTGCATGAGGTTGTCCATTATCTTTCTCCCTACTGGCCTCTTCCTCTCCTTCCCTCCCACTCTCCCCCTCTCTTGTTCTTTCTCTCACTTTTCTTTTTAATTACCTGATGTCTCCTCTTCTGGCCCAGACGCCAATAGAGATGTGAGCGGCACCGTCTGCACTGAACCGTCTGTGTACATCTAATCTCTGATCTTTCCTCCGTCTGACTATGTGTATGTGTGTGTATGTTTCCCTAAGTGTGCCTATTATGTGTGTATCTAGACACAACCTGTCTGTACTTTCTGTCTGTGAATATGATGGTTATTACAAGCGTTCATACAAGCATGTCTACAAACATTCTCAGTCGCATTTAGACCAGAACAAAAGAAAGGCAGATTTAAATGATGGGCTCTTGGGATTAAATGCGCTGTGAACAAATGCAATCAACAATGCAAATAAATACAATTTATAAATATTAAACACAGAACGTTTATACATGTTTGTATGTTCGAAAGATATAGACTACATAGTCTGCATTTACCAAATTTTTCATTATCAATTAATCAGATAATTATTTGACAAATGTATCAATCAATCTTTTGGTCTGTAAAACTTCTGGAAATGATAAAATCCCAATTTCCCAGAACCTAAAACATATTACAATGTGCTTGTTTTGTTTGAGTAACGATCTAAACCCAAAAGAAAATCAGTTCACTTTCAAAGGAGACAAAGGAAACAAGCGTATTCACATCTCAGACGCTGGAACGAGTTCATTGTTTTGGCATTTTTTGCCTCTGAAATGACTGAAAACGATTAATCGATTATCAAAATTGCGGCTGACTGTGCGCCTGCCATGTACTGTTCCTTTCTACACGTCCATGTGTTTGTACTCTTTCCTGTTTCCTGTGACCGATCTCACTGGGACGCCGTTTCTCTCTCCCGATGCCAAGCTCAGGTTCCCCATCTGCGACATGCACGAGGACAGAAGCGGCTTGTTGCACTTCAAACGCAGCCGGGAGGCCTTTGGCACCCTTGGCGTTGCAGCAGAGGCGACTGGATACTGAGACTGAAAGTTACCTGCCAATGGGGTCCTCTGTGTGTGTCTATGTGTGTTTGGCAGGGATTTAAGAGCCTTCATTCCTCTTGTCATTGTTGGCACGAGAAATGCAACATGAGGAGGGCTTTACAATGCGGTTTTATAAAAGAAAGTATGCCTTTTTAGTATCAAATATCCACCTCCTGTGGGCTTGAAAGGTGGCTGTTAACATTTCTATTATGTATTAGCCAGGCTAGTCATTTATCACATAATAATACCCAACATATGTTGTTTACAGATTCTCAAATGACAAAATAAGTGGACAATTTTAAGGCATCACAAGAGATTTATAGGTTTACCATTATTAACAAATCCTCTGTAGATGGATAGGGTCTAAAACATGAAAGCTCAAAGTTCAAAGCATCTTTATCATTCCCTTATGGAGACACTGATGCAGCTAGGATCAGACAAAACATGCAAAAACACCAACACTGCTGGACAACCAACAAACAGCAGGACATGACGGGCAGAATGGTTATAATAGGAGATCATTCAATGTCCAGGTCAGAGTGGACAGTACAAAGCAGAAAAGACAACTATTCAAAACTATTTACCATTTATCATGTAAATGACTTTGGGTTCAAATGAACCTCGTATCTCTTAAAATGACAAACTGAGGCAGCTCTAGCAGAAAGGGGATGATCACAGCACTCCAGAAGAGGTAGTCTTCCTAAATAGCTATTTATTATAACCTGGGCTTGATTCGAACCAATGTGATGAGGTAACTAAGCTAAAATCAAGTTGCTGTACCAAGCAACAACAGAAACAATATATAAAGTCATGATCTCGTTAGTGATGTCATAAGTCATCGATCACAGGCCCATGCGGATGCTCCTCCCTCTCAAGCAGACGTATTTCCACAGCATCATCTGCAAATCTGATAATGTGTGTTTTTCTGGTTGCTGTGACAATCATTTGCTGTAGAGTACTGGAGAGGAGACAGCAGACTTGAGGAGAACCAGATCCAAAGAGTGCAGCTGATTTGGAAAGGAGCTGTTAACCCTCACACGCTGGAAACTATCAGGCAGCAAAATCCAATATCCAGCCATTTGAATCCAGTTTAAAAGATTAATTTGCTTTTAATGTTGCTAATAAATGTGGCTGGATGGTATTACAAGCCAAGGAGAAATCTATAAATAACATCCTAGGTTTGTCCTCTTCTTCTACAGAAACATTTGTAGTTTAATAGTAACGTACTCCACACCCGTTATACCTGTATGCAAATTCAGAGGGATCAAGAAATTTCTTCACCTGTGAGAAAACTTATCTCTTAATGAGCTTCTTTAGTGTCCACATAATCAAACATGTCAGTGCTACTGGCCTGTCATTTAATGTCTTTGGGGTTTTAGTCTAAGCTATCAGTAGTTTAATGGGTTATTCCTGCAAATAACAATTATCATTTCATCTATAAAGGTAGCGGGAGAATTAATGCTTCTCACCATTTCCAAGAGCTTGTTTTGTCTTGTTCACTTTATAAAAGACTTGATTGTCAAAATACTCTATTTAATCTTAACTCATAAGCGATTAATCATGTCAGCACTATAACTGAAGTCCTCCACCAGACCAGATAACCTTGACTCATTCAGAAACATAGATCCCAAAGACCACGCCGCATCGAGGGAAGTATCAACATCGGACCAAGTTTCAACAACAAAAATAAAATCCAGAGCATTGGAAGTGATAAAATCAGATCTCGGGTTCCGTGGGGAGTATTTGAAAATGGAACGATTAAGCCCTCTGACACAGTTAACAGACTGCGTGTTTACAGTGAGGAGGTTAGATATGATCCTCTGAGGTCTTCATGCTTGAAAACCAGATCCATCAGCCATCGTTTTTACGCATTCTAGGTGTGTAATCTGCAGAGATAAATGACACTTAGGGACCGCCGGATCATATTTTTCAGTGTGAGAAATGCACACTTTAAGCGTAAGGATAAGGAGAGAGATATGTATTATATAGTCAGGCTGAACCACCACCGTGATTCACACAACATATCAGACTTTCCATCAACATTTGCAAGGTTTCTTTAGGTGGAGGCCTACATTAACCAAATCAAGACTTATCACTACATCAAGCAATGATAATATAGAATTATTTGTCTAATATAAGGAGTTGTTCTTGTTGTTCTTCAAATGTCACAGCTAAGATTAAGTGGATTACGCGTTTTATTTTTCTTATGTTGTCTTCAAACGCGTAAAAAACAAACAGGAGTTTGTTTGACTTGACTCCAAAGATTATCGTGTAAATCTTGTATCCTCTCCGTCTCACGTCGGGCTACTACTCAAACAGCTTAAAATCACAAGATGTTGTATTCAAGGGCAGAACTAGATACAGTGTGAAGACTGACGTTTGAGCTGATCAAACTGGAGTGCTTCTGATTATCAGGAACATGAGGGAAAATGAGGGAGACAGAGAGACTGAAAGCTCGAGTGAGATGAGAGGGTAAAATACTCACTAACGGCACATTGCGCATCGCATGGGATTAATGATTGAGAATAGGCCAATGGAAATGTGGCTAAAATACTTTACCTTGCTCACAGCTTTCTAATGGGGAGATTTTATTTCCTAACAGTGATATAATACACCAAACTGTGCCGTGCAATAGAAATGTGTTAACTGTCAGACATTTTGCCATACCATGTTGATTTTAATATCTTTTGGTATAGCAGGACTGTTTTTGACAATACTGTGATGCTGTTTTGTATTTTTAGATTTTATCAATGTGATGACGTATCTTGACTCGTAAAACAGATTTTGAAGGATCTTCGTCGCTGTTACTGTTCCAACCCCATCACCAGACAAGAATGTGGATATTGGACTGATCTGCAAAACACACTCTTATTTTCCACTTTACTACATAAACTTGGTTGTAAACTCTCAAGTGTGGAATCAACCAATTTGGATGTAATTCCAACAGATCCTCATTTAAACTGTCCCCCTGCAGCTCATCCCACTATCAGACTGATTACAAAACGTTTCCTCGATGTTCTGTGAAGAGTCGCTCAGGTTTAGCTGGTAATTTTGATGTTAGCTTCTCCTAGGTGAGCAAATCCAAATTGACTAATCTGCTTCTGCTCTCACCAGCCATGGCAGTTTGTTTGTGGTCAAGCGGCCAACCACAGAGAGAGGTGACAAACACCCTGTAAGCCACGTAGCCTGCATATGAATGACTCCTAGTGCAAAAGGCATTTTATGAATCATAAGAAATCAGTTTTCGAATAACTCACCTTCCACATTTCAGTCTTTTTTTATGGTCAGGGCGTCAAGTTTGTCCTCAATGAACAGGAGAAGCATGGACAAACTGTATAACTTAGTGGTATGTTAACTTGCAAGGAAACAGTACACAAACACTGCTTTACCGCTTATCTGCTTAACCCTTTGCCCCGTGTCTTTCAGCACCACACACAAAACACACAAGCACACCGGAGGCCAAAACATCTTTATGCCAGAAACCTTGTGGAAGGCCACCCAGTGAATAGCAGCCATAATAGCGCGCCACAGCAGGCAAGGCACTAGAGAGAAGGGCACAGCGTGCACGGCAAAGATATCTGTCAGAGCAGCCGGCCTTTTGAAAAGCATCACAACATCTATCAGCTAGAATCCTGTGCGATCTGTGTGGAGGAGATGCTTCAAGAAGTGTCAAGGAAAGCACAGTGGTATTGCTACTGATATTCCTGCGAGCTATAAGGTTACAGAGGACTGCTTTCAAATGAAACCGGCCTCTTTGAAAAGACACAACTATTTAGACACCGAGAACAGAAACATCGAAACAAAGCTGTTTTCAATTTCGCAGTTACACAGTTGATTTTGAATTGGTTACATGGGGCTTCGGATGAAAGCGCGGATAAAGGACGGCAACCTTTCAAAGCAAGTATCACATGCCATCAGTTCCAGAAAATAAATGCAACATCAGTGTTTAACCACTCCTGGTTGCCGCGGTAACGCAGGGGTCAGTAGGTCAAGCATATGTGTGGTTTAGAAGTTTAGTGATGCCAGCCATTTATGCCATGCTCAAACACGCACAAACACAGCCTCCACGTCTGCATCTATTCAACATGACCTCCCTCGTTAGCTGGAATTAGCCTAATAATTCCTGGATAGGCCTGGGAAAGGGAACGGGACTGGGAAAACTGCCACATTCCCTCAGTTTCCCTCACACTTGTTTAACCCTCACTGGGTCGGGAGGCAGAGACGGGGATGACAGAACAGGATCAGGCCTCAGGGTGATAATTTGGAGGCGATGGAGAGAGGGGCTAGGATGTGGGCAACAGTGGAAAAATGGTTGCGTGCCATGAAGAAGTGGAGCATAACTGGACAGACCATCCTCCCACTCGCATCGCCTCTCCTCATCTGCATGTATGGCTGAGGACTCAACTTGCTCCCAAAGTTTTTTTTTTGTGCTCAGCGTAATGCTGCTACTTCTCAGTCTTGTATTTAAACAGGAAAATTGGAACATGGTTTTCGTTACACTCATTTCCTGATTCCAGCTGCAGGTGAAATCTGATCCAAATCTGATCCTAACCCTTTTTAATTTTAAAATTAATTCCTGGAAAATCTGTGCTGTTGAAGCATCTCATGGAGGCTATTATCTGTATTCACACATATGGAACATTTAAAAAAAAGGGTATCCTGTACGCAGACACAAAAGGGCGAAGGATTCAATAAGAGAAATATGGAGGATACTAACACTACTGGTGCTGCATTTTGGATCATTACAGCTGGAAGCATTTTTCACCAAAGGCACAAGTAAACATCTCTGCAGGTCTGCCGCAAACCTCACAAATTTGAACATAAGCTGCGCATACCTGAGCATCAAGCGAGATGATTGGTCAATCCAACTCCTATCCGAAGACCATTTTATAACAGAAAAGAAAAACTTCTAGTTATACTTGAAATCCATTCAATTACTAAAGAAACAGTCATGCAAAAGGTCTTCAAATGTGCCCGTGTGCATGTTTACCAAAGTGCAGCCCAGTGAAGACCGTTCCAGAGTTAACTTGTCTGGAAAAAACATTTGTGTTTTTCTAAGTCTGTCAGCGTCTTAGACTTCATGACTCAACTATGTTTGTCTGTAGTGTGACCCACTTAATATGAAGAATTAGTCATTTTCAATAGTAAACAGCAGTTAAAGACGGTTGGTAGCAGCTGTCCTGGATGACAAATGCCTCATGTTAAACAAATGTCTGCCAAGTATCTTCACTGCGGCCTTGTCAAAAATCACAAAATTGTTGTTCAGCTTATTTCAGCCAAGAAGTTGCCTCAGTGTGGCATCTCTCCGCCGTTACCTCATAATAAACTCGATGTATGTATGGGGACAAGTCAAGCAGACGGTTTACAGTGAAGCAAAGTTGTCCTCCCTGTGTGATATTTTCTGGCATCCTCCAACGTGCTGAGAGAATGGCTTTAGGAGTAATTTCCACCCCTCAGTCCTCTCTCTGTTGTTGTTCTCCTTTGTCTCGCCCCCTCAGCTGCCTGCCCTTCTTCCAGCGCTGTGATCCTGTCTGGTTATTAATTCATAGTTAAATCTAAACGGTCTGGACACTCACATAACCCCTCCACTGCTGTTCATTTTATGCTTGGGAGGGCCACCGCTGCGTACCCCACGCCCACTTAAGGCCAACAAACACACATGCATAGGCTCGCTTCCTCTCTCACCCGTGTACACTCCTTTTTTCCCCCCCTCTCATTTATATGCACAGCAACTTCTCTGTGTATTAACATGAAGGAGTCAGGTTTTTTTCGGCCATCTCCGCTGAATAGCAAACAGCGCCTGGCCACCACCATCGCACTTCCTCACCGAAAAGAATGCAAAGTATGGCGGCACTTGTGCCGAAGAAAGTATGAGCATTAGCATAGTTTAGATGCCGTTTCAAACGAGCCATTCTGCTATCACAGTCTCAAGTGGCCAACTAACTACAAATTTGTACACAGGTCCACGCTCACTCCTTCAACATGCTGCTTCAAAGAACATTTTCACATGCTCATGCGCCGCACACATTCGCGCCGGACTTGCACATGCGCACACACCCTTGCTGTCAGCATGGTGATAAATTGCAGGGAAAATGAAAAGGGGGAGCCGTAATCTGACACCTCCAGTGCTGGGCAACCAGTAATTAAATCCCTTCATTAGGTCAAATATTTGATTATGAAGAACCTAAGGGGGGATATAGTAATGACCTGTTTCTTTTCTGGGGAGGGTGGGAGGAAAAAGGAGGAGAGGAGAGGATTGGGACATCGGTGAAGGTTGCGAGGTCGAGTACAAGAAAACATGGTAAAACACAGGCAGAATGGCAATAAAGTCATGCACGTATTGTCTCTAGTCAGTGGCTGTGTTCCTCACACCTCCTCCCCACTCCTCCCTCCGTCTCTGGATAGCGCCTGTGCGTTGTAAGTTGAAAACGCTGGCCGCAGCATATTGCTAATGTGTTGATGAAGGCAGCCCAGGCCAAGGGAGTCTCTCTCAGGGTGGAAGACAGACAGTGTGCGTGTTCGACAGACGAGTGAACATCGCTGGCCTCCGCCTCAACCCTCTCTGGGAAGCCGCTAGCTTCAGCCTGCGAGTGCATCTCCTTCGCTCTGCTGTGCTATTCCTTGTACATTAGCCCGAGATAACACAGCGAGGGATTATGCACATTAAAAGGCAGGAGTGTGTAGGATTAGCACAGAGTAGCAGAATGAAAAAGAAAATGTCAGTTCCTTCCATTCTCATTGGTGCACATGTTGTTGTTTTTTTTATTTTTACTTTTATATAAGTATTTAACTCAGTAAGTATTTAACTAAGTGAAAAGAAAATGTGTCTTTAAACACTAAAAAAAGAAAAAAGGTTGCTGTGGGAAATACTTGTTAATTTTTACTAAATTAACAAACTTAAGAACTGATTTAATTTATAGTACTTCAATTCAAAGTTGCATTTGCAGTTGCATTACGTTTGCACTATAGTAGTTCCAAATGCTAATTCCTCTATTGATTAGCTTATTATCCAGTCCTAATAGCCAAACAAATATATATAGAAGTAGTGTCTATGCTGAGGAGGTGTAGCAGTGTTGCTGTGGACATGCAGTGTACAATACTGTTGATGAGGCACAATTATCAGGCCATAAATCACAGAGAGAGAGAAGTCTGGCGTCGCAGGCCCACTGGGAGAGACATGAACACGCTACAGTTTAAGCAGCAGAAGTATATAAACTATGAAAAAACGCATCACAGCCTCTTCTCTTATGAGCTGCTGGCTTCCACAATTAATTAATAGATGTTTATGCAAGAGTGTACCTGAACTTAGATGCTCCTGTTTCATTTTTCACAGCTTTCCCTCGATCTCTCCCCCTTCCCCTCTTGTGTGTGTGTGTGTGTGTGTGTGCATGTGTGTGTGTGTGTGTGTGTGTGTGTGTGTGTGTGTGCATGTGTGTGTGTGTGCTCGAATGCCAATGCCGTCATCAAAGGATACGTCAAAATGAAGGCTCTGGCAGCGGCTGCTATCGGGATCTCGCACACACATACACAGACATACACACACACACACACACACACACAAGTATACACACATTTATACACACTCACACACATACACACTGCTCCAGCTATGCTTTCATATCACGCCCTGGCAACGCCCACTGACTGCAGCATATCTCCACCGGTATCACCAAGGTTACCAGCGGTAGCCAGGGATACCGTCGGAGCCGCCTGTGAAAATGTAGAAAATGGGTGTGACCAAAGTCTAGTTAGTCAACGGCAACATCTTCATGTCAAAAAAATCCCACAATTAAGGACACAATATTTTCCTCTCGAATACATTGTTTTATATTAAAAACAGTCTAACTCCTTGCTGAAGGCTTTTGGGATCAACTGAAATTTTACTTAATAAATCTTTAATAATAAAGTGGGTAGAAATTACTCAGGAAAAAAAAAACTTCACAAAACATTTCCTACGTGTCAAATGTGCAAAGCTGGTTTTGCTAATCCTTCCACAGTCTATCACAGTTTTGTTTTTTTTCATATGTTGTGAAAGAAGTATTATTGCTTTCCAAGTCTCAGTTAGCACTTTGCTTTCACAGCTATCAGCACGCCTCGCCCCAATACTAATCCAGCCACATGTTATTAACAATCCAGGTGTTGCTTGATCCTTTGCGCCTCAGCTCGTCTTATTCTGCGTCTTTGCACACCTCTGCTTGCAATATCACGTGTGCGTACCTCATCTAACAGACATTTCACATGCATCAATTACACCGGGGTGCATGCATTAGTCAGTGAGTTCGTTAGCCAGTGTGAGAGACTTGAATTCATTGGTTTAAGGACCCGAGATTAAAAATTGGTGTTTCCATGACAAAGGAGGGCCTCCGCCAGCACCCGTGTATCCACAGCACCGACACACAAATTGAGAAAGAATATTCCCCGGCATGCTCCGAGCTTCACTCTCTCTGCCTGGAGAGGCGTGTGTTTGTGTGTGTGTGTGTAAGTGTGTGAGAGAGAGAGAGAAATTGCTTTCCTCTTCGGGTATCGAAAACCCTTGGAATATTTGGATCCATCAAGCTGAGCAACAGAAAAAAAGCGCGAGAAACTGAAAGAAAAAAACATTGTACACCATCAATTACACACACACAGACTCACACACACACACACACAGTGTTTCACAGGAGTTCACACCAAAATACATGCATACAAATACATATGCACAGCATACATGCACATAAATATTACACAATGACGATGAGACTTTTTTTTCTCACATTATAATTCTAGCATGATATGTATTGCTGCAAGTGAGAATTACATTCCTATGGAGCCGTCTAAGTGTTTTAAAGCTGTGTGTGTGTTATTGGGTGAGGTGAGTGATAACAAGAATAACAGAGACTTCAATATATTCCTTTTTCCAAGTATTCTAAGGTTTCATGGGGGCCTTGTTAATACAACTTTAAGGTGATGTGTCAACCCTTCCCCCACTTTTCCACATCCTACTCCTACCCCATGAGGAATTAAAGGTGAAATACACCCCGAAGCTATTTTAATCTGTTTATGAACTGCAACTAATTATGTTTTTATTTTATATTTCTGGATCTAATTTAATACCCTGCAGTATATTTTTGTTTTACACACACTACTGCTGCACCCAAGTATTGGACTTTTCAGATATTTCTTCTTTGGGCAGGTGTTCAGTTTTCAATGTGGGATTTTGATGTACATGAATGTATTTAGTTTTTTAAAGCATATTAATTGATTCACAACATCCCCTCACACGCCGAGTGACGTGTTTCAGGCTTTCCCCTATAATAAAGATATCCTTGTGGATGATGCATGCATGTGACATTGTGACATGGAAGGTTTGGGAGATGAGTCTCTCGCGTGTGTGTGTAGAAGAAGTACCTGTATGCCATGAAGTGCATACAGTAGTCAGCACAAAGTGTCTAGGTATGCTCAGGTTGAAGTAAAGCAGTGGTAAAAAGGGCCCTGTATTGTGTATTGTAACGAGTCAATGTTTTATGCAGTGTTACCATGACATCTCCCAACCATTCTTCAGAGCAGAGTTCGATACCTGTAAGACAACTGATGAGCAACGCGAGAGCAACTTCAAGTAGACTAAAGAAACTAGTGGTCCAGCATCCACAGGAGGACCACAGCTGGAAAGGTAGCACATGCAAGAAAACGTTCCACACTCAAAGTAACTTCATGTGTATGTTGTGTATAATTTCTGACTTCTGTTAGTGCTCTACTCTGCACATGTATACGATTCTATCATTATATGTCATTTTAATGATTTCTGAGGGGCCTGCATAAAGATTATATTAGCATTATTAGAGCAGAAATACCATCAGATGCTGAGGATGTTTTCTTAATGTGCTTGTGTTTCAAGGGCCACTGTAAACATACGAGGAAAACCTACAAGACGAAATAGTGCAAAGGTGTAAAGTACGTCCTTATGTCCTGTTCTATTAACACCCACAGATTATGTCAAGAAAGAAATGTGAGTCTGAGTTACTGAAGAAGGTCAAATATTCTAGCAGGATAGAGGAGTCTATCTATCCACTCCAGCTGTATTGTTACAGAAGAGCGCAGCTGTCCCAGGGGGCACTTGTTGAAGGAACTGGATTTATGGAGGAAAGTGAAGAATGAAGAAAGCTTCTGAATTTGTAGATGTACAGTTGATAGTATAGAAGGGGCTGAATGGGGAATCTTTCTTAGCATAGCTAAACATTTTTTTCTTTAATACTCAGAGTAGATTGGTTCTCAAACCTGACATGGTCCAGAAACATTGGACGACACTCATACCTGAGGAGTTTTGGGCAAGTATACCGAGGCAAACCTTAATCACATAATATTTACATAGATTTCACTTCAGATACAACATCATAAAAGTATTACATCGAATTTTCAGTAATAAGGTATGGTGCTGTTTTAGGCTGACCGCTGAAGTCACACTCGCATTGGCTGATCAGCATCAGCTGCTGGTATGTGTTTCTCAATCATTGGCTCATTTACAGCTGTGTGTCTGGAAAATCATATCTATGCAGGTGCACAGCGCTGATATTTGAACTCTCATCACTGTGGCACTGCTCATTATGCTCATGCCATGGTGGTTTGTTGCTGTAGTTCCCTCCACCCCCCAAACTTCCTCCCTATGTGATATTTTGTATTGTTCATCTGACAAGAATTTAATGTTTGTGTGTGTGTGTGTGTGTGTGTGTGTGTGTGTGTGTGTGTGTGTGTGTGTGTGTGTACTCTCTCAGCAGAATCTGCGTTCCAGCTTGAATTCAGTGAGGAGTGCTTCAAAAAGTTTCTGCAAAATCTAATTGTGTAACTATTTGTTATAAACTGATGCAAAGAATTACACAAAATCTTCTGCCTAATAGAACAAGGCATGTGTTTCAAATTTGGATATTAGGAACATTTAACTGGGACTTATGGCATATACAACACAACAACGGAGAGAAGCGGCCACCTTTAGTCTCCCGATTATAGTGGTGAATTTATTAGACTTTTGGAAAGACTACAGGTTGACTCTGCTTTACAAAGACATTATTTATGCAATATATCAGCACAGTGTTGTCCTATGTGACTCTAAAATATGAGGAAGTCTAAACATAATGAGGCATAATGAACTGTGAATAAAGTAATTTCTCATTACACAATTTATTTGTGTATTTGCATTATGGTGTAAAGTTTTACTATTAATGAATCCTTTAAAAAAAAAACACACACAGTAAACACATGCCATCCTTACAAATATGCACCTCTAATTATTAGTCTCCCCAATTTCTAAAATGTTTGATCCAAATCAAAGCATCCTAGTTGTATTTTGTGAGCCCCCATCAGGCTATACATGTAAAGTAACACCCCGCTTTTGAAAATACTGTGTGGAGGCAAGCACAGACAGGGGATAAGGAAGGAGGGTTAAGGATGTAGCCTGAGGCCGTGAGAGTGTGTGAATGCATGCATACATGAGTCTATGCTGTACTGCATACATTTGTGGGTGCCAATTAAAACACTGACACATTTCCACAGCATCCTCGTTCCAACATCTGATCCACGGGCTTTTGTTAATACAACATCTCATGCTGAAAGCGTAAAAATCTCTAATGCCAGACCTGCAAACAAGTCCGCAGCCTCCCATCCTCCCAGCTACAGCGTTCTTCACTCGTGCTCACGTGCAGTCACACATACAGAAAAAGAAAGCATTTGTACAGAGACTCCTCAGAGAAAAGTCACCACCAGAAAAATAAAAGTAAATCACTGGGGAATCCCACCACTTTCAAACAAAAACAAAGACTATCTGCTTGTGGCACCCATAAACACCCATAGAAATGTTGTCCCTGCACACACACACACACACACACACACACACACACACACACACACACACACACACACACACACCTGAGCTGAGGAATACAGTAGACACTGTAATTCACACCCTGTCTGAGCTAAACCAGAGATTTCATCTAGAGGGGAAACACCAGGCTCCTCTATTGCCCCCAATTACTGGGGCCTGGAAGCGGAGTCAACAGCCACAGTTTTACACAATCACATTGTCTGGGAGGAAATCAGCCCCCTTTCGCTTCTGCTTTGAGCTGCGCGCTGCCGACCAGGGCTTCAGCAAAAGCCACTTAAACTATCATATTCTGAAAGAGAGCAAAAATTACTTGAGCTCCTTGTGGAAAAGGATTCTGTGCAATTTTGCAGCGAGACGTCCTCCACATTATTCTTTTTCATGTAATACTTTCACCGAGATCAAACAGATACCTTAATCCTGAGAACACACAGGGCTTGTGCTTGGTAGTTCATATGGTAGAAGGAAAGCCCATAGGTTCAATTTGTGTGCAATTTGCTGTGTGTGCATGTGTGTGTGCAGGCGTGGTTGTGTATGTGTGTGTGTGTGTGTTGGCTTTGTGCAGGCCATCCTGCTCACTGCAAGCTCACTCGTATTGCCATTATACATCACAGCACAGCACCAGCGAGTGGCTGTGTCAAAAAGCCTGCCTCCCTCTCCGCCATATCTCATAGTTACCTCCCCTAACCAAATTACCCCCCAGCCCCCGCCTCGCCCACCCCCTCCTTCTGTAGACACTGAGAGATGAGCCTCAGAAACAGCCGCCTCAAAAAGACAGCAGCAATGTCCAGCAGCATTTGACTAGAAATGAGAGTAAACAAACACACTCAAACAAACAAAGATACTGGCTGTCATATTTCTGCTGAGAATCGAAAGACGTTTGGAAAATCGAAGGGTGACATTTATTCAATGGAAATGAAAATCCCAGACATTTTGATGGGCATACTTGTCCATTTTACTATTGTTTATTACCAGTCCTATAATTGTAACCGGTTCCTGAAAGCTTTTACATTCAGTGTACACAGGGAGCGGTGGTTTGTTTGAAATCAATCGAAGAAGGAGAGCAAAGAGCTGCCACTGATACACAGAAAAAGAAAAGGCAGCCACCTAGAAAACTCACTCTTCATTAACAGCCCGCAATCGCTGAAAAAAATGGCAGAAGACTAACTTATAGAGTACACAAGTACAATTATTAGTTAATACTGAGAAACTAATTCTACAGACCCACATTGTGTTTTGACCCCTGGCGGACCTACGTGTGTCGCGTTAGTACTTCACTGACTCTCTCTTTAAATCAGTCAGAGGTGGTGCAAATTCCTTTTGTTCTAAAAGCTAAAATGGAGCATGTGAAGCCTGTTACATTAAAAAAAAAACAAGGATTTTTCATACAAAATTTACTTCTGGGCCTCTATTTTGGAGCAAAAACACTCATTATCATTTTATCTGCAGAGGGCGAATGGAAAAAAAAGAAAAAAAAAAACATCACAGCACTGATGGGTTTCCAAGGAAGACTGCATTAACGTAAAAACAAACGATGGTTTCACCTCAACATAGTCATCCTTGACGCCAGTCCAGGTGCGGTTGTCATGATAGCCGTTAGTGTCCGTCATGATGTGTTCAGTCCCACGCCATCTTTCCGCCACCTTGACTCAAGGCCTAAAGCTGCCTGTGTGATCTTCGCCATGCAGAGCTCGAGAGTAACATGATAAACTGAGCTCACTGGTCATATTAGCAGGTAGAGTAGTCGGGGTAAGGGAACAACAGCTTGTGGCTCAGCTGGGGCTATGACCTCTACGCACTGTAGTGGGAGGAAGCGAGGGAGAGAGAGACGTGGAGAGGGCAAAAGAGAGATAAAGATGGATGGGCAGTGGAGGAAACAGCGAAAGGAGGTTTATTTAACACCTCTGCTTATAATTAAACTTGCATGACACGCACACAGCCACAAATAGGTGTGTTGTCATATCGTGGAATAAAAAAGAAGAAAACCTCCTTTAAAGGGCTATAAATCATCATTTTCTGCCCTCCTGTGCCTGTGTATAACCTGTGTGGGCCTCATCAAAACAAAGCCCTTAACTCATAATTGTTTGGTCACCTTCATCTGCAGGAATTATTGGACCGCACTGCCTTCCAACCAGACCAATTTGGCGGGAAACCCATGGAAGTGACAAACCTGCAGTAACACTATAGTACAACCAAGACGGTGTGAGTAATACAGAATCCCACGAAACATTTGGAGGCAATGACAATTTTAGAGCTGATTGTGTTGAGTCATACTACGACACGATGAGACACTTAGTTTTGATTTTCAATCCCAAACATGCAGAATTATGATTTGGCAGCAGTTTAAATCAGGTGTCTGTTTTACTGTATTTTCTGTCTCTGTTCTGTGATTGTTTTAAATATTTAGAGCAAAGTCTTTATAAATTGTCCTCATTGGCATTTTTTACTCAATAAAGGTGATTACTGACTACTCGGCTGAATACATCACCCCCACCTTAGTGCTTCTAATGCAGAACATCCTGCAGAAATTAAGACTGTTTACTTACTGTAATAAAATAAAATATCTCCAAATCCAAATTCCAGCTATACAAATTAGGGATCAGATAAGGTGAGCTTAGTAGATTTTGCAACAACCTTAAATTTTAGTTCAATTTGCTCAACAAGTAATTTAAGCAATTACGCACTCCAATTTACAATAAAGGCATTTTGAGTCAACAGCTTCCAAGAATGCATGCTGTGCTAAGACCTACACTTACTACTACTCAATCTTAAAAAATGGGCCATAAAACCCAGTAATCCCAGACACAGAGCACAACTTGGACCTTCAGTACAAGTGCACAAAGACTGTGAATGGTTCTGACAGCTGGCACGGCAGGGGTCATTTCACTGCCTCAGGTAAGCCTTCAGTTCCCCTGGCAAACACATGACACAACAACACAAAAAAGATAGAAAATATCAGAAGCATTGAAAAGAATTAGAAAAAAAAGGAAACTGTACTTGGCCTTAAACAGGCTGTACACAGTGTGTGTCTGGCTGGCCATTGTGACTGACCCGAAACTGAGAAATTCCTTGGCCAGGTTGAGCCTCCGTCAGCACAGAGTGGCTGTGGAAACAGGCCAACACAGCTACAGAAGTGCTAACTGGGAGGTCACCCTGCTCTCTAAAGAAATGTGTGCACTGCAGAACAGCCAAAATATTAAGAAAACACACACACTTCTACATTAAATCTGATCTCAAATACGCACACCCCCGAAATGCAAAACATTTCCTTTCATTTTTAATATTTACTAATGATAATTTATTGATTACATTTTCCTTAAGAGATGTTATCCTATATTTATTGTTTTGTTGTGCTTTGCTTCTGTCTGCACAGTTGAATTGAAAAGGATGACACAGAGAAAGATACACACACCTGCACGTGGGCCCACACACACCGTGCAAACAGTCTGAGATGAAGGGCTCATAGACCGTCATAGACAGGGGGGTTTGTTTTGTTTTTTGTTTTGTTTTTTTCCGCCAAGAAGAGATGTGATGGGAAAAGAGACGGAGGTGGATGGCGGCTTCATGCTGTCACACACCAGCAAAAAGGACAGAGAGGAGGGCCCTGTCACATCGCATCAGAGTCAGCTGCAGCCACACCCGCCCTGCGAGCGTACACCCTGCTGCTGGGAGAGCAGAGCAGAGGAGAGCAGAGGACAACTAGAGCATAAAGCAAGGGGGGGAAAAAAAAGAACATCCCCTTCTGTTCTATTCCTCCATTAGTCCCTCCTCTCCAGTGTGTCTCATTTCAATTGTATCTCATTCCTCATCGAGCCCGCCTCACACGCAGCAGCCTTCCTCCGCTCTCGCCACGTTGCCGGTCTCCCTGATTTTTGGCCACAATGGGGGCTCGAATGTGGACCTCAGCCTTGGGACAGAGCGACAGTCTGGATGGCAGTGGTACTGGTGGTTGTGTGTGTTAGGAGTGGGTGGAAGTCGGGAGATGGTACAGAAAGGGGGAAAGAGGATTAGAAATGAACTGTGAAGATAGAGCACAACCTGACAATAAGTCCCCTCTCCCCAGAGTGTCTGCGTCTGAGTGCCAGTGTGTGTGTGTGAATGAGAGAGGCGAAGGATTATCTCGTGAGAAAAAAATCATTTCCCTTTGTGCTTCAAGTGATGCTGTCAATCATCGCACTGTACAAGGCACTGTGTGTGTGTGTGTGTGTGTATTTGTGTGTGTGTGTGTGTGTGTGTGTGTGTGCGTGTGTGTGTGCGCGTGTGTGTGTGAATAGCAGCTATAAGGATGCTCAATTCTGAAAATGGCCGTAAACTTAACAAATAATAAATTAATTTCTGCAAAGAAATTGTTTTTATTTTTAAATTTATGTTTTGCTCAATCCTGCATTTGAATAGCTGAACTTAAACTTAATGCATTTTGTGCCACACCAATGACACCACACTCTCCTAACACAGGAGGCCTAAACAGCCCTTAATGCACAAACATGCACACTGTGCAGAAGGAAAACAGCTTACTATTAACATGCTTCTTTATTGATCTCTCCTGCTTTTCTTTCTTTCTTCTAGGCAGACCAGAGGTCAGGGCTGGCTACGAGCAGCAGCCTGGAGCTAGTAAGGACTTTTGCTCAAGGACACAACAACAGAGCAGAGGCGAAACGAAGGTTTGAATCAGATACTTGCGAAAAGGACCAGGTCATATAAATCATTTAGACACTGATCACTGTAGAAACAGGGCAAGGCTAATGTTACTTAAAGTCCACCACAAAGCAGATATGTGCCAAACACAGCAAATACCACGGAACTTGTTAATCCTGAAGCATTACCTTAACATGAAAATGATGATTGCATTTTCACCAGTGATTAGACCTGTGTGTTACTTCGCCTGCATTAATGCTGTTGGGGTTTTTATTTAAGGTGAAAAGACATATAAAACGACAACATTACAAAACACTACAACATTAACCTGCCAAAATCAACACATAATGAAACACTCCGTAGAGCTGTTTTAACTGATGGACTGACCCAGAATACAAAGTGAGATTTATGAGGATTTTGACTGACGAGAGAAGAATTTTTTCTTTAATGATTTTGCATAATTTATTTATTCAAATAGAATTTCTGTTTGCAGGTCACACAATTTCTGGTCATTTTCAGGTTCTGAATTTCTAACTAGAGAAATTTAAGCTTAGACTCAAAAGGAAAATATTAAAAGATTATTGTGATAGATAGCTGCATGCTTACTATACCATCCTGCTGTTGCAATGAATGTTGAGAAGGTGCTTGGCACTGTCCCTGATTCAGAGAATACATCCAGTGCAACCTGGACGCCCTGCTTTACAGTAACTCAATCGCACACAAGAGCTATACATGGACAAGGTCATCTCAAAGTCTGCATTACATCTTGGCAAACAGATTATATAATTGCAAGTCAGTATCCAAAGCATCCCTTGTACACACTGGCAGACGATCAGTCACAGTGATCAAAGTGCTAGATGTGTTTCTTTGTTTCTGCTGCTTCACTCCAGCCCCCACAGAGTCAGTTATTAGAATACAATATATTATTATATAATATATTACATATGCTGGTACACTAACAATTCCCGAGGTCCTCATGCACTGGCAAAAACCCCCAAACATAATACACAAGGAGAGAAAAAGTGATTATTTCTCTATTGCAGAAAACAAAAACAGGCAGCCTTAGTAAGATGAGGAGGGTGTGAGTTTCTGTTATGAGGTGCGATTCTTGCCGCTTAGCTGCCTGCTGCAAGGAGCGCCAAGCAAAATGACTTTCAACCATGTAGACGCAGACAGACAAAGATGCAGACAGACAGACAGGCTCTGTTCCATTAAGGAACACGCAAACAGAAAATACAAACGAGACAGCTGAACAATTCAACCCAGAGGAAGAACAAATACAGCTAATTAGATCAGGCTAGGACAAAATGCGCACATATTTTTAGAGTGCAGTGGATGGGGGGTCAAGTATGCACTCATGCAGTGTGAGCAACTGGCAAACATAAAATATCCATGATCAGTCAGGGAAGTGTACTGGCTTCTGGAAGCAAGGAAGTGACCTTAGCCTAGAGAAGAGACAATGAAAAAAGCTAAATTCTTCATGCTAATCAAGAGGACCCCCCCCACACACACACACACACACCCACACACACACCTATGCTCCATCCCTTCTGACTGAGCAGGTGGTGACGGTTATGTTATGATGCTGCTATTGTTCTTGTTCAGGTTTGGGCATATTAAGATTCCACCGCGCTCCTCTTCCTCCCTCCTCCTACTTTATGTTACTGTCGTTTTCCTCCACCTGCCCTTCCATCGCTCCCTCCTTTCTCTCTCTCACTGTGTTTTGTTTTTGGAGGATTATGTGGGGAACACTTTAAGAGCACAAAGCCACCTGTGTGGCAGCTGGGGGAGGTAAAACTGCGCGGCGGGGGGGAGGGGGGGGGGGGGGGGGGGGGGCGTTTTGGCCAGGTCCACCTGGGGTAAACAAGCAAAGGGTTTTTTAAAACACAAAAAACCCATTTTCCCACCCCCTTTCCAAAACCCCCCAAGCCG
>JBAJHX010000053.1:14674546-14703116 GCA_037176925.1 Amniataba percoides | reverse complement strand
TGTGTGTGTTTGTGTGTGTGTGTGTGTGTGTGTGTGTGTGTGTGTGTGTGTGTGTGTGTGTGTGTGTGTGTGTGTGTCTCAGAAGAGTATTGAACCGAAACACGATCATCAGTTTATGCCACCATAATTGTCACATATCCTGGAGCATCAGTGAAATAAAATAGTTGTTTCTTCATATTCCCTTAAATACTAAAACTGCTTACAGCTCAAATGTAAGAAAGAAATGTAATTGAATAAAGGTCATGAAAACATCTGAAATGCTGACAGATAGATGCAGCTCAACAAGTGGCTAACAATCTAACATGGAAGCCTCCATCCCTTTGCATAAACAAAGAAGAGCAGAGCAGCCTTAATGTTACACTAAAACATCCACAACAATTCTACTGCACTTCTGACCTTAACCACTGACTAAAACCCTCAAATGGCAGCAGATTTTTCCATCCATGATATTGCATCAGTCACTTAAAATCAGCCCTAAATTATGGTCATGCGCCACTGAGAATGGCTGCATGATCCTTATCTAGACAACAGAAAAAGTCGGATTGTGTGCAGCTGTTGTTTTAAAGTGAAGCAAGTAAACCAATAAGTGGGCCTTGTTCGCAGCAGATATGTCGGCGTATCATAGGAGCACAGGTGTTACCAAAAATATTAAACCACTAAAGTCTGCCACCGCGTACAAAACCAAGACCCTGAAAACCAAATCATGTTTTGGGTTGTCATTCTTAGTAAGCAACAATGTCAAATTCACAAGCAAATATTCAACCCTGATTCATGCATATACAAACGCTGTACGCACCAAACATTCAAGTAAAAAGTGGAAACCTCCTGAGCTTTTTTTTTTTTATCCATGCAGACCCCCACTCTGTCCTCCACACACACCAACACACAGAAACACAGTCTCAGCTGCAGTTTAATTTCATTTTGCACTGCACCGATCCAGGTCTAAAAACACATGCGCGCACACACACTCACACAGACGCAGCTCACTCCCCAGCTCTCAGACTGTACAGTGTGCTGCCTCCTCTCAACCATCTACAGAATTAACCAGCTGATCACCACTTCTGTTTGCAGAAATCCAATTCCCTCCAAAGGTCATTTGTCCATTCAAAGATTTTCCTTTTTCCCTGCGCTCTTTCATCCACTCTTATTTATTCTGGTCATTTGCTACTTCTTGAAATCTATACCCTTTGCCCTCTTCATTTTCCCTCCTCTGTCTCTTTTTTCTCTTTTTTTCCCCCAGTTTGGTTTGAACCCTATCTGCCCCTGTCTTGGCTTTCTCCCCTTTTGCCCCTCATCACACACCCAGATCACAGCCAGCACGAGGATCCTGGACGTGAATGGCGACGCAGGGCGGAGGAGGCTCAAACCAGGTGTCTGGATCACTGAGGAAGTGGGCACAGCAGGGCAGAGCTGGGCTACGTGGCTCTGTTGGGCTTGAGAAGGCAGATACAGGCAGAGCCCGACTGAGCTTGGCTGTATTTCTTGGCATGCCTGAGTAGGTTGTAAGAATTGATTAGTAATGACATGAGTTGTTCAGGGGCGGAGAGAAACAAATTAAATACAAGTGGACAGCACTAATGTGATTATTAAAAAGGGTTTTCTTCTTTCTGCTTTTTTTTTGTTTCCACTGTTCGGTCAGACTAATCTACAGCTGATACTCATAATATTTTACATTAGACATTTATTTGACGAAATTATCAAGAAATGTGCTTTTAATGGCTGGGTTCACATTTTTTTAAGTTGGTCTTAAAGCATCTGAACACACTTTTTGTGATATTTTTTTCTATCCATACTGGCTCTGAGCAGATCCCTTTAAAATAAAACTCTAAAGTAAGTGATGGGGATTAAATGCACAGTGTGTATTCTGTGGGGAAAAAAATGCATTCTTTAGCTGGAATGAGACTTCAGCTGTCTGACTTAGACAAATAAAGTGAATATTTCCGGAGTACACATTCTATTTAGTAAGAAATTCCCTGTTTGTTTCTTCAGTCAATGTTTTCTTGCTGAGGCAAAAAGTAAAAAAAAAAAAGGATTTTGTGCCAAAAACACCAGAACTCTGGAAAATACTCATTTGATTTGTCATATTTAGTTTAGCCTGCATTTAAAGGTGCCCTGTGCAATGTCATGTCGACAAAGCAAGTTCTGCTACAGTGCATTATGTTAACTTCCTGAGCCCTGACAAATGTACTGAATGTGTTTTGTACATCTTAAAACCCTTGTAAAGCTGATTATTTGAACATTTCTTCTGCTTGCAGTCTTCTTGTCTCTCGCTATTTGTTTGCACATTTCTACGTCACCACCAACAAATGTCACTTTATGGAGAACCGTAAACCTGGCAGCAGGAAAGTGAATCGTATGTCCATCCGTGCACATGATGAGTGCAGAATATGGACCTTTAAGAATGCATTTTTGCTGATGAGAAGCATTTTGTGCCCCATCCCTTGAACTAGTCACATCAGGAAGGAATAAAACATGGACCCACCCCTTAAAAATCTGGCATGCCTGGTGGTACAGTCAGTCACCCAACAAACAGTCAACGTGTTATTTGCTGCACTTTAAGAGTAACTTTTCCTTTGATTGCCAATAGGCCCTAGAATGACAGGCCAGAGCAAGCAGCAGCAGCAGCAGCAGCAGCAGCGAGTTGCTGCTGGCTGGTGTCAGGCTAAGTGGGCATGTCAGGCCTGTGCTGTCCTGGCTCCCTGCCTGCTCTCTCAGCTGCTCGCTCAGTCCCCTGTGTCCTCAACCCTAAACGGATCCCGTCGCTGCTACTCAGTTCCAGCGGCAGGCTGATCTGGCTGACTAATGAACACTTTTCCTAATGAGGGGAACTCCTCCCTCCCCCAATCTCAACGTTACACATCCTTTGCCCACTTTTACCCCTTACTTCCCCCTTTTTTCCCCTCTGCCTCAACGTTTATCTCCCACTCTTGTCCCCTTCCACCTCCTCCTGGTCTCCATCTTTCTGCGCCCTCTCATCGCAGCAGTTCCCGTGCACATTCTTCACACTGTCTATATCTCACTTCTCTCCCTTGCCGACAGCCATTCACCAACTGTTTGCCATCTCTTTTTCCCTTTCCTCTATTCGTCGTCAGCTCTATTAAAAGCATCTACAATTCAGGCTCTTTGAGCAACTGTTGTGCAACCAAAATATTTCATGGCGGCGGCTCCGATTCAAACGCTGCTGTAGTGTCAGCGATTTGCCACTGCTTCTGTATCAAGGTGCAGTAAGCAGTGCACGATAGCTGCACGTTACTGTAAAAGCACTGTGCTGAGAAAGTGAGAAATACTGAGGTTATCTGCGGAACATCAGTGTGTTGCTTTAATAATCCCTCCTCCCTTTTTACATGAGTGGGGGAAGAGGACAGAGGGATGAAAACATGACTCAGGTATTTCTGGTGGCAGGCCTGGTGTTACGAGCAGTTTAGAGGACATCAGGAAAAACAGCAGGGTAAATCATAAGCTTGACCCCGTCACAAACCTCTAAACTACGGGGTCAATCAGAACGGCTCACCGGGGACAGTGACAGGATCGGGGGCAGCCACAGAAACCTTTCGTTTAGGCTCGTGTCCCTTCATGTCACTGTGTGCACAGACACCTCCACAGCGAGCTCAGTGAGCGCTGCAGCAGTCAGACAGATCAGAGCACAGGCAGCACGAGTCGTCCACTCACCAGGCCGTCACAGTTGCTGATAGCCACGGTAGCCCCTGGCGTGTCCGCGATGTCCCCCACGTACAAGCAGTCGTCCATCAGCGGCTCAGAGTGCCGGGTGCTGTCACTGTCATCACGCCACTCCATCTTGGCTCCGGGGGCCACCAGCCTGGCGTTGTGGCGCAGGCGCAGGTGGAACTCCCGGCCGAAGACGGTGACGTTGTAGTAAAGCCCTTCCCGAGAGGCCGCGGGCTCTTCTCTTGGTGCTTCCCACTCGTCATTGCCTACTCCTACCTCCCTCCTCCGGCGCCTACGGGACTGCCCTCCTGCCACGCGGCCAGCCGAGACGGCGTGTGACAGGAAGCGGCCTTCTGCGTCCACACTGATGGGCCTCACCAGTCCATACTCCCCCAGGACATGCTGCAGGGAGTCTGGGAACAGGACAGTTAAGGAGAAGGGGGCGGTGGGAGAGAGGGGAGGATGAGGCAGGAGCAGGTGAGGGGGCGAGAGAGGGAAAGGTTGTTATTCGGTGAGCAAGATGTGAGTGTGTTGGAAAAGGGTGAGAAGAAAGAACAGTGGAGGTCGAGGAGGGAGAGACGTCATGGGAGAGGCATGGGGGACAAACAGTGGAGAAAAGGGGGAGTCATGGGGAGAGGATGGAAACAAGGGGGGGTGGGAGGGAAAAAAAAGATTAGGGAAGAAATGTGAAGCATCTCATGGTTTTATTTCTTCCTTATTCTGCATCAAAAGGGAACGCAGAAATGAAATAGAAGCAGTAACCTTTCAAACACACACACACACACACACACACACACACACACACTCACAGCCCCACCCATGAACCCAGAGGCGACCCCGGTGCTCGGCAGTGCGCGTTTGGAAACGGCAGCCTCAGCAGCGCTGCGCTCCGGACACCTTCTGTGCCCTTCCACAGTCAACAGGAAAGCCAGAACAAGATCAAGGTGCTAATTGCGGCTTTCTCGAGCTGTTTTTCCTCACTGTCAGGCTGCTCGATCTGAGAAAAAAAATGATTTTATAATCTCGACACCGACTGAGGAAAGAAAAAAAAAAACTAAATGAAACGAAAAGTGATATTATGAAGCTTTTAATTAATATGATGCGCACTGGCGTGTCGTTTAACGCCATTTATCCTATTATTATTATTATCATTATTATTATTATTATTATCATTATTATTATCATCGTCATCATCACATGTTAAACACACGCTGCTTGTGGAGGACACAGTCTCACAATTGGAGTCAGTTCTCTGTTTGGACTAAGGAACATTTCTCTTTTCCACATCTGACAACACAGGTGCGTTTCGGAGGCGACCCGAGAGATGCTCCCCCTCACATACACACACACACACACACGCACACACACAGAGAGAGAGAGCCGAGGCCACCTTAAGGTGTCAATGTCATCACTCCTCCGCGGTGCTCAGCTGCTCTTGGCATCGTTGTGATATGCTTGTCGTTTCTAAAGTTTTCTGACTGACAAAGAGACTCACTGGGAACATTTCTTGCCCCCCCACCCCGTGTGAGAGGGATGATTTGATAACAGTGTGATCGATAGGCTGACATCCGACTCCAGCGTCCTGTGACAAATCGATAGATGCGACAGCGGCCGGATCAGATAATGTTGGGCTACTTCTCTGCAAAATCCGACAGAGGAGCGACGCATCTGATGGCCCCTCTTACACCCCCCCCCCCCCCTCCCCACACACACACACACACAGATGATCTGATGCCCTGCACGGCGCGGAGCTCAGGGACTTCTGCTCAACACCCTGCGAGCGCCACAGCGGGACGCACAGAAGTTGCAATGTTGTTTGCACTGGAAAAAAAACTGCAAGAGCATGCAAAAAAAAGAAACACAAGCAGCAGAGACCGGACGGGGAGATGAGCAGAGATAACGCACCACAACGTAAACACACACACGCCTGAGTCCGTACGTACCAACGCTACTGGCGATGTAAAGGCCGCTGGTGTGCAGCAGGAAGGCCGGCAGGATGATTAGGACAGTAAATCCAGGCGAGAGACCCATGGCAGCTCCGAACTGCGCAGGTGAGAGAGCGGGACTCCGGGCTCCAGTGCGGTGAAGTTCCCCGCCTGGCGCGACCAGCCACGCCACGACAGCAACAGCACAGCAGCCCGCAACTAGACTGCCAAGTGCACCGGGAGAGACGGAGCTCTCCTCCCCCCTCTCTCTCTCTCTCTCTCTCTCTCTCCCACTCACTCAACTCTCCTCCTCTCTTTCCTCTTCTCTCTCTCTCTCTCTCTCTCTCTCTCCTTCGCTCAACTCCTCTCTCACACTGTGCGTGCCCCCCCTCACACACACACGCATACACACACAGACACTTTTTGACTTGGTGCTCTGACAACTCACACACATGCGCACGTATACACACTCCCTCTCTCTCTCACTCACACACACACACACACACACACACCGGGCGCCCACACACTGTCTCCGCTGTGTGAGATGAGGATATTTGAGCTTTGTGCTGCGGACGCTCAGACAGACAGACTGAAGGACTGAAGGACAGACTGACTGACAGACTGACTGACAGACAGCTCGCATCCAACACGCACATTACGACGTTAACGGGCAGGCTGCTCCGTCGCAGCTCAGACAAAAGTCAGCGATGTTTGTGCGGCTCTCTGCTGTCAGAGCCGGAGTTGTTTCTCTCTCACAGCCCCGCACAAAGTTTACTCGTCCCGGCAGGCGGCCCCGGGCCGGGCAGAGGCGGCAGCAGCGCCCCGTGTGGCTCACAGAGGGAAGCGCACTCCGGTTTGCAGGGCCCAAGGGTCCAATTTACAGAGAGCGAGAAAAGAAAAGTCTCCCTAACCTGCGTTGCCCTCATTTAGCACATCATTTACCCCTCTTGACCACTAATCTTAAGTTGCTGTAAACACTGATGAGCAGCACAGGGCGAACAAGTGATATGAATAAATCCCATTGTATGTTCAGGTTCAGTATTTATGTTTTTTTTTTACTCCCTACTTTTTTTTAAGAATAAGCCGTAGAATGAGAACAACAGTGACAAAGTAAAACCAAGTGAAAAGGAAAAACAACTGACAATTAAAAATCTTTGAAGTAAAACCTAAATCAGGTCCCAATTAGTGGTCTGTCAACTTAAAAAAAAAAAAAAAAGCTCAGACTTTATTTATAGTCTTTGGTTCTCTTTTGATTTTCACTTTTGTACCCAGATTTTCAAAGCAACACAAACAGCAAAAGAGCTCCAAAAATGAAAAACAGGTGCCTCTTTTGGAGAAATGCTGGTTAGGAAGCTGCAGAAAATACAGCAGAGCAACATAAAATAACTACAAACTGCATCAGGATGAAGAAAATTTATTTACTCCCACTACAAATATCCAGATAAATATATTAACTAAATATAATTGGAATAAAAATATAAAAACAGTATATACACACAACATTATCAGTCAGCTTTGCTCCTGCAACCATGGGTAAGCTTTCATTCTTATGTGCAGAAATAAAGTCACTACTGTCGTATATCCTTCTGATATTATTCTTACCACTGATTAATCTGTAATTTATTTTCTTTGACTAAACACTTTTCATTTAGGTTCATAGTAAAAAAATATAAAAATTGTGTAAATCACAAGTCGTCATCATCACACAAAAATATTCACTTTACAATCATAATAAAAGAGAGAACAGCAGATGTTTAGAGGCTTGAACCTGCAAATATTTGATTTCCCATTCGTAATTACTCCAGCGATTACTTGATTATCAAAACACTTCAAAAATAATTGTTCATTTTGTTGATCACTTGCTTACAGCAGAAGTCAGCTTACACCGCATTTCACAGAGAATAAATAGGAGAAAATTTCAGCTCAATGTTAATGTCTCTCCTCCAACAACAAACAACCTGTTTGTGTAGAAAGAGAAAACAAGCGCAGGCTGGGAAAGAAAATGTTTTCATGGCATTAACTAATGTCCCTGCACAGTTTAGTTAGCTTGGCGTATTGTAGTGTAGCTCGCAGACGTTACATAAATATTCATGTAACTCTAGCAGCAACTCCATAACTAAATATAAAGACGTGTTAATTGTCTAGGTGGCCTTGCCATCAGGTGCTTGAGATGTCGTTAAAACTTGTTAAAACGTGTTAAAACGTGTTTCCCTGCTGAAAATCTAGCACAATTTCCTGGTTAAAAGGCTCATTTCTGAACAATCAGGAATTTATTGGACAGATATGACACAGTGTTCTTCACTCGCCCCATCTTGGTGTTTCAATTGTTGTGAGAAATATTTTAACGATTGTTTGATGCTTTGTGTACAACATATATCAAGTCTCCTGTAGGTATAATGACTTAACAGATTATATGCACAAAGTTCAGACAGTGGAGACGCCCGTGAGCCTCCGGTGGTGATGTTGGCCTGAAATGAACCTCTGCTGCAATTTAATCCCTCCTTGACATTTAACAAAATGCTAAACACAAAGTTGATCTTTGAGGGGTCTCATCTTCTATTAAGACATACAGACAGGTGACAAATTAAAGGAAAAAAACTGAATACTTCTCTCTTACAGCGAGGTTGATCTGGCAGCTCTGTTATGTTGTGTCCATTATTGGAAAGAGTCACTGCAAATCAAAACAAAGTTGTTCTGAGCAATCATCTCTGTCCTATTATTAAACATTTCTGTCCTGATGGGAGCAGACACAAGGGGACAGTGAATGGTTTGACGCGTATGAAAATGATGTGAATCCTGTGCCATGGCCTTCGCAGTCACCACACCTCAAACCAACTGGGCACCAGTGGGTGATTTTGGAGCAACCTGTTAGACAGCAGTGCTCTCCACCACCATTGTCAAAACATAATATCTTTTGGAAGAACGGTGTTTATCCCTCCAGTTCAGACAGCTGGAGAATCAATTAAACATTAGCAATTACCTCAAAGCAAAGCTGACAGAGCTGCTGCTGTGGCCATACACACCGTTTCTGTGAGTCCCACTAAGTTTCACATCTTACAATTGTATGATCAACAAACTACCGTTTGGTCAACAAACTACCAAAGTACGTGTTGAGCAAGGACTACATCTAAACCAATGATTAAAACAGTTCCTTCAGAAACCTGTCATTGATGTTATAGACAGTATGTCCATGTATACTGTTGATGTGGTGCCAGTGCTGACATTTTCTTATATTTTGTGCCACAGTCCCTAATTTAGCTGCAGGATATAAAGTGAAACTCCAGGGATTCCTCAAGGGCCACATCATCACTGAACTTTTACAGGACACTCTGGAGAGAAGGCTGAATTAATTTCCACCTCCGTCTTTGTTGAAGAATCGTCCAGCATCTTACTATGCACTATTCAGGACTCGTTTGCCAGCAACGTAGTAGGAGTGAAACCATTCTGAAGGCAGTCTTCTTATTTCTTTCAGTTCTTTTAAACTTAGATCAGTTTAATGTTTTTGCCAAAAGACAAATAAACAGTTTTGCAGTGTAAAATCAATCTGCATATCCTGCAAATCGCCTTCATTTGCAACAGTTTATAATTACCAAACTATATTTATCTTGTGATTTATTTCTTCAGCACACGGAACAGCATGCGCTTGTACATATCTGTAAAACGTTCACAGCCGGTAGTTTTTACTTGAATGGTTGTAATTAGACAAACAAAAACTAGTTCTTCGGAGGTTTGAAAAAAAGATTGAGGTCATGACAAAATTTAAGGGCCCATGACTGTTATAAGACACAAATGAGCCCAGTTCAAAGGCAAACTCATGCTCATCCTCTTTCCCGACCTCTAGACCTTTACTATTCACTGCAGTCTATGAACATCACGCTACTTCCTGCACTGACACCGAACATAAATCATTAAGTAGGTTTACTGTCCACCACATCAGCCTATGGGTCTAAGACGAGTTCACTTTTTCAAACTTGCAACATCTGCCAGATATACGTCCTACTGTTTTTTATCATCATTATTATCTATGTCTGAACCCCAGCCTGCAGAGGTGCTACACACACCTGCAGTGGCCCTAAATTTGATACAGTTAGAGAAAAAAGAAAGGAGCCAGGGGAAATGACAAAAATTTAGATTTCAAAGGATGCTAACAGAGCTTCAGACTTGAATAAAGACAAACTAGATGTAAGTAAAAAGATAGAGAGACAAGCAAAAGTAACCAGAGAAGAGTAAAGGTCGTAAGAGAGGTAGGGAGTGAGACAGAGGAGAAAAATGTACAGAGCTGGACATAACTGGGCCAACATGGACACACGCACATGTAAACACAGTCCAATAATACCTGGAGGTCTCTACTATACAAACACAGACACTGACCCTCCACTGAGAGAGAACGTGTGTGTGTGTGTGTGTGTGTGTGTGTGTGTGTGTTCTACAGTGAGAGGTCATCTTTCACCAAGCATCGAGATCACACCTGGGCTCTCGGTGCATAGATCTCCACAGGGCTGTTTGGGAACACGCACACACATGAACACCCCTTGTAGAAAAAGCCCCACCCTGTTTGCCTTCAGTGCTCGTCGTCACAACACATGAAAATGTCACCGTGTACTTACCCAGCATGCCTATCTGTGACCAGAGGACCCGCAGCCCCCCTTCAAGCATCAACATCATCCCCATCACCACCCCCGGTTGCCCCTCTCCCCCTACCCCCCCTAGTCTCCATCCCTCCCCACCCACCACCTCCTCCCTCCCACTGCTCCTGGTCGCTTTGCTGTTGCCATGGAGATACCAAGCCCTGCACCTTGAAAAGTGCACTTGGAAGGAACAGGGGAGAGACAGACAATAATATCCTTCCCAGACAAATACACACACACACAAACTCTTGTGTTTGTCGAGGTTATTTCAGCTATGTTTGGCAGGGTGGGGGTTTGAGTGAGCGTGTGTGTGTGTGTGTGCAGGCACATGTTTGTGTGTTTCTCTGGGAGGTGGGTGTTCAGATGTCCGTTGCCTGTGCATGTGCAAACAGATTGTGAGTGAAGAAATAGAGCTACATGGTCAGAAGAGACGAGTGGAGAAAATCTGTTGTGTTCTAACCTTGTTTCTGCGCCGTATACGGTCAGTATAGATTCAAATAACAAGTTGTCATGTTAACCGACTGACTTGCTGTAAGTGTTTATCCTCCACTTCTGTGAGTCAGTCGACGCTGTGTAGTGGCATCCAAACAAATTCTTAGAAAACTGTTTGTAGTATAGAATAACACAGTAACAGGGAACAGAAATACCAAGAAGTGTGTGGGTTACACATGCACTGTTTTATTCATTTTTTAATTATTTCCAGTTGCCAACAGCAAAGGAATGTTATCTTGTTTCCAAGGGATGTTCTTAATGAAAAGGTGTTTTGAAATCAAAAGATGAGCTGATTCTTGTTTGCTCAGATTTGTGTTTTAGTGGTCTAACTAACTGTTGGCGAACCTTTCCGCACTTGCATCTTGATTATGCTGCATGTGTTAACGGCTATACGGAGAGAGCATATGCCACATTGTGTCCTGCAGGGCCGCCATAGCCCATCTCTCCAATGACTCCTGCTGTCCTAGCAAGGTCAGGCAGCAGGCCACCATGTGTACGCATGTATTAGCATGCCTTTTAAGTCCAAGGACAGGTGTTCCCAGTGTCTCAGAAAGGGTACATGATGAGGCATCAAAGCCCCATGACAGCACATCAGGCCAAAGCTGCAAACCCAGACACAGGTGGCTGCTGAAAGTCAATTCACATAACTCCACATGGAGAGCGATGCACAGGGAATTGTACACCGTGCATGCCTGTGTGTGCACAAGACAATGCAACTCAGGTGCAGGTGAACTTCTACATACAGTGAACATCTTTAAGCTAAAAGGTATAGCAGGAGGTGCAACTAGACAAACCCTCAAATCCTACAAGAAAACTAATACATGACTATATCAATGTAGAGAGATGTGAACATTTTGCCTTGCTCGTTTGTCTTGCAGTTGGTGTGTGATGGTGAAAAAATGAGTGAAAAGGTAGAAGAGCGGTGCAGAAAGAGGGAGTGTAAACTGAAGAGCGCTGGTGGAGAGTTGAACTTTTAGTGGGATGGACTTTGAATACAATTTTGGGCCATTGTTGTATTACTCTCTGAATCTAGTCAGTGATGTTCTTGGTTCCCTAAAACATTCAGATGTACTTAAAATAATCTTAATGTGAGCAACCAGCATTAGATCAGAAGACAAGAGTACTAAACTCTGCAAAATGCTTTCATCTCCGGACACCGACCGGTGGCACAAACGTGGTCTGATTGCTGGCGATCACAACTCGGATCAGACCAGCAATCGTAATGTGTGTCTGCACCTTCAACGAGCATATCGATCATCATGAACCACAGTTAAAAGCAACACGAGGAGAAACAAAGACTGCGGTATTGATTTTTGAGACTGTGACACAAACAATGGATTCCGTAGACAATAACCAAGTGGGAGAGTATGCTGGCATTTTGTCCATCTAATAGCTGAGTCCAGGCACCATGCGACAAATATATGAAGTCCATCTTCAACAGTGTGTATAATTCTACTGCAGTAAAGATGGAGAGACATACAAGTTATTGAGAGACTGATACAGAAATCCCCTTCACACACTGAATTCATGGATTTTCTTTTCCCCCTGCAATTTTATGCTTTCACAGTGTGGTTAACTGACTGATTTCATCAATAGTTTCACATTGTTTGTTTCACTTTCACTTCATTGGGTGGGGTACTGTGAGAGCCTGTGGAGCTTGACCCTCGGGTCAATAGTGCCTTTACTTATTCACTGGCAATGCCAATACACCTCCGTCCACTGCAGGACCACCTTCAGGTGTGTGTTTATTTAGTCAGTATCTCGCGCATACGCATCCCTCCACATCGCCTTTGCTATTGACTGTTTATGCACCACATGTTATCTAAGCTCCCAGTGGGTGCCAGTGGCCTATTTCCCTTTGTGCCTTTAGCTGATCGGGTTGGCCCGGGTGCCCTTTCTGATAAATGATCACCATGGATTTGGAGCATGGAGGCATGCTTGTATCTGAATTACCGATATCTAACACAGCTCTACTGAAAAAGAGTAATAAAGTGTGTTTTTAGTTGGTATCACTAAAACTTCTAGCAAAATCACAGTATTACTAGAAAAATAGTATGCAGAGTACACTTGAAAAATACTGTTTGTAAAACTCCCTAAAAATCTCAAACAGCTGTCAGGGAAATAAGTTATCTTGTTTTTGCTTTTATATTCCTCTCTTGTCCTGCACTGAATTAATATTTCTTTATCTTTCTAATCGAGGATTACAGTTATTTATTTTTCAAAAGGATTTTAATCTTTTTCTAGACCTGACTTGTCCTGGGGACCAGGGCAAGTGGACAAGTGGATTTTCCCAGGCTGAAGTGAAAACGGGCCTGGAGGATCGCGGGCAGTCTGGCCTGTAATTCCGACAGCGCCTCGTCCCACGGAGGGGCACGCCATGCCAGCAAAGACAGATTCTGCTCCCTGACCTCTGTGGCACTGCGGCCACTGAATTTAACCTGACCACAGGAAGCTCAAGGTCCTGCCCAGGAATGAGTGCTATTGTTGTACTGTAATTATCAGTGGGAGCGTTTGTGTGTGTGTGTGTGAGAGGGTTAGGCAGAGAGAGGGAGAGAAAGAGAGAGAAAGACTTCATGTCTATTCACGGAAGCAATGCAAAGACAGGACTGGGACTCTTTTTACACTCTTGTCACAGGAGTACACAAAGGAGGCTCACTGGCAGACAGAAAATATCTTCCCCTCTGCAACAACTCTAACACAGACGGTTGCGGGTTGTGACATTTCAGCTGATAATTTAGTAACGTTTAACTCCCTGGACTTGGGCACAGACCAAGAAACTGCTTGCGTGATGTCTTCCAGAGACACTGCACTGTGTACTTTGCGTGACATCATCCCTACTGTAAATTGCAGACAAACGTAACAGAGCTGACCCCACTGAAGTCAGGTCCACAATGAGGGAAGCTTTTAGTTAAGCTTATGATGCTTCATATACTTATTGTGCGGTGGGGTTTGTCGTTAGTCATGATACTGTCCACAGCTGAATTTACAGTTTGTGTTCTGTAATTTGATTTGTATGTCTGGTTCTTACAACCATCACCACAAAACTATGAAGTGCCGCTTCCTTTTGAATTGGCCCATAGCTGCATTCTTTCACAGTCAGCCATTAGTTTCGTAGCATCATTGGTGCAATCTCTTGACTGGACACACACAGTATTATAAATTGTTATCGATTTTTCATTCTATTAAAAAAACAGTGTGCAGAGCTTGTTTACGTGCAACAATTATAAACGGTTGATGTACTAGACTGTATTATTCACCAAATTTGCAACATGCTACCTGAGATTTGCTTCGCTAGAACATTGACACATTTCAGTAATCAAACTAGCACCATACCTGCCTGCAAGAGCCACCAGAGGACTCACAGGTTCATCTGCGATTTGCAAGCGACAGTCATTTGTGTAACATGATGCCGCTACCATTTGCAATCTGATCTGCGTGTAAGCAGAGCTGGCAAATCGCTTTTGGGAAACAGGCCCCAGATCAGTAAAATCTATTGCACTTCTGTCTGTCCTAAGAGAGGGATTCCTCCTCTGCTCTTCCTGAGGTTTCTTCCATTTTCTCCCTGTTGAAATAAGGAGCTTTGCCTCAGTCAATAATGCTGTATTATTGCTCTCTTCATGGAGTAGTTTGTGAAATAGCCATTTACTCCTTTTTATTGAAAAAAAAAGGCTGTAATAGCTCAAGAAGCAAAGATAAAGATTAGTTAAGATATTCAATCATGAAGCTATGAGACCTTTAAGTAACCTAAAACTCCATTACTGTGTTGCCATATTATTTCTTCCAGCGTGAGAGCAGGTATAAATGGACATGTGGTAACATTTCTGTGAAGCGGACAAAGGGACTTTTAGTCACAATGCTGCTTACGAGGTGAGATAATCCTTCATGTCCAGCTTTCAGAAGAATGAGAGGTATGATAGCACAGCCACACGCCCGCACACATACATGCGTGTACTATGGGTACATTATCAGTTCTGCAGAGTGTGAGGGGCGAAAGAGGGCTTAGTAATTGAATGGAAACCTTTCTTCTCCTCTCCTGCATAGTGTGGGTTCAGGGTCGAGGCTGGCGCAGCCACACGTGGACCGTTCGCCTCTGAAGAGATTGGTGTGACATTGGTGTCATGGTGACACGAAGATAGAAAGGGCTTGTTTCTGATGCAGCACTAATGTATTAGCATGAGTCTAGTGCGGATGTTATCCCCGGTGTAATGGACTCTATTAATTTTCTGCCTGTTAATCAAACGCAGATATCAACATACGGGATGTCAGCCAGTGTTAATCATTTTATAGAAGCCAGAGTGTGTGAAGATATCACCTAATGAGGCACAGAGGAAGTTATATGGTTGTGATGCCACATGTACTGTGAGGTGTTAGGGAGCGTTCTGCTGATCCTACGGAAATGTAAATTTTGTGTGTGTGAAAATGAGTTAAGACAATGTTAATTCTTTGTTATTTCATTAATAGGTCTAAATATAACTAAGCTTATTATGTATCATTTAGAAAATTCAAAGAAATCTTTCCATTTTCTAAAATGCATTTTTTCAAAAACAATAATCAAATCAAATTTCTGCTGCAAAACTGCCTGCATGAGACTGTGGCTTGTGAATGTGGTGGGCTGTACCCTGGGTAGCAGTTTCAGCAGGGTCAAAGGCCAAAGGTTAAAGGAGTGAGAGTGTCGGGGTGAGCGCAAGAGGCTGCCGGCTGACAAATAAGGGCTTCAGTGGGGACAGAGAATGATGAATGGAGGACAAGGGAGAGGAGAGGCGGCGAGGATATGTCCAAAACATCAAATGGAGGACAGCAATGCAGGAAAAGGCAAGACCCAGTTAAGACTTCCTGTTTAAAGACAACAATCTTATGGTACGCCTTTTGCCCTGTTGTTTTCTGTCTTTCCTTGTGCCCCTTGTATTTTCTTGTGCCTTGTGTCCCTTTTGTTATTCTGCCTTGTGTTTCTTTCGCTCCCTGTGTCTTTTGTGTTCTTTGTGTCCTCATTGTCTCTTGTTCCCTGTGTCCTGTGTTTGTTGGTTATTGTCGCCTGCCTTTGTATTTACACTTCAATTCTGCTCACTTCCTGTTTTATTTTGTATTCCTTCCTCTCCTCACATGTCTGCCACTGTACTTCCTGTCCTTGTCGGTTTCCCCCCTCTGATTATTCTGCTCCTCCCTTATTAGTTTCACCTGTCCCCTGTTAGTCTCCTCAGTTGTTTCCACTTCCCTATCCAACACAATGTATGTATACCACCATGATCACTTATTTTAAAATGCGACGCGGGTGATTAAGCTGTATTTATTTTGACTGCCATCAAGAAACTCTCATGCTTCTTCGTTGTACGAAAACACATGTGGGAAAATATGTAAATGAGAGCCACTAATTTGCGAGTTCAGCTGCACAGCAGAGGTGATCACAGAGAGCAGAACTTAACATGAGAGTAAGCAGAACAACCATCCCACTGCTCACCAGATGTTGGCTGTTCGGTCAGCGGAAATTTGTCAGAGTAGAAGAGACTTGGCATTATTCAGATATTTTAGCATGCACCGTGACCTATATGAAAACTATCTGATGTCATGGATGCAAAACATTTCCACATGTAGCACTGTAAAAATGAGACGTGCAGTAGTCTTAAACAAGAAATTGGCCTGCTGGCAGAGAAACAGCACAACAAAGCTGGCGTGTCACCCAAACCGCACGAGTAAACCTGCATCTGTATTTTGTTGCTTTTAAAAAGGTGCCACGTCATGCAGTTGAGTCATTACAGGGGAATGACCACTCTCCTCCACCAGTAGATATTTATAATCTGTCAGTAGGCTAATAACTTCCACCATGACCAGACACTGCCCACATGGAACACATCAGACCTGATTCTGATCTCTATAATTATACAATGACACACACATGCACTCATTCAAACAAACACGCATGCAATAGGAACACCACAACTGACTTGACGTTCTTTGGTGCTAAGTACGCAATAATATGGGAGGAAAAAAAGAGACAGGGCTTCAAAGAGAAGGAGGGGCTATCACAAATCCAGCCGCAAAAAAAAACAAACCAAAAAAAAAAAAAGAGAGAGGACAGCAAGCAATCAAAGTGTGGTGAAAAACACACAATGTTCCAATCCATATTTGTCTCTGTATTATAAATACTTATCCTCGGATTAACAGCTAAATGTAAAATGTGTCATACTATTATTGCCATGATAGTAAAACATAATCACTGCCCTAATCCTAATTAAGCTCATGGCGTGTTTTGATACCATTTCAAAATAGTGGGACGCTCGCATTGCACACTGAGCCATATTCTGAATACCAGAACTTATGAAAGAAAACCAAACGGAGGACCAAACCCAGCAAACAAGAGAACATTTCACAACGATGACCAAACATGATGATCCTGGTGTTTACCAAACACTGGACTTGTTCAAATTTGGAACTGATGACGCTGGAAGAGCTGAGATCAGAGCTGCTTCATTAGAGGAAAAGTTTGGGCCTGTTAAAGACGGGAGCCCAAAAGAATTACTAGAAAATTCTTAACATTGTTATCATTAATTAGACTATTTTATTTACAACGTACTAATAAAACTAAATGGTGTCTTTTTTATTTTTTTGATTACCCAGAGAGCCTCTGTATACTCCCATCTGAAGAGCAGCACTGTGTTGTCAGGGGTCTGTGGGGAACTGTTTTTTTTTTCTATAAAAGAAAAAAAAGATTGAGTCTTATTTTTCCACATAACAATCATTAAATGAGAAGAAAACCTACATATTTTAGTTGACAGTGTGATATATTTTCATGGGGCCCCAAAAAAAAAAAATCGCTGACAGCAGCCTTGACTGAGATTATAGACATAAATGAAAAGGTGTTCAATTAGTGATTCTGCAGTAGTATGCGCTGTGCTAATGCAAGAAGCAGTGTGATGTTTAGGTATGTTAGTTAAGTGTAAAAGTGTGCAATTTACAGTTGGGTTACTTTCATAAGGCCTGTTTTGAGCTACAAAAAGGAGCCAAAACGCTCAGACAAACCCATCGTACACTACTAGACCAGCACCATGAAGACACTCAAAGTAAGTTACAAGCTGATGAACAGTTTGGCAGGTGAGACAGACTTAACATGTCAGGAGTGGGTGGAGACACAAACAGAGAGAGGAGAGTGAACGCTGGATTTCGTGGTCAGACACATGAGTTGAAATGAAAGCCAATGGTGCACTGTGTCTACTAAGTGTGTAAATACGAAACTTGTTTGCTTGTTTTCCACAACAACTTTATTTTATCTGTGTTTTAAGGTGGATGATAATGTTCTGAGATTTCCCTTTAAAGTATGATAGCCCTTTTAGAAATGAATCTCAACTTTTTGCTCTCTCTCACACATACACATAAAACGCACACACAAACACAAACTAAACTTCAAATTCAGCAATGGTGAATGGGTCAAACAAAGCCATACAGAACAAAATGACAACAGAAATGATAACCTCTTTCACTACATGTATTTTTTTCCCCCCTTCCGTAGTGGGTAGAAACTGGAGGAGGCTTCCTTTGTGTGTGTATGTGTGTGTGTGTGTGTGTGTGTGTGTGTGTGTGTGTGTGTGCGCGTGTGTGCGCTTATGTGCAGGCGTGAGTATATCCTCTGCAGCACAGAAACATTTTATGCACCCCAACACAATTTAATTTAGTTTAATCTCAGCCTTTCCACTGGGAATGCAACATATAATTAAACTTTATGGAACTGCCCTGCAGCTCATGCGGAGAAGCAGGTTGTCTCACACATACACACTCACACACATTCACACAAAGACTGAGGATGCAAAATAATTTGTGTCAATGCATAATCAAATTATTATATAACTTGTGATTTAAAATTCAACACCTAAAAATAAATATTGATAAATCCTGAGAACACGGCAGTGCATAATTGAAAGAGAAGCATGAATAACCATGTAAAGTTATAATGCATCTTTCCTATTACATGAAAGTGGGTGGATTTCATTGATTTGATTCTGCGGTTCATTATTTCTCCATGTATACGGGCAAACGCTGTGGACGCAATAACACCAGTTATTAGGAATGACACACAGAAATTGGCTCTGAATAGATTTTATCCAAAGCTGCTATTGTCTGCTCATAGCTGCTGAGCGTTACGTGGGGCTTGTATTAGGTTACTGAGGACATAACATGGTCATCCATCTATCTTGATGGGGCTTAGCGGGGTGGATTCTTATTGGAGTTTCCATGGAAAAGGAGTGGTCAGGGCAGTAATGCCTCGGTAATACTGGGCTCAGGGTCTGAGGGCATCGCCTTGGAGATGGAGGGGAGATCAGCTGAGTCGAGATCAGATGTTGTGTAACCCGCGGATGCACATGTGTCGCACCGCGGGTGCCGGCAAACACAAGGGAGAAATGATGTGTCTACATGTGTTCATGCATCATATGCAGACACACGCCGGGTACCTGATGTGTTCCTGCACCTTGGGGAAAGGCCAGAGGCATTTTGTTGATGCATCTCTCTGTATCCACCTCCTATGTGGAACAAAGGCCTGCTCCTCTGAGACCTCCTGCATCTCCCTCTCTTCTCCTCCCCTGACCTAGTTTACCTGATTGATTTCTACCCAGCTGGCCACTTGTATAACACTGAGCAATCCTTACATCTGCGCGTGTGCATGCGTGTGCTTGTGTGTGTGTGTGTGTATGTGTGTGGTCAAAGCCTCCGTGCAACTGTACAAACAGATCTAGGTTAAAAAAAAAAAACTATGATTCTCCAACTTTCTCTCTCACTCTTCATAAGCATAAATTAAGTTCGACAGCTTACAATGCAGAATGATGACATCTTGTACAGAGGTTTTTTTTGTTGTTGTTGAGAAGGATGAAACCAATTCAACAGGTTTTTTTCTTTTTAGACAAGTCCATTTCCCGAAGCAACTCGACTCTTTTCTTTTGTCCAAGTAACCTTAGTACAGTCCATCTGGGTCCCTCAAACACACACACACACAATAACGAAGTGTACTGCCAGTACTGCTCCATACACCCTCCTCATGTCCCTTTGGCCTTGCAAAGTCTGTTTCTCACACGACCACTTTATTTATAATTTCCTCTTTCTCTCCCTCTTTTTCTCTCTCTCATTAGCTCCACCCATGCCTGTCACGCAATTCCCAAATAATGATACATTCCTAATATACAGTATTTATTCGACGCTGTGGCTCCAGGCAGAAATTAGACGCGCAGCGCAGCTCTGAGGAAGCCAAACAGTTTTTGGCTGCACGGCCTTGACAGCGAGAGCGGCATTATGACTGCTCCTCAGACTGGCTTTGTTTCACCACCGTTACAGTAAAGGTTTTAGGAAAATAATGGCAGGACTTGCAGCCTCTGCAAAGGGAGGTAAGATGAGAAGTCTGAGCACAAGTTCTGTGTGGGAGCTTAAAACAATACTGCAGTTACAGATGAAGTGAAAACGAGGCAAGATGGATTTGTTAAAAAGCAGTAACATTTCTGTGGTTGACATGAGCTCAGAACTGGCTACCTGTTGATTATTTAGACAACAAGTTTGCTCAGTTGTTGTTGAAGACAGTGAGTCATGCTTAAACCAGTGAAAGAGGCATAGCTGATGGGATGTCTGAGATAAATGGAAGGAAAATTTAACCCATTTCATTCGTTTTGGTCATTGTTTTCCTTGGTAATGATAATATTGTTGCAGAAATCTGAGAACATGGAGTTATCTCAGTAGCATCCAATGGACTGAGAAACACAAACAGCCAAATGACAAGTCAGGTAAGTGGTGAGGAAGTCAATTCAACCATAATATACAAAGGTGAAACTCAAACTAAGCGTAAGTGGAAATCCTTCATGGTGATTAAACAAAGAAAGAAAGAGTGCCTGTAAACAGTGATGGACATTCTGTCAGGCTCCCATTCTAACAAAGTAGACAGTTTCTTTTTCAAATTTCAATCAACCTACAAGAAGAAGTGCAGTGTTAATATTATCATGAGGGATGACCTAAAAAACTAATACCCAGGTTCTCAGAAAAGTAGAATTTCCCCGTAAACCTAGAGGCATCAGCTGAGTAATGCATCAGGTCATAGAAAAGGAATTATAAAAGCTGACGTGCATATTTACTGAATTGTCGTGTGGGTTAAAGAGTTTTTTTGTGTGGGTGACAAACTGTATTCCAATCAATCCTTACTCTGATTTTCATGACATGCTGACTGAACAGTTTTTCAAAATTACACATCTGTATTTCATTGAAAAAGGTTTTGGACTACAAATGTAATGCCGTCGAGCGGGCATATATCTTCCTATAATATGAACGCCATCACATAGAGCGAGACATAAAGCCGGCACAGCACCCTCAGCCCAGACAAAGACAGGAGGAGGTTTGAGTCCTGGAGGGAATCTGAAGAAAAAGTGATTATAAAGAGCGATGTGTTTGGGTACATGATATGTTATAAATGTAAAAGTCAGCTGACACAGTTCAGCCCATGCGTGAACTTTTTTGAACAAACTCTGAGCTCAATGGCTTCTGGTTTGAAATGAAGTCGCTTTCAAACTCTCACAGACAAAGCCCACGCTCAAAATCGCTCCTGCTCGCATTCTCAGCGACTGAACGTCCACTGAAAGCGATGAATAGTGAAACTGTGGTCTTGGGTCTGCACGCTCCAGATTAACGTTTTCTGGGCACACAAGCTCTGCCTAAGCCACAGGCTGTGAGTCACTGGATCAGGAGGAAGAATTCACAGCTAAACAAACGTAGGCCAACAGCCAGGCCAACCCACTCCACTGGCAACCATGCATGGACATGAGATCACACACACGCATACACATGCACATAAGCATGCACAAATACTGCATGCGCTTTACACGTGGGGCAGCACACTCACCTAACAGTCACACACAAGTCTTCCCTGTGTCTGCTATTTTCTCAAGCAATGTTTTTCTTTCACTTTCAATCTTTCTGATGCAGCCTTTGATAAATTTGGCCTTTTTGCTGTTGTTATCTTTATCTCCTCCACTGGATTTTCCTCCTGCTGCCGCACTTATCATGTTAGCGAGAAAATCTACAGTATCTCGCGCCCATGGAGATAAAGTCCTCTTTGTGGTGTGAGAACGCCCCGCTCTAAGTCATGAGTGGCTCACAAGAAGAGCAAACACAGTGGCGGTGGGTATTATACATCTTCGTACTCTGCTCTTTTTATTCCAGCCCACTGACAACATAAATGCAGGCCATTTATTTAACAGGATTAGGAGATAAGGCTGCTTTCCACTTGACCAGGGCACCAGCAGCACACAGAAATCCTCCGCTGTCCCACAGCCTAAGGGTAATACTGCTGCTAACCGCTAACACCTTCATCCACAGGAAGGAGGAGGGGAGGGTCGCGCAGATAGAGATGATCCCAGCCAGGGGGCCTGTAGGCTGGGTGATTTATCTCATCCTCTGCCTGCTGCTCTGGGAATGTGGGAGAAGAGCATGTGGCCACCGGGCCTGCAAGTGACGAAAGTGCCTCATAGCATCGCTGTTGTTCTCAGACTGGAGCTGATTAAACAATTACAGGTCAACAAAAGGAAAAAGTCATTCCCCCCCCTCCCCTCCCCTCCCCACACACACACACACACACACACACACACACACACACACACACACACACACAAAACCCACATTTTTCAACTTCAACAGCAGCTGCGCTTCACAGCGAATGGGAGATATTTATCATTTGATCCTCCTGCTTTTGTATCTACATGCTGTTGACAACCGCTGAAAAGTCTGCTGACATATTCTAACAAGAGGGTTCAAGTCCTGTTGAGATCAGCCCCAAGTCCGAAGCCAAGTGACTATTTCCGCCAATGAGGAAAACTAAATTTAGCCAGCGGGAAGAAAAAAGCCACGACTCTTATTAGTCTGCAGTTCTCTACATTTCCATGTGGGGGTGTGGCAGGGGGCATAAACTTATGGCAGAAAAGAACAAGATGCTCCATCCCTGACATTATAAAAGATCAGGGAGCTCTAAAAGGTCGCCGTTGCCATATTCTCATTCTCGGCGGTATTGACACTTGGTATTTCTCTGATCTTTTGCTCTAATTAAAAAAAGAAAGAAAAACAGTTGCCAAGGCTGCAATTCAAGTGTTTTTGTGAGGTGTGTGTGTGTGTGTGTGTAGCGTGTGTGTATGTGCCTGTTGTCATCTGTTTTGCACAGGATGTGCGTGTGTGTTTATACACCAAGGCAACAGGACATTCTAACCAACCCTTCAAATGTACATCAAGTCATTCCAAGAAAATCCAACTTCTTCACTCTATCGTTGACGCTGAGCCAAAGTTTGCTTCAGGAAGTCATACATCATGAGGAGAATAAAAAAAGAGAGAGAAAAAGCCAGCCTTGATGATTAACAGTTAGAGATCTCTGTAATAAATTCACAGAAGCAGGCTTCCGTTGATATGCAGTTTTGTGGAATGAAATGTAGCTCGACTCTTTGTTTTAGATTTAATTGACAGAGATTCCATATAATAGAGAGGAGGAGGTGCTAAAGAATCACACATCCTCTGTGGTATTCTCTTTCTCAGCATTAATCAGCCACTCAGTGTCATAATGTCCACTGTGCTAATGTTTATATACAGTCAGCTCGCACCAGCCAGTTCATTTAACACGTCTGATACGTTTGAAGCCGCCGCTGCATATATCAGCTCCGTGAGCCACCAACCAGCTCTTGAATCACTGCTTTGTCAACCTAAGATGAAAAAGACGTCAAAGACGAGCCGTGTGCCAAACGTGCAGAAAGTGAAGACCTTGGCGATCATCAGCCTGTCGTGATGCGCAGAGATACTTGCATGTCCTGGCACAACAACTTCCGCACCGCATAAGTGTCGGATTAAAAAGGCTAATGACTCGTGTTGGACCCGCCGTCTGCTGTGTGGCAAGTTTGGGCGAAGCGCAGAGAGGGCGAGTTGAGAAAAGGGGGGCACGGCAGGAGTAAAGCAGAACACAGGTGACACTTTGCACACGTGATGTACGAGTTCAGCCGGAGTTCAGTAAGCACCCATCACTTAAAAACAGACCGGCCTGCATCATGCATTACTTCACTGCCCAACCTCGCCTCTCTCTCTCTCTCTCTCTCTCTCTCTCTCTCTCTCTCTGTCTCTCTCTCTCTCTCTCTCTCTGTGTCTTTAACCAAATCTGCCTTTCATTCCGTGGGAGTAGCTTTAATTCAGCTCAACCACTGGAAGCAAAGCAAGCATCGACACTGCACCGACAGAGACGCTTGACAGGTGGGAGCAGGATCCTTGAGCAACTCCAGACTTCTCGGGATCATGTATAGTGGAGGTGAAATGGAGCGAATGAGACAGAGACAGAGGGGAGCGACGGTGGAAATATAAACAGATGAACTGGTAAGTCCTCAAGTATTTCTGCCATTTAGTTTCCATTATCCATAAAATCTGGGGCAGTTCCAGAGTTCATATTAGTTCAGAGACCAACACTTCACATCATACCTCACACACACACGCACAGTCTGTAGATTAAGATCACTGGTGTCTTGCGGCACCAAAGCGTGGAAATACTTGGCAGCTGGAAGCTCCACGAAAAATCCACAAACATAACACACATGGCCTACTGTACACTTAAACATCTGCCTTGCCATACAGCACCAGCACATACTGTAGACAGCTGCAGTCCTGCTTTGCCGTCCTTTTTGTCTAAACGCTCAGAAGAGAAAACCATCTGACCAAGGTCATGCTTTCATCTATTTAATCCTCCTCCCATTCATGCACTACACTTAGACGGTTTCATCAGTTTACTCTTGAATCTGCACAATGTGTAAATTTCACACATAATCATTTGAGTTATTCACAGGAACAATTTCAACCAAAACCATCCTCACTTTGAATTTAATATAAGTTATTATTACGACAATAAGAAAACCCATGTTCAATTAATTTGCACATTTTTTAAAACGATTAAGCCAGAAGCCCAGGCTGTTACACGCTTCTCTGATTTCACTTGTAACCTTTTGTTTTCTGCTCCAATTTTGCTGCGATTACAGGAACTTAACCCACTTACATATTATGCAAAAGTAATTCAATACAGATGAATGAGAGAAGCTAACAGAATGCTGATGGAATTACAGCAACACTACAAGATGGGCTCCATTTACAGATATTATACTCACGGGCGAGCAGCACGCTGATAAAACCTTTTTACCTTCACTGTTAAACTGGTGGCAAAATGACTACAAAGCCAATCATTTACATGGCGCCTGACATTGGACAAGAATGCAATGTGCTTCTTTAATGGATCCCTTTTCAACCAGCACTGAGGCTGCTAACCTTTGCTCGAGTTTGACTGTACTTTTATCTGAACCCATTTATCAAATCTGCTCAGTGAACCTGATTATCAGATCTGAATCAGCTGAAATCCCTTACTGAAGCCATTTAAAGTTTGTATTCAACATTTTGGAAAAAATGGTAAAGGTTACAAACAAACAAAAACAAAAAATAAATAAATATGACTCTTAAGATTCAACAAAAGAGACAGAGCAGACAGAGTTTTGAGTGGCAGCCTAATTAATGTTTGCAACAGGTACAACTTAAAAATCTGAGATGAAATTACAAAAGACATTTTTGTGCTAAATATGCTCCATGTGCATAATTAAATAAATGTTCACAGTAGCAGCTAAGATAAACTCAAATATCTGGCACATTGAAATAACAGTGGCCTATTGAATTTGGCACACCTTATTCTCACAGACAACTTTCTCCCAAATACTGCTGGTCCTGATTCAGAACTATCAAGCTGACAACTTTAAATTATTGAAATATGAATTAAAGTTTAATAGGGAGAATGAAACTCCTGAAACTGACGTGATGCGAAGAGCCAGATCGTTTTACAAGAGAAGATGTGGAAGATTTTTCTGTGGGAAGCCCCAAAACATTCAGCCCTGATTGAGACGGCGGTGTGAACAGAAAGAGCAGCTTCCTCCCTCACAAATGCTCTTTGGCTGAGTTCAGCGCACAAAGTCGACATCAGCCAAGACTAATGTCATCATGTCACTTTGACAATTTACAGATTTGATTAGTGTGGGATCTTAAGCAAATTTTCACATTTGTACACTCTAATTTTGGCACAGTGGAGCTCTGCACTGAAGCAGCTCTCCACACACACTTTTCTAAACAGGAGACTGATGCTGAAATCTTTAGGTGTTGACATGTTGAAAAATCTGGGGGGAAAAGAAGACACTCACCGATAGACTCGCTGAAGTTGAAAAGATAAAAGAGTTGCTCCAATGTGTAGTCCTTCCTTAAACAGGACGAGGAGCAGGTCAAGCTGGCAGGAAGCAAACACTAATCAGTAGCAGGTGCAACAGCTGATTGCTCAGGGGCATTAATTAGGTTGATGATGTCACAATGATTTGTCATGATCCTCAATTTTACAGTTTAGGACTGTGACATCACCCAACCAATGATTTCCGGGTCGTCCCATAAAACAATGGGGGTGCCATATTCCAAAGAAGAATATTTATGTAGTCTCTGGGGCACTAAATCCGTTTTATGTTGTTTTTATATTGAGAAAATATAATCAACAGTTACAAAATTATTTTAACAGCTCAAAACAATGTGACGAATAAATAAAATAACAAACCCGTCGCTTGGTTTCGGCCGAAGCGTCCTTAGCAACCGGCCTAGCAACGGCGCACCGTAATGAGTTTATGCCGAGACTCGTCGTAATAGCGAACAAACCAAAGATCATTTACAAGAACCGAACGAATATTGTGAAATTATAATGTATATTTCTCGCTAGAAATGTCATCAAATGTTTTTTTTTATGTCCAAACTATCTTAAAATAAGGCTTTTTCTAACGAGAATGAAAGGAATGGCCGCCATGATTATATTTTGCTATCCTCTGTCAGCACTCACGTGATCTGTCGGCAAGCCCATAGAAATGAAAGTGAGAAAAAAACGTTTGTCCCTGAAAACTGTGAAATAGCTACGTTTTGCACTGTGGACCAACGTACCTATTTCACGTTTTGCTATGAGACTGGGTTGCATCACCAGCCTACCTGATTAGTACCTCATCCAGCCTTTAATTATGATTTGATAAACAAGATGATGATAATGTAAGCAAACACAGTCTGAGAAACATTTAATCTGACTTGAAACTGTGCAGCTATGTTTATTAGTTTATTCGTTAATTTTTTTTTTGCAAATTGGTCTATATTCACTACGTCCTTCATACATAGTCAGTCGTCATCAAGCTGGGATGTTTGCACATCAGGCATTACACAAGCCATCTATTTGGTTCAAAACTGAATGCAAAGAAAGCAGATGTAAACAAGGTTGTGGTTTATGTAAACTCATTTTGCTCAGGAATTTGCTGACCAAAGAAAACACATTGTTACACACTTAAATGAAAAATGATTTTTTTTTTCCAGGCACGCAGGCAGATGACAAACCACACACTTCTAATGCCGCGGGATTTAATCACACCTCGCCCAGCCTACCACCGTGCTTTCATTCTCAAATATCATGAAAAATGGGTAATAAAACTAGATCAGAACTGATAACGTTGCAGCAGTTTCTGTAATATCAACGGTGTGAGGCGGTAAGTATTACATTATTGTTATTGGCTCATATCCACATGCCAATAACAGACTGGGCCTGAATTAGAGACAGGGTTTTGTCCCAGTGAGGAGCAGGCTGTCTGCCAGACACACCTGACACTTCTGCCAAATGACCTCTGGCCCTGTCTGCTGCTTACCACAGAGCACGCACACACTCACACACACAGGAATTGCAGAGAGAAAATGAGAAAATTCGAAAATACAGGAATCTCTGAGCTAAATTTGAAAGTGCTTCACCCAGGATCGGTCCAGGTAGTTTGGTTACCAGTTGTTTCCATGGTGGATGTGTATCATTGTGTGTGTGTGTGTAAGCTGACACAAGATTACTGTCTATAGAACCAGCGGTATCTATTTGTATAATGAAGAGAAAGTAGGGTTGGGTGTTTTCGTAAACACGCCTCATTCCTCAATGCAATTCTCTCCAGCTGTAGAAACACCAGATCAATCCCGATGCTCATTCATCATCGTCAGACTGTTGCCAAAATACACAGAGTAGAGCCCGAAACACATGCTGTACACCAACACATAGCTTCAATAAGCTGCATACAGTTCACTTCTTACATGGTGACATTTTCATGGAAGAGTTCCTCTGTGGCAGCTGTGACTGGCCTCGGGGTTCAGCTGTTCTCCAAATACAACATTTGAAATTCAGATAAAAGTCATTAAAAAAAAAAAAAACACTATCAGAAATGTAGATGCAATAAAAAGGGGAAAAAGCACAACAAACAGGTTTAGATGTTTCTCAGACCTTCCAGATTAATGTGGCCCCTAAAAATTATAATTTGCTGTTCTTTTTATGGTCTGGGCACTCATTTATGCAATAGTTGTCCAGAAAAGTAAGAAAACAACCCAGCTCACTCCAGCAAACAGTACTTAACAGTACTTGTCGCTGATGTAATTGCAACTTTTTTCCCTCACTTATACGATGATGGTGCCCCAACAATAGTGTGTAAAACAGTCACATATTGCTAATATGAAACAAAACAAGAATACATGTTATACTAACAGGCGCTGATGAATTAGTCTTTCTTTGTTGTCAGTCATTATGGTGATTTTCAGAAAGAATTACAACCATAAAACGATCCAGAGTGAGTGGCAAACAAAACATTTCAAATGTGTCACCTTACCTTCACTGGTCTGATTGTCTGACAGCATAATAGATAATTGGAAACATGTCTAAATGATTGATGTATGTTATTTGATAATAATAATAATAATAATAATAATAATAATAATAATAATAATAATAATAATAATAATAATAATAATAATAAT
>JBAJHX010000053.1:14645673-14674446 GCA_037176925.1 Amniataba percoides | reverse complement strand
AATAATAATAATAATAATAATAATAATAATAATAATAATAATAATAATAATAATAATAATAATAATAATAATAAAATAATAATAATAGAAAAATGAAAAGTGTTGTTAGGTTCTCCAGAGGAAATGGTTTTCATAGTTGTGTGTGAAACATTGTGACATTTTTGTTATAGTATAGGTATAGTGAGCAGATTACAGTACACTGAATAATCATCCATTTATGTTTGACTATATAAATGACACAGTAAAAACTATAAACCTTGCCTAGTTTCTTCACACTCAGCTGAACTAATCCAGTCTAATATGATGTTAGCTGTCAGCTCAAATGATCGCTTACAGCTAGTAATTCTTTTATTGAAGGGATTGATTTGATGATCTGGGATTAAGTTATGTTGGGGAACAGTCAAATTAGCAGTCAAATCAAGCACAAATGAAAGGCAAAGCCCGGTTTGGGCGCTGTGTCTACAAACATTATTGAAGTAAACAAGCCTTTAACAGTATGAGAAAACATTCATAACAAGGATTTAGTATTTCTCTAGTGTTGTGGTATTAAAGCACCTACCATCAAATAGGGGAGGTAGATGTTTCTAGTCTTCTGTTCTGAAATCCAGTGCCTTTAAATAGAATACAGGGAACATTAAAGGGGTTGTGACTCTCTGGAGAAATACACTTTGCATCTACAGGCGGCGTTCAATTAAAATCCTTAAAGCCCTTTCTGCAGGCAGGGGATAGGTGACAATTACACATGCGCTCACGTACACACACACACACACACACACACACACACACGCATTCACTTCCACATATGCACATTGGGAGGGGATTTAGAGAGACGGCTCCAGAGTCTGACATCAATAAACCCAATTCAAACCTCCAGCTTACATTCTGCCACAGAGCTGATTCCCACTAACAGTCAAGGATACACAGAAAACATGCTCCATATTGATCATTATACAAATGTGTACACACTGCAAGCATGAAGTATCCACACAGCTGCAGTGTACATAAACACTCATACAGTACATGTTATGTACATACTCTATCTCTCTTGCAGACTCCCTTTCGCACTCAGGCACACATGAACACACACACACACACACACACACACACACACACAGAGAGAGCAAATGAAATCCCTGCCTGTCTGTGTTGGCTGTGCACTAATGTATTCTGCTGCACACCTCCAGTATTTACCAAGCTCACTGTGTCTGGCATCTCCTTAAAGGTGAAAACACCTCAGAATGTCTCTGGAGATGACCAGCTGGACCGAGGGAAATGCTCACCATTATCACCACACTATAGAGCCCTTGTGTACAGCGCACAATATATCACTGCTGTCACAACACAACAGGAAACATGCTGGCAGTGGACATATGCCTGATAAAACCACTGACAAGGAGCTTTTTTGATAACCATAAAACAAAGGCTACAACCACCGTCGAGCAACTTTCGTATTATTGTTATAATGTTCTTGTGAAAACATCTGCGAAAGAGGGAGTCCACATTATTTTTGCACACATAATCACGTAGATTATGTGTACCGAACGTCAGTTAACTCTCAGTTGTGATGAAACAGCCAAAACTCATCACTCAAGCGGCATTTAATGTGAGAGACGAACCATCCTTTTTGCAAACATCAAGGCTCGAGAACAAACTGAGGACATGGAGACAGCTGAACATCCCGTCACTAAACCTGAGCTTATCCAGGAGCTGTGCTCCTGATGAGCTGGATGACTTCTGTCTGAAGGAAGTCCAGAGGAGAGCCAGTATGTAGAGAAAAAATCAGTAGTATAATGTGGTTAATCTGATCTGATAATGGTCATTTTCACTTTCCGAAATGAGGCTGAAGCGTTACAGACCCCTGTGCAGATGGCTTCCTGTCAGAATCCCAGGGATAAAATCATGCATATCAAAGGTTTACATGTGAAGATCTCAGCAGATGACAAACACTGGTTGTCTGTAGAAAGAAAACAGCAGCAAGTTCCAGTGAAACACTTAAACTTGACTCCCCAGCACCCTTTTCCTCCTTTCAATTAATCAATTCCAGCTGTTAATTAGATACCAGCGTGAAGCACATGTTGTCTCAGCTGCCAATTAGGAGGGTGCTCGTGCGTGAATGAGGAAGTGTGGCGCGGTCGGAGCTCCCTCGGCCGCGTGATTGGTCGGCTTTCCTCACAGATGAAGAGACGGCACCTCAGAGAGGACAGAGTGGGAAAAATAAAGGGGGGCGGGGAGGCGGCAAGCGGTTAGGTAAGTGCATGACCAAAAGTTATGCAACACTCATCGATTGAGGAGTGTAAACATACAGCAGAAGCCACTTACCCTGCATGAAGTTTGTGTTCTGTCAGCTTGCTGTCCCCGTCTGGGGAACTCTGTCTCCTCTCCAGACACCCCTAATGATTTAGAGAGTAAATGATCCGCGATGGAGTGGATTTACACAGTTGGGCTTGGCTGCTGCCTGATGTGTCTGCTGCACAATGGATACAGAAAACCCACCATCACTTTTCATGAGCGACCTCACAAAATTCACTTCAAATGTCAGAACCTCATCCAGCATGTGTTCCAGGAGGTCCCATAACATCATGCGGACTTTCCACGCCAACTCGACTTGAAAGGACCCAGCTGGATGGAGGGGAAATACTCCAGTCTGTAAAAACATCGGGCCTGCTTCTGGCCAACCGCGGTGGGTCATCCACTTCAGATGAGCATTTTCTCTTATTCAGCCATTATTGTGGGGTAATTTACTCGGAGACGTTACTAATTATTTATATCAGACCTGAAAGGCATTTAGAAATGTTGCGCTGACACTTAAAGGAGCCATAAAATGGTTTTCATCCAAGAAGCACACAAAACATTAGGGGGAAAGTGTTGCTGGCTTTACCGCACTGGAAAATTGGAGTGATCCACAGGCGCGACTGACAACCAGAAAGCTGACCTAGTCTGGGAAAAATGATGCTCACATCCCAACAGAGGAATGTCGTGATTATGCAATTTTAGGTCAGACTTGGGGAAATTATGAAGTAGATGTTTTAAAAATCATGTCTATTCAGCCTAATTGTCAGGGCTGTGTCTTTTTTATGAGTTATTTCTTTTTTCAGTGGGCACACTGCTGCTGGAGAAGAAATGTCTAAACACAATGTTTGTGGGAGTAAACATACAAACAGCTTTTTTTCTTTTCTTTTGGAACACACTAGATGCTGCTTCTGAGATGATGGGGAATCCACCCCCGGGCTAGAAACACACAGACACAAACACAAACACAAACACAGACACACACACACACACACACACACACACACACACACATATATATTAATCAAATCCACCTTCAAGCATAAAATGGACGCCTACTCAACCTATAACTTCCCGGAATCTCCAGTGAGTCCACCGCCAGCTGGACTCACTAGACACACTGAAGTCAACTCTCTCTCTCTCACACACACACACACACACACACATCCACACGTGTGAGATGGAAAAACAGACAGTGTGCTGGGTCATAGATGTGTGCTGCATACATAAAAAAACACAGATGTCATCTCTCTCTCTCTCTCTGTTCTGCACACACAAACACACACACATATAGACTCACTTTTCTCCACATATTTGCCGCATTTGACTAACAATGTAATCACATTGATGACATTGTTTTTGCTAGCCGTTCTAGGCAGAGCACATTCCTGAAAATGTCCAGCCAGCAAAACATAAATACCACATACTGCATGTGCTGGAGGTCAAACAGCCCAGACAGCTGTGTGAGGAGTTATCAGTATAACAGTAGTAAAGAAGAGACACACTAAACTGTTCATCGTTAATATGACTCATAAAATGCTGGTTGAGTCTGTTTTATTAATGCTGATTTTGCTTCCTTCATCATATAATTGTATCTTTTATGTTGAAGCCTCAAACAAAGGAAACTCTCCTTTCTCTTGCTTGTCTCTTCCAGTTTTACAAATGGAAGCCTTCACGAGTATTATTATCATATGAGTATTTGAATTTGTTTCAGAAGAGGCCAACACTTGTTGCTCAGCTATGAGGCTGCTTTCTTTATGTTGAAATAATGATTGGCAGTTTGTGTATGCTTCATATACACAAGACAGACACCCAAGCACACACATGCATGTACATGCACACTCTCAGTATTAATAAAATGCAAACACACAGCATGGCCCCAGGCCATTATCTGAAGCAGGTCCAAGCGAGGGTCTCAGGGTTATTGGAATGTCATTTCACTGTTTTTGGAGGAGGATCAGATTTCCAATTCCTCTTGACCTCGCTCCTCTCTGCCTCCCCCAAGGCTCTGCAGCAAATGAACAGGGTCGCCATGGTAAAACAGGCCCCGCCAAACGGCTCATCTGCCGTCGGCGTCCTAGAGGCAGAGTGGCTCCAATCTACGTGGACCCAAAAACGCAATAAACAGCACATACTGTGATTAGTTTTGTGTCTGTCACCATAAAATAACAGTGAGGATTTAGAACATTTTGTCACACGCTGGAACATTTTCAGCAACAGCTGGAGAGCTGTGTGGCTTCATTTGAGGTTTGGGTGAGAGAAAGGGAGAGATGAGTTTGTGGTAAATGGAGAGTCTCTCGCCTCCATGTTTTGTGTGAAATAGTCTCAGTTTTTTAGCACCCTTTCATAGCACCTCCATTCACACATTGACCCCCTTTTCAAACCACTGTTGACAACCACATAACCCTGTAATAGGGGGTGTCAGGAGCAATCTGGAGACATTGCTCTCTGGGAGGCCTCCATCAGATACAGGTACGATATGTCCCAATATGGGAGGAACTTGTTGTCTCTGTCTCAGTCTGTTGTTCGTGTTCCAACATTATCTTTTTCCCTCTTTCTCTTTCACCCTCTTTCAATCTAATAATCATACCTTTACCTTACCTGAACCTCAGTCACTAGGTTTTGGTACACTGTCAATGTCCCTGAGTGAATGTGTCCCTGAGCTTAGGAAGAAGGAAAATGAGAGAGAGAGAGAGAGAGGGATGAGGGATGGATGGACACACAGAGGGAGTGGATGACCTAAAGCAGATAATTCAGGGTCAGCAGGTTCAAAACCGTGCAATAACCCTGCACTAATCCTGAGGCTTGTCATCTATATTTCATCTTCTTTCATTTCTTAAAATATGCAGTTATTTCTATCTGTACTATTTCCTACACTGTTTTGCAAATAATATCAAGCATAGATTTAATCTTCAAACAGGAATGTAAACAATTACAGACAAGAGAGAGATGATTAATTCAAGATCAAGAATGGTCTCTTTGAGAAGGCTCAGTTGGGTTTCAGGGCTCATCACAGCACTGCAACGGTGCTACTTACTGTGATGAATGGCTTGCTTTTAGCAGCTGATGTTGGTCGTTCATCAGTTCTAGTTCACCTTGACCTCTGTGCTGAATTCAATAGTACTGATCACTCTATCCCTCTTGACCCTCATGAGCACTGGTTTACGTAAACTGGTGTGTGTCTCATCGCCAAAATGAAACTTTGCTGATGAGAGTCTGTAGGTCCTTCCCTCCAAATGCTGAGATGTTCTCATGGTCAATTCTTGCCCATAGTTTGTCCTATATGTTTATGTTGTATTTGAGCCATCCCTTGCATACACACATAATGTTCACTTTTTTATGCTTCTGTTACCCCATTCTGCCTGTCCTGCAACCTACACCATTCACACAGTGAGCACAGGGAAAATGAAACCAAAAGGAAAAAAAAGTTTACTCAAAATCCTGCTGACATTTGGAACTACACTGAAAATCCAGGAGAGTTTCTCAACAGTTTGTACTTTAGCTTGCTTTGTATCGCCATGTAATACATTCATATATAGAGAGAGTTGTTTATTAAGATTTTTTTATTTTTTTGCGTGCTGTTGAATGAAACATATTTCCTGTAGTACTGTTGTACTGTTGAAGCATTACAATTGTTTTTGACTGCAAATGAAACCCAGACCAGAATTTCAAAACAGTGATGATACATCACATAAGAAGTTTTAAGTTAATAACTTAAAACTGATACTCATGCATTTGTCTAGTCTACTGTAATGATCTGGATTTGGAATTTGGAAAAAAAAATTCTGGCACAACTTGATCCACAAGCGGCAGCAGGACTCTAATCTGTTACAAACTGAAAATGATTTGAAAAGATTGAAAGACTGCATTGAATATCTTTTTGTCTGGTACTTACATAGACATAGAAATACTAACACTGTGTGTTGCTAAATCAAGACTGAAAACTAAGGATGATTATGACTTTAACATTGGTGCCTTTTACTTTTGAAATAACCATAAATCATATTAAAAACAATCCACAACTATATTTATATCTGTCTTTGAATATATATTTTTTGATGTATTTCCTGTATTAAGATATCCTTATATTACTCAGTGCACATTGTAAACATTCTCCAGGGGGGTGCTATATGAGTGAAGTTTATGATTATTATTGTACAAGCCAATTTTCATGTCTCCAGTCCAAATGAAATGAAATAAAAGAATAGTTTAGTAGGCATGCAGTAGATCAACACCAAGACCCATCACACACCTCCCTTCCACAACACATAAACCTACACACACATACACACACGCCTCTCACACACGCACAGCATTTCATCATGGTTACTCGACCTATGGCCCACTAAGAGGATGATGGGAGGTATTAGGGGGGAGGAGAGAAATACCTGGATGGACCAGGTCACTGGAACAGCACCACTCATATTGGAAAAAGTAATACCTCATCCGCATGAATTAGGATGGACTTGCATAAGTTGAGCTGCCTCTGTGTGAGGGGGCAGACGGTCAGACACACACTCACACTTTTGTGTGCAGACACAATCAACGTACAGACTCATGCATGCATTCAAAGGCAAGGGGCCACAAGTAACACACCTCTGCACATTTCTATTCTGTGTTTGTTGGATTTGTAACCCTTTATGAGTAACTGAATAAAATGTATTAAACACTACAAGCCTCCTTTCAGAGAGCCAGCAAGTAGTCACGAAGTAGAGTGAATTCTTCTCTTCATAGATTACAGAGAGAGTAACTCATTCTGCTTACCATCCTTGGATGACACACACACCCGCAGCTGGCCTGCAGGTGTGTGTGCCATCAATTTCTCTCTTTTCTCTCTCTCTTTTATTTGAACTTAATTAAATTTATATTTATTGGCATTGACATTTTATACACACACACACACACACACATTAAAGGAGTTCTACATTTATATGGCTGAACAAACTAGGCCTTTACATTCTTTTTTGAACATTTGCTTTGTTTTTCATGGTTTGCACTCTGCCACTTGGTTACAGTTAAGGTCATTTTTGCTACAATGCTACAACAACATTTTACACAAACGCATGCTTACAACTTTGTGGCAGCAGGTGTGTAGAGAATGTTGTGATATTATTACTTATTATTATTACAATTATATTATTATTATAATTATTATTATTACTTATTGATGTCTGTGGTTTTAAAATGGGATGTTCGTGAATCACATTTGGATGTTGGAATGATGATGGAAGTTCATGTATCCACATGTTTTGGTACAGAATTCTTCCAGTGCATTCATTTTGTTCTGGTTTTGGAACTCACTGTTTTTTGTTTTGTTGTGTTTTTTTCTGGTAATTGAAATCAACTGAAACTTTTGTGTGTACAGAGCAGACGATGTTCATGGTGCGGTATCAGACCTGAGGGTTGACCTCTCTCTGTTTTTTTCTCTCTCTCTCTCTTCAAAGCTCCTGTGGCAGACATCACATCTTAACACACATCTTGTCAGAGATATAGCCCCACATTCCTTTTATCACCATTCCCAAACTTCAAACATCCCCTCCCTGCTGTATTTTATCGCTAAGATTCCTTGCACAGTTCCCCATACATGGAGCATATCCTTTGGCTGGTAACAAATGCATTAACTTGCCCATAAAGGCCCACTTTGTTTTTTTTTTGTCTTGCAGGAGTATTCAGAAACTGTAATAAAAGCCAAAGAGTATGTTTCAGTGGAAAGAAAAAAGGGAGTTTTAAGGCCATTCCCAGCAGCACAGGGGGACTCAGTGGTGACCAGGTGTTAAGTGATGCCTGTCTCTATATTTCTATGCCCCTTTTTCTGTCTCTCTTCTGCACAAGCTTTTAAGGGATCCCCAAATATACTGACAGGTGTTACTGTGTGTGTGTGTGTGTGTGTGTGTGTGTGGTAAGAGTCAAGGCCAGGTGAGGATATACCCACATCTGAAGCTGGGTGCACTTTCTGACCTTTCTGACTTTAGCTTTAGCCTGGTTATAACATGCTTGGTTTTCACATCGTCAAATGAATGCAACTGCCAGGAATAAGTGGTAAGCTTACTAACATCCGACCCATTAATACTGAATAGTACAAAGAAATGTTGAATAAAGTTAACACTTCTGACACACTAAAATGATGTATAATTATGACTATACAATGACTAAACAATATTTATTGTAGTTAAAAACCTGCACTTTGAGCATGAACTTTGCAGGGGATGTACAAACGGATGATAAGACCCACTGCTGATCACACACACATATGGGCACAGATACACACCCATGCTGAGGGCGAAAACTTGAAGCAAAATGGGGAAAAATCTGGCGGCCGTCTGACACGAACGTACACATGTGTATGTACGCTATCCCCACATCTCAGCCTCATGTGGCATGGCGGTGAATTAAAGAGGGGAGCAGTGAGTCCGCTCCCCCCTTTAATTAATAACTGTCTCTGTTATTATCAAAGCCACACTCATCTTTAGCAGGGAGGAGAGAGGAAGTCCTCCCTCTATAGCTCATAAAAAGAAAACAGAGAGGGTGGCGAAAGAGAAGTTTGACGTCCACAGCAGGAGCGTAAAATACAGGACGTGTGAAGTGTAATAGCAGGCAGCCAAGTTTTGCTTCTATGTTGCTTTTTCTGTCACTAATACATATGATGAAGGGGTACATGCATCTGTTTGCAGTTGCTTTATGGGAACAGTAGCGCAGATTATACATCTTTTAAACTATGGCTGCATATTTGTTGCATGTTTCCACGTGTGGGTATACACGCGGCCTGTGTGTCCGTTTGCATGTGCATTGTGGAGGTTATCGGGACTCAGGTCTAATAACAACCTTGATACTGTTCTAACAGAGGCCTCTGAAGTTGCCTCCACTCCATCAAGTCAGTGTGTGGTTGCCCAGCAACCAAGGGTCCGGTGTTCCAGAGCAGCGCTGTTTGTTCCCTACGAATGATCCGCCAGAGAGAGGAAAGATGGGCGGAGGTGAGGATGAGAGAAGGAAAGACACAAATTGGTAAATGGAAGACGCAGCCTCAAGGGGCCCTGAATCAATGCCTGAGCAAACAAGCTCTGTCTGTCTCTCCCCGCCGCCATCTTTCTCTCTGTTGGATAGTACTTCTGCTTCACTGGTCTTGCTCCCTCTGACCCTCTTTCTTTCACACAGTCTCCTATACAATTTGTTTTACTGTTTTACATGTCAACTAATTAACTGCAATTTTTACTTTAAAATGTTCTTAATTTCCGCTAAATTATTCAGCTTTCTGTCTCACCCCACAGGCTATTGTCTACCCAATTCTCTCTTCTCCTCCACTTTTATACACACTTTTCCAAGCCTGTGCCATTAATAAAGACTGTGTCCTACAATATAAAAGTCTCATTTCTCTTTTCCATCTCTCTGTAGCCACTGACTGAGGAAAATAGGCTATAATCTTGTATCTGGTACCTAGTTTGCAGATCCCACGTTCCAAAAGAAATCTCTCTTCTATTTCTCATCAAACATCAACTCTGTTGTGCACTAAGACCACTTTGGCAGCAGCTATAGGATTTTCACTTCTCTCTAATGTTATTAATGACCATGATGAATTCTCATATTCCAGATAACTATAGCATTTTTCATATTTAGTAACAGCTGTCACATGACTATTTCTATATGGCAATACTAAAGGTCTCCTCCACATAGCTACAGTGTCTTATCAGAAACATATGTTCGTGTTGTAATAATAAATATGTGTTAAGTGCTATTAAAGTCTAGCTGTGCATGCGATCGTAGGCAGTGATAATAATGATAAAAATAATAATTAGTTGCTATGTGCACAGAACCCAAGCTAATATTTCAAAGTACTGATGCTGATGCCAGACATAACAAAAAAAACCTGCAGATATGAGGGACTGGGCCTGCAAAAGAGAAGTGGCTGCATCTGGGTGGTGCATATTCATGGAGTAGTTGTGAGACATTGTGTTTATAGTCCATTGAGAGCTTTGAAAGCAAGTAGAAGGAATCTGACATTGATGCAAATAGAAGCCAGTGACAGTCTTGGAGGACCTCGGTGGTGCTGAATAACTGAGTTGCAAAGTTTTACGTCGCCTGCCTTTTGATATCAGACAGAGGTGACTAGAGACAGCCATACAGAGAAAATAAAATCTCATTGGTCTGCTAAATTGCTGCTGAATAAGTTGCAGGTCTGTTGTACAGTGAAACTCTGAAGCTCTGATTTCTGCTACAGAAGGCATATTTTCAACATAAAATATTCTGATAGATCAGCTGCACAATACTTGATCAATATAAAACAGATGGTAAAAGCTGTCAACTTACTGTGAAGTTTTCAGCCCCAAAGATGCCAACAGAATAGTCTGTGCAATTTTCACATAAGAGTTGTGCTTTTGTTACTTTACAAGGCTGGCTTTACAAATTTTTCTACCGACAGGTTGCTTGTTTTGCCTGTGGGGCAGTTAATATTTTGACAGTTCTCTATTAATGAAATTTATGAGCATTAAATGCCTGAAATAGTTGGGTTGCCTACATAGTGGCTACAGTTGACAAATGAGGTAAAACTCACCCACAGGGGACAGTTAAGAAGTGTTGTGATGGGAGGCACACCAAGTCCAGCCCAGCAGCATAAAGCAGATAACTAATTAGGTCATTTGTAGAAACCTGGACAGAAACACGTGGTTCTAATTATTTTTGCATGGCAGCACTGATGTAAACTGGCTAGCTTGTGTGAGGGGTTCATTTTGTTTAGAAGAAAGAAAAGTAAAGAAAAGGATGCAGCCTGATATCATGTTTAATCATATAAACATGCATTCAGTAACATACATCCAAATTTTGAATCAAGCACATGATATAAAATGTCTTATAGTTTTATGGTCAGTCTTATATAAAAGTCTTATAACGAGCAGTTTTATGTGCTGTGTGCTGGTGCTATAAACACTCCCGTAAAATACTGTTTCAGTGATGCATTTCTGCTGGTTGAAAAAAGTTATATGGATAAAACAGAATCAGGATAAAAGTACATTCAAGTTCATACAAATTACAGTGTGGTGGTTCAACAGTTGTTACCAGAGGAAAAGAGTGAAACACATGATAACAGTTAATATGAAATCTTGAAAGTCAATTATCAAACCTTAATTTTCTTCTATATTTGACTCGCTCTACGTACACTGTAGGATCAGCTGAAAGCTTTCCCAGGCAGACCTCCATGTTTGGCTCTGCAGTCCACACCAAAGCACTGATTTTGGAGTGAAATGTCTTCATATGAGCAACATTTCTGACACAATGCGCAGGGTGAGGAATAAAAGTTAGGCTGACATTCTGACAAGCTGAACCAAAATAACTGTGGCTTGACCAAATCCTTCCACAGGCCAGGCTTTGACAGCAACAATCAAAACAGATTCATACCCTGTGAAACATTATGTGGAAAATGTGGAGATCCAGCCTCGGTTTTCATTTTGAGGTCTGTGGAAGCTGTATGACATCAGCGCATGTCTTCACGACTCTGTGAAACACAGGATTTGCTGCTTCACAAGCTACCATATAGGCAAATGTTACGAAAGTGTTGTATTAAACCCCGTAGTCTTTTTCTTTGAAATAGTAAGTTAATGGATCCTGACAGATCTTGTTCCGCAAAGGTTCAGACAAAATCAGTTTGTTAAAGTTGGTCCCGATGGAATCAGGTTCAAAGCAAACACTGAATGCACACTGAAGCGTGAGAGTGTACCTGGCCTTTCTGCCAAGTTCGGCTTACATCAGCGCTCAGATCTAACCAGCTAGGGGCCAGAACACACACACACATACACAAGCGCACTGAGCTCCACAAAGGACACAATGTCCTTAGCACCATCTCCTGTTCTTTTCCTCCTTTTTCACCCTTTCCCCTTTCCTTAACCTAATTATATCTGTCCTTATCCTTCTTTCTCCTCCCTTGCACTGCAGTGCTGGCGTTCTCACCGCCACTAATGACACGGTGTGATCTCCACAGAGTCCCCAGCCAGCGAGCTGGGGTCACATATGTTCTATATCATCTCCTGAACACTTCCATATGGAAGCATGCCACCCATGCCAAGACCTAACACAAACACAGTGCCTCTGCAGGAAGAGAGGAACTGAGACGGACAGACTGACAGAAATAGTTGGGTGGAAGACAAGAGAACAAACAATAAGGAAAAACAGAGAGAGAAAGATGGACAGAGAGGAAAAAAAGGAGAGAGTGAAGACAGAGGAGGAGAGAAAGAGAGAGAGAGAGAGAGGGAGAGAGAGGGAGTGAGAGGAGAAAGGAACAGCCAATTAAAACCAAAACAGGCAGAGTGTGTATGATGGAAAAAGAACACATACCAGGTCTACTTTTTCACTGTCTGGCTGTTGATTTAGGCAGACAGAAGCAGTCATAAACAGGAAAGCCTGAAATGATGAAGCACCCTGCTGCAACTGTATGTCTCCGTCCCCCTCCCATCTCTTCAGAATAGGTTTGTTTATTTTCCAGCCAGGCCTTATTAGAATATAGTTTCAATATTTTGTTCAACCTTTTGGATATATATAAGATATAACCATTGTCCTATCTTGCTGGGTTTAAACGCTGCATAACGAGAACGATTGAGGCTTCTTAAAATCACAATAAATCATCTTTTTTAAAGTGGAAAGTCCACAGTAAAGCATAATCAGATGTGCCTATATGTCCTGATAAAAACAAGGTTTATAGACTATGCCTTTGAAGAGGTTTTATTGATTCCATCTCTTCTGTGTGGGTGGAGAAACAAGTGCCAAAAATAAAATCACCCAAATCTAATAAAAAACAAGCTTTGTGACCTGATTTTTTTTAATCAGCACAACCGATGGGCCTTTCTGAATACATTGTGAGCCTTCTACATCTAAAATAGGACATTTCAAACACATTTTAAAACCCCAAATCTTTGTTCCACTGGATTCTGTCTAAATTGGCATTGATTTTTTTTTTGCCACTTGGGGGCAGCACAACAACCTAAAATCACAACTTTAACCTACTATTATCTTATAAAGTTTTGTATAAAAAACATGTTCGCAAACAGTGGCCTTTTTTAAATACATCCTTTAAGCATCAAGCAAACACAACAGAACAAACTCTATCACCTCTTTAATTAATTAGTTTTGTCACGTAGGAGCACTCATGCAAGCTGAAGACACTGACATAATATTTTGTTTAACATTACAGAAGTAATAAACATGTTCTTGTCTTTTTCATTATGAAGTAAATGTGGATTGTTATGCCTGTAGATTAATGGCACCACTGGCGTTTCAACTATTGCCTCTGTTTTCTATATGCAATTCTATTCCCCGGGAAAATGAAGACTCGATTCATGGCGCAGTTGCATCAAGTATAATTTCAAATAAACTGCTTGCAGATACAGCTTATTGTTACCATGAATACGTTGTTTATTGACTTCACAACAACATCATAACATCAGCAGTACACAAAGTGAAGCCAAACAACTTTGCTCACTCATTGCAGTTCATCTTCTCAATCTGGCTCTCTGATTGGTTTCAGAATACAGACAGTATTGCTCAAAACATTAACATACCTGTATAAACTTGGCAACGGATGTTCAATATAATAGTGTCACACAAAGTGCAGGTCACGGTAAATCTAAAAATATGTGTTTCATGTTGAAGTGATTTGTCAACTGACAGAAAATATGTTTTCACCATGTCTGTTGCAATTTCTTTGATTGTGTAAAAATATTCAGTCACATGCCACCCACATAATGTTGGTAATTATTTCATGCAATGTGTTGTTGGTAGTTGCTTGGCTCTGAGGAAAACAAGGAATGATTGGATGTCTTTGTCTTATATCTTGTATGTCTCATTTTCATTTTTTCTTTTTGCTATTGCTGTGGACATTCTTTTGAGTTCAAAATAAATTCTGAAAGTCTGAATTGAAGTGAACTGTCTTTGCAATGATGGGGCCAACAATGACATCACTTGGAAAAGAGTTGAAAGTTGTCTGTTGCCACTTTAACAGTTCTCTATTTCCACATCCAACAGCCAAAAATCTATTTAGTGTGTTCCTCACCACCTGAAAAATTATGGTATGCAGCAAAGAGCCCTGGGTTGGGATCAAATCCACTGATTAGGGGTTCGTCCCTACATCCATAGGCGTGCACTCATCTGGTTGAGCTATCCAGCCGCTCTTTCCTCAAATACCTGATGTGGATTTCAAAGAACTCTAAATATAATTCTTCTGTATGATATACAGCACCAATATATAACACGAATACAGAAGCATAATACATAATACATAATACACATAATACACCTCCAACAAAGCCTTAATCACTCGCTGTAACCCTGAGTTAAAGATAAATGAAGGAAGAACAAGATACGGAGGGAGACAAACAAGTTGGTTGCCATGCAGATGTGTGTGGAGGTTGTGAGAACGCCGCTCTGCCACTAATCAGCCCATCACCCAGACAACATCAAGCCTTTTAACATTACAACTTACACCGACGAGGGAAAGGGCGATGAGACTTTCTGCTGGAAGAAAAGCAAACAAGAAAACAAAGCCATATGCCTGCAGCGTTAAAACACTGTGATATGAACAAGTTTCACAAGTTTTAAGCGATGACACTTACGAATGCAGATCCATGTGTGAAGGCCTTGTAAGCACGTACACACACGCAAAGACGTCGTAACACAAGTGTGTTTTCATGTGTAAATGTGATGTTTCAAGCATGATGCTGGGCACTTCCTATGGCAACAGCCTGAGTGAGCTTCTCCTCCAGGGGTGACATATGGTATGGAGTGCTATAGGGGGCAGAGCAGCCTGTTCATACACGTGTGTGTTACTGGAGTCATGTCGTTCAGTACAGCCTGTAACATACAGGACATACACAAGAGATGCACACATGAAAATTATATTATTATTATTATTATTATTATTATTATTATTATTATTATTATTATTATTATTATATTATTTCCAGATAAACACAAAAGTGCAGGCTGGCTGTCAGTACGTACAAGTACATATGAGCAAATACATGCACTTGTCATGGTTTGGTAGTAAAATGGTAATTTTATGTGTCATAACAAGATAAAACAAAAGACAGTTACGATTCATACACTGCTGTTTTTTTAAAAAATATATACAGAGTATTTTAAAGCTGCATTAAAGGACATATTATTATCATATAAATGTTACAGTTTGGTGCAAGGCGAAGAAAATTTGGACCCAGGATGCAGACGAGGCAGGTAAAGTAGATTGAGAGACTCTTTATTGAGGAACACGGGGAACAGGAACAGACGGGCAGGAACGAGGCAGGTAGGAGCACAGGAACACAGGACAGGTATACACAGGGACTGATGACACAACACAGACGACACAGCAGAGAACAAAGGAAACCGACCGGTATATATACACTGTGAGGGACAGGGGAGTGGAAACAGGTGAGGAGACTAACAGGAGACAGGTGAAACTAATTGGGGCAGAGCAGGTTAATCAGAAGAGGGAAACACACAAGAGCAGGAAGTAAAGTGACAGACATGTGAAGAGAGAAGGGGATTCAAAATAAAACAGGAAGTGGGCAAACTGGAAAAGATTAATTCAATGACAGGAGAAAAGAAACAACTAAACACAGGACACAGAGAAAGACAGCCAAGAACACAACACACAAGGAAGTACAGAAAACAGGGCATGAGAAAATAAAACTAAACACAGAAAAGCAGGACAGGGAAACGGGGCACGAGAACACAAAGGATACGAAGACAAGGCAACAGCAGGACAAGTGGCCAAGGAAACACAACATAATGCAAACCCTAACAATAAATTTGTTATGGCAAACAAAATTGCATAAACTCAGCAGACACAGATCAACATTAGCAATCACTTAGTCTTGCTTATATCCACCACCAGCACACCAGCAAGTCATTTACTTTGACTGTCACTGTTACAGGTAGTTATGGTGGTATTATCACAGTTTATTTGTGCTAAACCGCAGACTGAGAGATAGGGTTGATGAGAGAGGTGAGACTGATAGATGTGATAAGGGGAACCACAGAGTCAAGGGATAATTATGGGCTTTGTCATAACAAGGAGCACATGCACCTTAAAGTATAGTCATTTGATCCCTTTTTTTAAATCATAAAAGTATAGATTACTGGAGCTTTAAAGATGTTTGAAACAATGCTGAAGATGTGCAAATGTAAATTCCATGCAGTCACTTCAACTGTTAGACCTCAAACACAACCAAATCATCTGAATAATATAATCCCCCAAGTGAGTGTGGGTAGTCCCTTTTGCTTACAGTGTTGATTTTTGTTTTGATGCAACAACTGACAACCTTTAATGGGATTTTGAATGCAACCTACCAAAGTGTGACACCCACACGTCTGTGAGGGACAGTAGACAAGTGATCACAGAGAGATGTGATCCTCCCTGCGCTCCGCCAGATGAAAACAGCACAGTCACGGAGCGCTCAAAGTGAGATATTGTGTTCCCATTACCTACCGATGAAGTGATGAAGACACACTGTGTGAGAAATTGAAAATGTAGAAACTGTGTCCTTGATATGCCCGTTTCAATTATATTGCTGTTGACGTGAGATTTACAACGCGTTAAAACATTGTTCCCTCGTTATTTATAGTTATCCGTGCTTTGTGGTGAGAGTGAAGTCAGGACAGTCTGCTCTCCTAATCGGAGACCATATTGAGGTATGTCTGTGTTTGTATCTGTTCTTGTATGTGAAGAAGCCAAACACGTGGTTCGCACACTCTCTCTCCCTCTCTCTCTCTCACACACACACACACACAAGGAAACACACAAACACAGCATGGTCTGCAGATGTACAAAACTCACAGCAGGCAAACACGCAAAATAGCATCGTGCGTCCTGTTTATTCTCATATACTTCGGATTTCTCCATAATAAGATGCACATGCCTACGCGGCACCCCGTTAGTGTCAGAGAACAAGAGTGTGTGATGGAGGATGAGATGGGCTGATGGTAGAGGCTCAGTGGACATATGATCCGAGGAACTCTCATTTGCAAACATACCTGTCCTTGAATTCTCTGTTCCTTCACCACAGGTTTCCATGGAAACCAGGGAAAGCAGGGAAGTTGCGTTTGTGTGTGCATGTGCATGTGTCTGTGAGAGAGAGTGTGTGTGTGTGTGTGTGTGTGTGCATGTGCGAGAAAGACAGAGAGAGAGAGAGAAAGAGAGAAGATGAGCAAGTTCGCAGGTAAGAAAGTGCTTCCATCTTGCAGAGCTCACTTCATTTTTTAACACCTGGTTGTCCCATTAAAATTTTGGTTCTCAATGATAAAAGGATGCTTGAAGTGAAAGTCTGGAGTTTGAACAGAGTCAAATTCAAAAGTGAAAATGGATACAGAAAGAGACATGCAGGTAGGCAGTGGTTAAATGTGTTTTAAAAAAAGTTGCTGTTTTGCTGACGGTAAACACCTCCGGAGGAGACCTAATGTGAACCAAGACTACGGGTTTGCCCTTGACACCAAAGTCAAAGATCAGGCACTTAAGCGCCGGGCTCATTCTGAGGCAGCCCTCATCAGCCACAGCAATACCAATGATGTATTTACAAGCGACAGACAGAGAGGTCCCAGTGAATTTTTAATGAAAGCTCTGTTTGAAATTTTGAACAAGCTCAAATTGATTCATGATTTTTTAATGGGGCCTGTGGAAGCTTCCAGAATTGCTGATTGTTTCTCCCACGATGAGCAAACATCCACAGCGGGGGGAAAGAGGAGAGAAAGGGGGTTGTGACTCAGACAAATTTCTTCCATTCTCTCCCCCCCTGCACACTCTTAGCATCAATTTTAAGAGGCCAATATCCTGTCCGGTCAGTCTTAATGTTTTTGCATGTAAGCTGATGCTTCGACATGCCTGAACTTGACTTTGGACTTGGAGGGCCAAAAAAAAAAAAAAAATCTCCCAAGAGAGATGACATCCACATGGAGGTCAAACTAAAATGTAATAAAAACAGACTTTGAGGTCCTAACACTGCAGTTGATCCCTTGGCTCCAGTTGCAGTGTCATCTTAGTGAGCTCACATCTAAAGAAACAGACATCTTTGGGAAATAAAATTAATTAAATAAGAATAAATAAGAGTACAGATGTGATCCAAATTTACCTAAACTGTGGGCTTAAATGTAAAGTAGGGGGAAACATGGCTGTCTAAAGGTGTGGTTTAATTTAAAAATACACTATTATTTCTGTTTGTCTACAGATTAAGTCTGATGTGTTAATTAATGAGCTTGAGTTGTGCTGGCAGCTTGTATTTTTAAATTAAAAGACCTCATGAAAAGAGGTTTGCTGACACTGTACAGCTGCCATTCATTAACGTGTCACTCACATTAAAAAAGCCTGAAAAGAAAGTTATTTCCTACAGTGTCTTTAAGGATAGGCTACATGCATATTTTTAACAAAATATATTCATACTTTGGGAGGTTAGTTGTTTTCCTTTGCGTAGACTTTCCATGCTAAGCTAAGTCAATCGACTCCTGACATTTCTTAATCGATCAGAACACGTGTGTGTATCATGGGTTTTTATGACGCACACCCCTGACTATTGAAAATATAAAATTTACATAAAACATGTTACACTGACAGACTCTTTGTATTATTTATGCGCGTGTGTTTTGAAGCGGGGAGGGCAAACTTCTTGCCAGTGAGCCGGAGCGACAGTCTGTGTGTCCAGGACGGGCATGCCTGTGAGCAGAAGGAAACTTTCACAACAAGCCCGTCTGGTTTATGTCTCATAATAGAGAATTCCTGCTGTTCTCCAAGTGCTTTGCTTATGCTGGTGAAAGATTCTGATTTAATCGATCTGGACTGGAAATCAACAGTAGTGAATCATCCAGGGGCCACAATTATTATTACCAGCAGAACTTCACGTCCACTCTTTGCCGCTCGTCGACGCGGGATAATAGAGATGTATTCAACAGGAATGAAAATTTCAGTGTAATCCATATGAATCCTCCTCAGGCAACCTCATCACCTTATTTAAATATTTGAGCTTCTCTGTAAACAGTCCGTCTCAAACAGCGACGCAGCATTATCTCCAGCATTAACACCCCCCCCCCTCCACGAGCAGAACGAAGTTCGGACATGCAGTCACACAACATTTCCTGGTCCTGCTTTGCTGGCCTTGAAAACTGACGGCTTGTTTGTTTAAAAATTGTCTGAAAGGTCACCGGAGGAGAGCTTTAGGATTCAAAACTTGGCCCCGCTCCATCCATCGGTAATAAATCATGAGACGGGAAAGTCGGGTTGCAGCCAGCGCTTCGAGGAGGAGGTTCAGGTGTCCATCCCTTCCCCTCCTCTGTCCGCACTTAATTTATATTACAGGTGTAAAGCAGTCTCAGCTCAGCTAAAGGTCTCCTCCAAAACCCTCAGGGCCACGGCTCGCCCCGGCATGCAATAATTTATGAACAAAGTTGCCGGGCTTTACGAGACAGGAGTGCCAAGTTTGTGATGCCTTTATCTATTCTGGACACGGACTCTGACTGTCTAAAATATAGATCAAAGATTGCGGCCCGGGTATGGATTAAGAGAATGTGGCGTAGAAAAGACGGACTCATTTACAGGAAACATAATTCAACTGAGGCTCAGCTGGGTGTTTGTGCAGGAAGCAAGTCTTTGCACCAATGTTTTTGTGCTAAATTTGAAAAAAAAAACAAAAAAAAAACACCTGTTAACAGCGGCGTCATGATAATATGACATTTAGGAGACTTCACCTGCTTTCACATGCCAACGTAAAAAGAAGCCGTCAAAGCCTGCAGGGTGATCATTAGACCGGGGAAAGAGCCTTGGACCATCAACCTGCAGCGTGTGTGAAGCCTGTCAGAGCTGAGATCTTGCTTCTCTGCCTCTCAATGTCACACTAACCCTCCTCCGTCTCCGGTGCATTTTCTTCCTGCTCTTTGTCTCATCTCATTCTCCCTCTGAGCCGCCCCATCCCTCTCAGTCGTGCTATTTGTCCACACGGCTCTCTCTTTCCCTGCGTCTACAGCGCATCCGAGGGAAAAGCCACATGAGAGAAGCGGGCGCGCCGTATGATGGGAGCAGAGGCCACACACATCATTCAGCCCTGGCAGATATTTGTTCTCTTTCCGTAGAGGAGGGCAACACTATTAGACTGCTTAGAGCCATCCATCATCCTCCGCTCCGACTCCGCGCTCGGCAGCGTCTCTCTTTCAACTTTTTGGAGGTCAGAGGAACAGAGTGAGCCATCTCAGTGTTCCCTGGCATTTCTGCTGCGCGCCGGCGTCCGGGTAGCTGCGGGGCCGAGCGGCGACGGGGAAGGAAACGGCTGCCATTTCTGCGAGAACAGGCACGGGGTCAAACTAATAGACTGGTTTCTGACAACAAACACTCAGGTGTCACCAAGCGCGGGTTAAAGAGATGGCGGGGCAGCGAGTACAGGTGCCCCCGCTGGTTTTGTAACAGGAGGAGGTAGTTCAAAGGCTCCTGCTGCTTACACAACAGACATTTACCACCTCTCTGCTGTCTGTCACTGTGTTACACAAGCCTCTGCGCAGCGCTGTGAGGAAATGTGGATTTTCTGAAGACTCTGTTGCTTTCCACCGCCGCCGCCGCCACCGCTGCCGCCTGTGCCGGGCTAATTTGCAGGTGTGCTATCCTCTTTGCCATCTGCAATGGTGCATCATTCACCTGAAAGGTATGTTTTAGCTGAAAAGGTATTCAAAAACACTGTCACTCCAAGCCACTCATTACCAGCTCAAGCAACATCTGACACAAGTGACCGTAGTGGGAAATTAAGAGGACTGCCATCATTTCCCAAGGAAGTCAATGAAGCCATAAAGCGTCCATCTGTGTGTCTGCTGGGTTTCAAAGAATTCCAGACACGTGCGAGCACACACGCAGGCGCTCGCACAAACATCTGCGTTATACTCGCCATGAGTTCAGCTAACACATGAAAGACAAACAGGTTGACGGAGACGCTCAAACGAGACAATGCCAGATAATAAACAGAGGTCGGGAATCACTCGTCGACGCGCTTTTTTGTGCACTCCAAGCTTCTTCACCTGGTCTCGTGACAACAGAGCCGCCATGTGATCTCTACCACAGGACACAAAGGCTCTTTTGCCAGAATTCTCAGGGGCTCACGCACCAGCTGCATCATTATCTCTTCTCACCTCGGATCTTCTCCTCCTTCCGTCTCTTACAATAGCACCCTCGCTTAGCAAATTCTTCGCCAATCCCTTCCTGACAAAGTTGGTTTAACGCACTGGTAATGCCCTTCCCTCCACCCCGAGCGATGGAGAATACAACAGCACTCTGTCGCTAACCTCTGTTCACAGCAAACCTGGAGTGAAGGAAGGCCAAACACAACCCGCCTGCACGTTTTCTCTTTCAGACAGCAGAGATCAGGCCTCGTCTCGATCCCGTGTACTCATTTCATTAATGCCGGATCTCCAGAGTAAAGGGGCTCAGTTGTGCTCAAATTTACCAACACAGCATCAGAGTGATTGGCAGTGCCCAGGGGGGAATGTGAGAACCTCACTTGGCAGCATCTTTCTCTAGCATACCATGCATGTCTCATCAGTCATAACACCGGCAGTGTTATCCAGGTTGGCTGCTCGGGGTTTGTCAACTTGCACTGAAGCAGAAGCTGATGCCTTGCCAAAGACTCAGCGTTGTGTTATTTGAACAAGCGTGATGGGAAGAATAATAAGTAAAGCAGCAATCTCATTTCTCGACAATCCAGTCCTGCTTTTTAGAGCAGAAGGCGGGTGCATAATGATATCAACTTTAACCTGCTTTAACCTGCAGGTGGCGTGACCGGGCGCCGATGTGGTGAGCGCGATAAGCAGCACAGGCGTCCTGCTACACGTACAGACAGGCACTCATTCGCACTCTCGCCCTGAGGATTGCTGCTGGACATAATGAGCCGGCCGAGATAAGGAGCGGTACATGATAAAGCAACAAAGGCTGCATAATGAAATGAAGAAATGAAGGCAGCGACTTGCCACAGAGGCAGCTGTCAGTACCTCTGCCCTCAGATGTTGCTCCGGTCAATAGCGATCGATATGCAGAGACAAACGCCTTCCAGCACGCGTGCACACACACACACACACACACACACACACACACACACACACTGGCTGAAAGTCTCAGCTCATTTGTCTCTTGGCTCCTAATTCCTTGTCAAAGCTGTCATGAAATCACAGTCCCTAAGTTGCCTTTCTCAGTTTCATATGCACATTCAGTCGCTCACTAGAGATACAAGCAGATACAATCAGATACCCTCAGAAAATTTCACTTATCACAAATACATTAGTCTGAGGCTAGAAAAGAATCCAGGCTTAATTATGGATAAATTAATATACATAAAGATGGATTAGTTTTTGGTGAAAGGTTATCTGAACCATCAAAACTTAGCTGAATGTTAATAATGCAGGTTTGCCATCAACACACAGCGCTGCTCTTCATATTCATTATAGTTCGGTGTTTTTATTGCACAGCACTTCTGCTTTTTTATGAGCAATTTTATTTTTTATTAGATAATGACGGTGGAAGAGTCAGAGAGGAAACATAAACAGAGCGCGACAGGTATGAGATGCTGCAGAGGGGCTGTGTGGATAGATGGTATGTAGCTAAACCATCAGGTCAACCAGACCCCGTCGATGTTTGTGCACGCTCAGTGTGCCACATGTGGACGGCCCTCTTCATCTTTCTCCCGCTGTGTGCTGACTCCAGGTTAAACTTTGACAGGTTTTTACATGATGATACATGAGAAGGTCACAGGTCACTGAATGTGTAGTTTGACAAAATAATCTTTTTTTATTTTCAGATTGTTTCATCTGAGTGATTGAAAAATGATTGAAATGTCTGTAAAAATGTGTAGTTTTGTATGCATTTTACCTTTAATATCTACTTAAGTTTAAAAAAATAAATATCAGTCAATGTGTTTTAAGAAGTATCCATACTTTGTTGGTTTCAAAACACTGTGGTTGTCGTAGACACAAAAAACATTCACACAACCACATATTTACATTATTTTTGGTCAGACCATGCAATTACTGTGCTAAAACCTTTTGAAGCTACAATGGCGACATTACCTTTGTATTTACCTACCCAAGCATTCATGCATACACGTGAAGCCTCCTGAGGTCGTGAGTTTGTGGACAATCAGACAGGATGAGATGTGCGTCTCTGGCTCACACCAGACTGTTTTCCTCCCATCCAACCTCACTGACCCATCCAGCACACTCTCAACCCAGCACGCAGTGTTTTGAAAACGTGTTAGCTGCACTTCCAAACGATGGCTGTAACATCCGCACTCCACATGTGTGTGTGTGTGTGTATGCTCGACTGGATCTGGGCTGAATTATCTCACTGAACGAGCTCTCCGTATCCCTCTGAGTGAGAAACCTTTGTTGTTTACATGCAAGCGTGAGGGGCGCAGACGGCAGTCGCTCCTGGAGATCTGTGGCGTCCTCACCTGTCAGCGTGTCTGCATTCTCCCGACGCAGCCGCAAACCAGCCACGCCGCAGAACAACATCAAACTAAATGCCAGGAATGCTCAGAATTTCATTGCTTGAACTGAGGCACTTAGACGTTCGCCAAAACACAGGGAGCGCGTTTCAAAGCTTGACAGTGTCCGTACCATCAGCCTGTTAGAGAGGCATCGATATGAGGGATTGCCGGCGAGGGCCTTGTGATGAATGCAGTTTGCATCTGTGTTTAAGTTGGTTAGTATTTGGCAGGAGGCGTTCAGAGGCCCTCGTCATCTGAACAAAAGGCACCGTGAACTTTTGAACCAGGCGCATGGATTAACAACTGACCTGGGAGCAGCTGAATCTGGGAAACTATAATTAAGGTTGATTAAAGAACATTCCTGGGGTCTGTTTCTGCATGTTAAGTGAGCTGCGGGGCTTTGCCGGCGGCCTGGGCCCCTATCAAATGGGCAATTTCATAGCTGAGAGTGAAATATGTTCCTCCATCATGAAAAATGCCACAAGACGACACAGTAAAGTGATCACAAACACATATATCTGCAGGTAGTTAGGGAACGCGCGCAGACAGACGTATATACACGCGGAAACATTCGCAAACAAAAATTCCCTGATTGCGTCCCAAAACCGAAATGAGCACAGAGGAAAACAGCTCTGAACGCTTTGGAAAGCCAACTAGTCATTACTGCAATCATCCCTATGGCGTCCACAGTATAATTAGCTGAAACAGGCAGCACTGTACCTATAAATACCAAACACTAAACAACAGTAAACAAAGGGACAACCGCAGCCAGCAACCTCTCACATTAGACTTCAGCTCTCTCCCACAAGCTCTGACAGCGGCCGCCGTCAACAATAACTGTTGCAGCACCGACGCCGGCAGCAGCGTAACTCGGCGACCGTGCGCTCACAGTTAAAACTCGCACAAGTTATCAGTTGCAGCTGCAGTGAAATGGTCGCTGAGGTCATCGTTCTTAACCACGTCGCCACTCCGAGCTTCTCCTCCCTCTTTCCTGTCCGTGCTTTCCTTGTGTCATCTCCTCCCCGACTCTGAGCGCAAGCATGCCAGTTTCATTCGGTGCGGTTTGGCCGGAGTGTTATAGCGAGCCGGGAGACAAAGCATCCTCTTTTTTTCGGAGACGTCTGGTATGACTGCTGGGAAGCAGGCCTCAGAGGGCAAACTGGGTCAGAGAATGCAGGAGCATCACGTCATGAGACCAAGCGGGGCTGCAGCTAAAAAGCACAGGTGTTCGCCAAGCCAGTTAATCCCTTACTGGAGTTACTGGAAAACAGCAATTTTCAAATTCCGAGCTTTCTGACGATTTACAAGTTTTGGCTATTTATGTTGCATTCCAGTCACCTTTTTTAGGTTATTTTAGACTTCATAATTGATATTTTCAGGTCTGGACGTTGTTCCAACATAGAATTGGTCCACATGGCACAATATTCCAAACAATGGCCCACTGGTTTCATTTTTTCTTTTTGTTTTCATTTTCAATGTTTCGATAACTTAGATAGCACTTAGATAGGGGCTGTTGGATGTTGCATTGTGATCTAATTTTGTCAGGTTAGGATGGGAATCGGCACAGTGGGCTAAAAGACCTAATTTTATTCATTAAAATTAATTTCACCTTTGTCTTAATAACAGCACAAGCAGTAACCCTCAGTCACTGGCTGCATTTACAGAGGTCAATGCAGGTGGGGTCAAGGTTTAACCAGTTTTGGAGAAGCAAAACATAAACACCTGTCATCTGGGAGAAAAAAAAAGAATGGAGGAGAGATTGGCAAGCAAAGAGCAAGTCCCACTCATAAACTTTTAACCCTTTTTTGTGCCGAATTAAAATTACTGATATTACAGATTAGTTTGTGTGTTCTAGAGATGTTAGTCACTGGATTTTTTTTTAACTTTTGGACAGAGCCAGGCTAGCTGTTTCCCCCCCGTTTCCAGTCTTTATGCTAAGCTAAGCTAACAGACATGTATGAGATTAGTACCAATCACTATCCAGCAATGAGCTGGCAGAGGTTACTGATCACACCTTAACATAACGATGCTGCTTCTGGCAACCACCCATCACTTCCATCCTTTAATATTTCCATTTTCTTTTCTTCCTTTTTGTCTCACACAAAACACACCGACATGTTTGCCTGAACCACGACTCCAGCCATCACCGTCTCCTCTCACACTCATTAGGCTCTGGAAAACACACACACACACACACACACACACACATAAACAGGAGCTGTCACACTCTACTCCAGTCTTTGCAGGAGCCCGTGACCCACAGATGCGAACGTACGAGCCTCGAGTGACAGACGAATGCTCTCCAGCCCCGAGAACAATTAGCACTGCCAGCACTGGAGACAGAGAGAGGGAGAGAGAAAGAGAGAGAGAGAGATAGAAAGACTGTCACATGGAGGCAGCCCACTGGAGAGAGACGAGGGGTTGCGACCCTGCTCTGACGCTCTGTGTTCAGTCGCCAGATGCTCCACGCTACGAGACTTATTGACAAAGACTGAGGGAAACAGAGACAGTGACAAAAGCTGAGCCCAATTCTCACTTCTAATTTCAGGGTGTCCGTGGTGAAGGCTCAGGGCCTCCACTTCCTCCTTCAACAACAGGTCGTCTAATCCCAGCCCAACCGTTAGACACACACTGAGCCGCTTACCAGTCGCACGTTGGATATATTTGCAAAAACACCCCGAAAGCAAAGCAAAGTCTTTACCGCTTTGCACACTTGTCAAAAATGTCAAAAGAATTTTCCGTGAATAATTGAATCTTTACCAAAATCCATCAAAACACTGATAAGCAAGCTGATTGTTGCAACTTCGATCCCTCGGACTTCGGCCGCAAATAAACTCAGGAAACACGGCACATTGCGTTGTTATGAGAAAAATCAGGGCATGGATTTCCTTTTTCTTTCTGTTTTTTTTTTTGTTTTGCAAAATATGTGCTGTGAATTCCTGGCTTGACTTCACAGGCGCACAGCCTTGTTTTTCTGTGCTCTTTGTGTATAATATATGTTGGCGGTGGCAGGGGTGCTGCTGGTGGAGGGATTGTTCATGTGTGCACTCGCAGGCAGGTGTGGCTCGTTGGCTGGTGCATCTCAATTAGGTCTGTGTGTCTGTCGGGCCTCCTCCGCCGTCTGTCCGACGAGCTCGGAGAGAAAACAAGGCAACCTCGTGTCATATATTCTTAACAGAAAATGCTAATCTTCATGAAAACATTTCTCCCATCTAGATCGTACAGCAGGTGCCTTGTAAGGTTGCATTTCTCTTTCCCCCGCACGTATGAGTCAGCTGATCTTAAAATTTCATCAAATAGATTTCAGAAATCCTCATTAATTCTAAACCCTTTTGCACTGTTTTTATTCGTTGCTGTGATCACATTGGTTGTGTATTTGTAGCATAAAAGATCTTCTTCGAAACACCTTTAATATGGAGGTTAGTGAATGTATGGTGGCTAGTTTGTTTTTTTTTATTTATTAAATGAATAAATGTTTTTGCTTCTCTGATTTCTTAATATGTTTTCTGAAATGATGCAATTTTAAAGTTACTGTTTTTTTATGGTTGTATTTCATCCAGTGTTACTATATTTAACCGGACAAATTAAGCCTGGATGTTGTTCTTCTCCTGTCATCCGTACCACATCTTACACAGCCAAGCATTCCTTTTTTTCCATTTAAAATTTAATTTAACATTACCACACAACTTGTAATTAACATTTGTATGACATTCTTTTCTCAGGTGAGCCAACTTGTCTTAAAATGTAATCAGATATCATTATGTCAGAAATCCTTATGCATTTAAAATAGTTTTTTCATTCTTTCATCCGTTGCTGTGGTCTGTCTATTGTTTTTGTTTTTGGAGCAGAGTGGAGCTGCCTTCTTCCTCATAATAACCTCCATCAGGAGGTGTGACAATAGCACATGAATTATTGCATTCAGCAGAACAGTATTATTTATGTTGACTACTGAAAACATTTATTTCACAGATACAGTGCACCAAAGCAAGTCTGCAGGAAACATACTGAATTTTAGAGTCTGTCTGGCTTGTGCAGACATTTTATGATGATTTTTATGACCTATGACATAAACAGCACAAGACATCTTAAAATATGTTAAAGGGGGCTCGTCCCAAATCATAACAATAAAACTCAGCAATGGAAAACAGCTTTTGGATGAAACTAAATAAAGAAACTGGCAAAGAGAACTGGACAGAACATTCAAAAACAATTCACATTACTTTCCATTAAGTGTTCACAAGTGAACACAACATCGCTCAAACTGCGTTTTGGGTACGTTTCACTTCCCCGGTCTGGTGAGTTCGACCTCACCGCACACTGACAACAGGTGACTTCAGTTAATACATCACATCTGGCCAGGATGCCACCTGGCCACCCTGCTCTTACAGGAACAAGCACTAAAACACACACACACACACACTGTAAAACAACAGGATATCTGTTAAACGTTTAGCAAAATCAAGTTATTCTCTGAAGGCCACATAAAGCAGATAACATATGAAACCAAGAAGTGATTTTACTTCAGCATTTAACAATAACATTTTCCTTTAAAAAAAAAAAAAGCCTAGTATAAAAATAACCCCTGTCACTTATGGGCAGTGGTGTGCAGCCCCCAGCCAATAACATCTCGCAGGGTGTGATTAGCATGACTGCAAAAACATTATGGTTACTTACAAGATTAAAAGCAGGAGGGACCAATAGAGGCTTGTGTGCTTTGAGCATTGTAATGATTGTGAACGGAAAATAAACAAACATTTACCAAAAGCAGTCAGGGGATTACAACAGCTTTTGTCAGTGTCAGTGTGAACATGTAACTTATCTAAGGTGAATTCAACACCTTTAACAGGGACACTTTTTTAAATGAAAGTAACTGACATTGTTTTACAGTGCACCTCCTCCATCCAAAGCTGCTGCTGGCCAGCACACATAACTCTTAGGCCCCATCTTCCTCTCTAATGGGACAAACCACACCCCTTGGTTTAACAAGAGTAATAAAACACACACACACACACAC
>JBAJHX010000053.1:14587448-14645573 GCA_037176925.1 Amniataba percoides | reverse complement strand
GCCCCATCTTCCTCTCTAATGGGACAAACCACACCCCTTGGTTTAACAAGAGTAATAAAACACACACACACACACACTGACACAAGCATGTGCTGATTTACTGGCCGGTGAATGCTCAGGTGTTGTTTGCTCCGCAGTAAAAGCTTTTGCCAGCGGTTTAAGTCGCTCCAAATTGTTCTTCTCTTTTCTGTCACTGCTCAGGATCACTGTTAAGGTCAGGATAGTCCTGATGTGATGTTCACAGAAAATTCTCAGGAAACTTCAGGTTCGAGCGCAGGTCAGGCCTGCTGCCCTGCGTCTGGTCTGGCAGGTCCGTCCTCCATCAGACACACACAGCCATATTTCATGTGCTCATTTCTGGAGCTTAACAGCTCCAATCCACAACCAGGAGCCCAAAGAAGTATTCAGAGAGCGCGTTAGGAGGAGTTGGCTGAACATCACACAGGCAACTGGCCTAGTAGTCATGTACACACACACACACAGGCTAAGACACACTAGTGGGAATTCCAGAGGAAAAGGATTAAAAAAAGGATGATTGAGTGGGGGAGGAGGAATAAAGAAGGATATAGAGAAAGAAGAAAACAAGCAGGAACAAGAGAGGAGAGATTGAGGGAGTCTACATCTGCAAAGGACTTTACAGGCTTTGCAATCATGCTGCCACGTCAACACAAGACGGATAGTCGGCAAACGTTGGGGTGAACTTAAGAGGAATCCGTCCCCGCTCCCCACCCCTTCTTCTTTCTCTTGGCGCGAACAACAAACTCCTCCGTTCTCTCTAACACACAAACACACATATGGACAGCTGTTCCTGCAAGAAAATTCCTCTCAAAACAAAAAAATGGTTCACGACCTCAGAGGGAAAATTGCCTCTTGGACAGCCTTTGATATTCTCTTCCAACTTCCTAACTCTCATTTCAAACAGATTAAGTCCGCTGAATTATGGAGTTTTAAAAAGGGCCCTGGTTTCCATATGAGCACAATCAGGTGAGAATTAGATTTACTGTCACAGTCCATTTCAGAATAATAACAGGACGCCTTGTGGCTCTTTGCACACAACCTCTGCCTCATTAATAAGCGTCATTGACTCTATATACGGGCTCTTTTGCTAAAAACTGCACGTGGATCTCTTAATAATTGTTTTCTCCAGCAGAGCTTCACGTCGCTTTATCCTTATTTTACCACCGTCTCTCCTGTGGGCATCAGCTAAAGGTTCGCCTCCACTTGTGCATGAGTCTCTCAGGTTTCCTCTGCAACCACTTCATCATGTGCCGCCCCTTTATGAGGCAGAGACGGCGGCTCACGTCCCTGCAGGTCTGTTAACCGCTGCTCATTACACGGACACAGCTGCAGAGCTTCGGTGTGGAAGTCCACTACGCTCTGCGAAATGTACAACGGTTTGAGGGAAATGTTAATTAGTTCAGTCAACAAACCCAACAAACAGACGACATTGATTAAAGGGTACTTGCGCAAGCGCTGCCAACAGCACTGTGTTGTTTCATGGCAGACCAGGCAAGACGAGGAGTCAAGTTCAGGCTTACTTCCTGCTTTGACTCAGGCCAACAGCCGCGGGTAATCATGTTTTATATTACTGGCTAATTCTTCTCTTGTCCTGGGTCAAAAATCACCTGCTCATTGGTTTAAAAAATGAAAAAAGAAAAAAAAACTAATCATATTTTTATGCCACAAAATTCCACTTTTTCAGATTGTTTTCTATAAATCATTTACAGATTAAGGAAGTATTAATGCAGAGGTTATAGCAGCTATAAAGCACAGTAAAAAGAATAAAGTGAGCTCATGCTTGAGTAAATAAAAGGTTTCAGGTGCATGTGAAGCATCGTCACCCCCGCACCCCACCACACACACACACACACCCTCTCATACACAAATGAGACAACAATAACATTACAGATTAATTACAGAAAGTGGTGTGCATCAACTGTCTCTGCATTTTTTTTTCGTTTTTGTTTTCTTGTATAAGAACACAGCTATTTGCCAACTTGTTGAATGGCAGGTGTAGTCTTCTGTTTTAAGATTTATCACAGGGAGTAGCAAAGGTCAGTTCCTCAACCTGAGGGGAGTATGGAGAATATAAAGACATTGGTACTTTTAGTTAGTCAATTATGTTTTTGATTAATCTAGAAATAGCTGAGAAAGTGAGTGAAAATACTTTCCCAGAGCTCAATATAATGTTTGAAATACTTGTTTTGTCTGAAAGAGTCTAAAACTAAAAAGGTAAATTGCAATGATCACAGAAAGAAAAATATCTCCTCCTCACAACTGAAAAGCTGGAAACTGTGAGTGTTAGGCATTTCTGCCTGATAAATGACATCAATTATTTTATTAAATGGCTCATTTGATTATCACTACTAATCTCAGTTAATTTAATGTTGGTCTACTAAATGATTACGGGACTAATTGTGAGATGATAAATCAGATGAAGCTCTGAAAGTGTCAAAACAAAACAACATAAATTAACAGTTGTTACATTCAAGTTGTAAACAACATACACTGCTTCCATCAAAATCATTAGTGTCTCTAATTTGTATATGAGCAGTTCAAATACATTTATTTACACCATTCAGGACGAATGTTACGTAACATCACGGCTAATACACTCTGCTGGCATTTGATCAAACCTTTGGAGTGTAATTGTGCTCCCACTGTGATCCGACTAAAGTTTCCCGCTCCACTTCATGTCTCACACTGTTCCCGTTCCCTCTCTAAATTCACTCCAGCTGATGTTATGAGCCACCAGTGACTCGTTCAGGCCTCCTTCTGTAGATGACAGATGAGTTTTTTAGCGCCTGCTCGGCGGCGATCCTCTGGCTCCACCATGTGTCCACAGATGAAAACACACAAACTGTCATCCCCAGGCTATTTTAGGTATTAAATGTTAATGTTAAACTTTATTGATCCCCAATGGGAAATTCTCTTTTCATTTGCCGTCCAAGAGGAAAATCAAAGGTCAGGCTCGGCTACAAAACGGCACCCGCGGTGCTGATAAAGGTTCAGTGTCTCGCTAAAGGACACTTCAGGGAGGTGAGTGGACTTGCTGACACGGAGGCTTCAACCAAGATGGCCTCTCCAGCCCACTAGTGTGTGACATGCAGTTATGAGTGTGCTGATTTTTAATTTCAACCCAGTATCCGCCGGCTTTTACACTTAATTAAGCAGCCACAGAAAGTTAGTTGAAATGAAAACCTGCAAACCTTCGTACTCCTGGGCCTCATCATCCGGCCTCCGCCAGCTGTCTGACACACTTGCGCCTCAAACACCAACCACAACACAATGCTCATAATTATGAGTTTGAAAAGCTACAATACTGTGTAGAATGAAAGACGGGGATCAGTAAGTGATCTGAGCAAGTGGTCTGCTGCCTTTCTCAACGTGTTTTCTGCATTTAAACCGCCTGATAAGGTCACTGGACTGCGGAAAAGGAAAATGAAAATAATTTAATAACACCTCCCAAAGTCACCTTCTGCTAAAACAAGTGTGAGAAAGACAGGAAAGAAATTTAAAATGTGGAGAAAAACAAACAGAAAAAAACAATGATGCAAAAGGAGTCAATACAAGGAGAACAGATATAGAATTTATTTTCAATATCCATTGCAAAGAATAAGAGGTGACACAGCTTGAAACAGATAATATAGAATTTATTTTCAACCAGAAGTAGGAAAATACATAGGTAGGTGTAAAGGAAACAAGCAGAACCTGTAGTCAAAACGGAAAAAATAAAAAGAACAAAACTAGTCCAAAGAGAATCGAGAGGACGGCTAAGGGATACAACAGAAAGCATTGTTTACCATTCAGTTTCTTTTTAAAACAGTATGTGTTGATTTGAAAACAGCTGCCTTGATTTCTCATCTGGGTTAATGGACATTCTACAACATTGTGCAAGTGTTTTGTCGTTATTCTTTTTTTTTTTGCTGGTATTTCATGAATGGTAAACAATAGTTGGTCCAGTGCATAAACACAGTGACACAGATCAATATATGTACTCAGCTGACTACAGATAGACAATCCTGATCATTGAACAACTACCACTAGATCGGCAGGGAGGAGATGAGCAAATATACAAGATGGATGAGAAAAAGAGAAAAGGGGCGAGGGGGAATAAAAACGGCGTTTGGGTAACAAAAACGGTCGAGAAAGTTGAGGATGAAGAGTTCAAAAGCAAAACGACCACAGTTTGAAAGATGAAATAGCTACATTTTCCAGATAAAATATTTAAAAACCCATTTTGAATGTGTCTTGAACGTTTCCGGGTATTATTGCCAAGTATTTTTGTTTTTTTCTTTCAAAAAAGATGCAGAGAAAATGAATCGATGGGCTGAGAAACCAAAGTCCCAAAGTCCCAAAGTCAAAGTATGAATACTGATGCAAACGTGTTCATGTGATTCAAGGAAAAGGACAAAAGTACCTTGCTTTCCTTAACAGCCCTAACGTTTCATGTTGACTATGATTCGGAGAAGGAAAAAAAAAGTGACTGGTGGGTGAAGGACTCGTTTTACAACAGAGAACTGAACTACAAGCAGCTTTGGTGCGCGCCATTACAAAGAGATGCAGCCTGGGGAAAAAATAAAATAAAATCACACTACGCCTAACCAAGCCAACTATGAAAACACAACGCACCAGTGGAACATACAAAGCCAACGATGTGATCACTCGCTGAGGCTTACAAGGTGACATAACTCGGCAATTTGCCAGATTTTCAGTCAGAAGCCATTAGTCTGTGGTTTAATAAGGGAGGGATGGAAATGAGGAGGCAGGAGAGTCAACAACGGAAAACATTTTTTCTTAAAAAAAAAAAAAAATCATAATCAAATCAGTGACTATCAATAGTAGCTAGCTAGTGTAACAGGTTTAACCACTGTGATGCACAACAACAGAGTGAGATGGACTAGTAAATCATCACAGGACCAGTCTAGCGACCAGCGGCAGGTCATTAGCTTCGTCTTACAAACACGTTTTACACCAGTCAGAGGTGGTGTCTAGCACTGAACTGCAGCCACGTGTAAGACAGCTCTGCTGCCCTAACCTACAGACACTAACACTCTCCAGCTAGTGCCATGCAACATCCAAAATAAAGCTGAGAATTAAAAAAGAAAAATTTAAAAACGAACAAAAATTGGAATATCCCTGTGCTCAAAGTTTTTGCCGATACCAATGATGCAGGTATGTTTCCTCCAACAAGGACCCATCCTTCATTTCATTCAACTAGGCATCATCAGGCACATTCAACTCTTATCAACCCATCAAAACTACGTCTCGTCATGATTTCTAAAGAGGATTTTGGTTTGTGATGGGAATAAAGGTATATGGAAAGAAAGGTATATTGAGTAAAAGTAAAAACAATGTAGCAAACATAACACCATCATAGAATTCATGATTTACACATCAACAACACAATTCAATATCTTTTTAGAAAGGAAACATGAGATACATCTTTTATTCACACTTTACAAAAAAAGCTAGCCTTTAAATCTACTACAATACTAATGCCATTCAGAAGGGAAAAAATAAATCAAACTGGACACATTGGTTTCCACTGGAAAACAAAAAAATAGTTTTAAAAAAACATGTAGGGAGGAAATAAACGGGACAAAAGACCTTGATCTGAGGACTAAACATATACTTCCTGTGTACTTGCTTCCCTCTTGCTTTAAAAATGTCATTCTAAACATACACATTAAAGTAATGAGATTTTTATTCGCTAATATGATGGAACAGGGAGTGAGGGGAGCTGCATGTGAATCTACTAAGTGCTCGTCATCCGTTTGTTTCTGTGAAAATGACCATGGAAATACTCAACTGGCCGCCAACAGATTTCGCATTCGTTCGTTTGGGATGTAACTAATTTGATTCATAGCAGACGCGCTCGGCCTGGCTTTCGGGGGGAAAAGAAAATTAGCTGAGCTCGCTGCCCTCATCCCTTGTTCATCCAGAAGCAGAGCAAAAGTGGGCCTTCCACCTTTTTCCAGTACAGAGGTAGGGGGGGTAAGGAGGGGGTCCACAGATGGCACTATAGCTGCAGTGACAAGGGTAGGAGAACTATACAAAGTGGTTGAGCAAAGGGGAGTTTAAAAGACAGCTTGAGTAATATAGGTGGGGTAGGGAAAGGCTGTGGAGGGGCAGGTGAGGGGTAAAGGGTGATTGACAGGCTTAAGAAGGTTTAAAATTCATGGCCAGGGAAGGTAGCTTGGGCTCGTGGCTAAGGTCGTGGTATTTTAAGGGTGGGGGCTGACGGTGTGGGCGGGCATGGACCTGTGCTAAGGAACAAAGAGGGAGCAAAACAATCCAAAGAGTGGATTTAATAAAGATAAGACATCCTACTCGTGTTCCTTACGGAGAGGAGATGGGGGTCGGTGGAGAAAGCATACCTGATTACTAGAGAGCTCAATGAATAGGAAGGATATACACATCATCATAACATTGTCACAGCTCATAAAAAAAGGAAATCAACATTAACAAAAACCAATAAAAGGACATAAAATCTTCACAAATGTCTCAACAGTATTTAAAAATAAAAGGAGAAAAGGTTGTTCAGGCGTTCGTCAAATGTTAATAGTGCAAGACAACGACAACTGCTACAGTGAGGCACGATGTTTTGTTGTACATGTGGGGTTTATGTAGGTTGTTTCAGTCACACGTCACTAAAGGGAGCGTGTGTGAGATCTATAGATGAACAGATATGGAGTCACGGGTGGGCTGTGGTTCATCCTCGCGTGTCACTTTGTCTGAACTGATGGCAGCAGTGTGGATCGATGGCTTTGTTAATGGGCGAGAAGCAACAGGCAGAGATTACTCAGTGTCTATTTACAATCGCAGCAATATGCCGGCAAATCAAATCAACAGCAGAGTGTGGGAGGGAGGGGGGAGCAAAAACAAAACAAAACAAAAAAACCCGAAACATTAACAGTTAATCTTCAGGGAGTGCAAAGTAGTGACAGCGAACGCCTTGAACAACCTCTTCTTACGTCTTTTGTACAAGCTGGTAATATCAATTCATCTTAACATTAACTGGATAAAAATTTAGCCATAGTCTACAATACAATCTTTTTTTTCTTCAAATCTGATCATAATTTACTCTTAGTACAAAAAACGCCAGAAAACAGGTCTTTTGTGGTTCATATACAATCATGTAAAGACTGAGTCTAGATTTTTCTATTCTGTACAAACACTTGTGAAAAAACCACTGCTTTGTGTATGGAATTTATGGCTGGGGAAAGTCACTACTGGCCTCAGAGACAGTGCTACAGATCTGCCTGCAAATTACCTGTGTTATGCTTCTGTGTGTGTGTATGCAGCGTATCGGCGTGTGTGTGTGTGTGTGTGTGTGTGTGTGTGTGTGTGTGTGTGTGTGTGTGTGTGTGTGTGTGTGTGTGTGTGTGAGCTTGCATGTGTGGAGTTGGATGGCAACTCCAGACAGTGAGAGGAATGCTGGTTTTACTCCTGTGTATCAGCCATTACTCGCTCTCTCTGCCTAAAAGCAATCAAGATCGAGAAGAGAAAAAAAAAAAACATTTGTGAAAGCCCCTCATCGCTTTGACCATCAGCCTAAATCCCTTGCCCCTTGACCAAAACCGGTGGTGGATGGGCCACGTGAGCTCCTAAGCACAAGACTAGCCTAACAACTATACAAGCTGGGGTTAAAAAACAGTCTGCAAACGGGATGGTAGCTGCTCTAAGTTTCTCACCTCATCCTTCCTACATAAATTTAAACTACATGCTGCCCATGTGAAATCGGGCTGATGTAGTTCTCGGACGTCTGGTTCTCGAGGCATCTGCAGGTTTGGTAGCTAATGCACCGGGGCCGGGGGTCAGAGGTGTAGACTATCTTGTAGCACCACGGGAGGCCGTGACCACATAAAAAGGCCTCAGCACCACAGAATGACAGCAGGAAATCTCACCTCGTGCCAGCTGCGCTACATCCACAACCAGGGACGCTTCACTACCAGCTCAAAGCCACTCGAACCCGGCAACATCTGACTCAACCAACGCGTGTACCCTTAGAAAGACTGAGAAAGTACGCTGGCTTCCCAGAGCACAGGGGGAAAACAAACACAAGCCAATGTTGGAGGTCTGAGACTGACAAGTCTGCTGTCTTTGCTGGTTTCAGATTTATACAGGACAGACAGACAGGCAGACCATCAGCTATGGAGCTTTTCAGGTGAATGTAGTCCCCCACCCCACCCACCCCCTCGGCCACTTGCAAGTTTCCCCTTGGTCTTTAACTGAACAGTGCCCCCGTGTGACTAATCTGGATGAGCTACCATCCCCACTAGTTTGAAAGACAGAAGCAAAGTGGGTGGGTGGGTGGATTTAAGGAGGAAAAGGAGTCCAAAACGCAAAATATGATACACGAACAGGACCGAATCGAGCAGTTAAAAAAACAACAAAAAAGAAAAACGGAAAAAGAAAAAAGAAAAAATATAGAATATCTATAACATTATACGAAATCCCTGTCGGCCAGACCTCACTGTACGAATATTTTACAGGTTGTGTTTTTTTGTCTTCCTCCTCCGGTGTTGGTGGAGGGAAGAGCTGGTAGTGGGAGGGAGGAGGGCTGGAAAGGGAGAGGCTGTGGTTGCAGCACCCCCTGGTGGTGTGGCAGGGACTCACTACCTGCGCGCAGGCAGATGGAGCCCATTGACCTGGGGGGGTGTGTGGGGCAGGAGCAGCTCCAGCTGGGCGAAGAGGGAGAAGTGGTCGGAGGGGATATGGGGATGTGGGCAGCCGCTGACATTGTTCTCTACGAGCCAGTGGGGGTCCAGGGGGCCCAAGATACCCAGCACGTTCAGGTGAGGCTTGGAGTAGAAAATATAGTCGATGACACCCTGAGGAGAGAAGAGGAGGGAAGTCACCTCACCGGCAGTGTTTGCAAGGGCGGATTAATGCATCTTTACTACGACGCTTACGAATATACAATCACAGACTCAATTTGTTTGTGTTTGAACAGACTTGAAGCTGCAAAAAGGTGCATCTCTCTTAAAGCACAATCTGAGTCATTAATTACATCCACAAATACAAATATGTGCACCATCAGCACAGTCACCTTGAAGTCGAAGGTGTAGTTGGTGTAAGGCATCAGGCCATTTTCATAGGCGCTCTTCAGCTTGAAGCCATGGGTGATCCTGCCATTGGACGTGCTGTTTTTGCCGTTGCAGTTAAATTTGGTCAGGCTGTCGCTATAACGGAGCTCCTTGAAGTCCTTGTGGGTGCAGTCCACTCCACCAGAACTAAGGTACTCCACTACGCCTGAACAGAGGGGAGAGATGAGAGGGCGTCTTCATCAGAATGCAGAAAAGTCAAGTGGCACTTCAAGGTCCCGACAGACCGACAGCCAAGTCTGTTACCATAGGTACCACCAAAAGGCATTTCTTGAGGCAGGCATTTTGATCGCTGTGGGTTACTAGCAGTATTAGCTGCAACATGGAAGCAGGTATGCAATCACCCCTCCACTGCGAGCCACATCACTGTTTGTGTATAGAAACTATTTGGTATCTGGTTTATCTTTTAGGCACATTTGCAGGAACTGAAGACAGAAAATAAATCATTGTAATGCCACGCCCTGTCTTCTGATATCTTGTGGGATAAAATGAAGGATTCAGAAAAATGGAAGCAGAAAAGCTTGAATACCTTTGCGGAACTTTACCTTCAAGCTGCTCCTCATCATAGAGACTGACATAACGGGAGTCAGCTCACAACGATAAAAAGGAGCAAATCACTCGAGATGACTGATAAATTAGATGCAACAAGGTGAGGTAGGTGCATCGTTCTATCCATTTACAGATTATTCGACTACCACTGAATATTTGGTTACTGCTTAATTAATTTAGATTTGAAGATTTTGGAATCCATTAAAATCCAAAAATGTTTACACTGCAACTAAATATAACTTACATCAATTATCCTTCTGTTTATTCGCTCCATCAACTGTTTGGTCTATAAAATATAAGGAAATGTACAAAATGTCCATCACAATTCTCTTGAGTGACATTCTGAATTACTTGTTTTATTTGATTCAATTTACTATTGTAGAAAAGCATTTTTGGCATTTAAGAACAAAAAAATAATCAATTTTAGAAAACATTTATTTTTTGTAATTAGGTTTGTTTATAGCTTTTTTTAACTGAGTAATTTCTGACATGTATTTGGGTTTTCCTTGTTTCATTTTTTAAAAAACAAAAACAAAGGAGCCAAGAGAGACAACGGCCTGCTCATCCACACAAATCTGAGGTTCACTTTTGTTCAGGGACACATCAACATACCGTTGGGAGATAATGGGAATTTACCAACAACATTTTATTTGCCTGTTACTGTATGCTCAGTGTATGTGCAGTTTTTATTTACAAACTCTCTGGCGTCAGCACAGCACAGTTCTATTCGCCTTGCTTACTTACCAGAGTCAGGCAAGGAGTTGAGGTCAGCGCACAGCACCAGTGGAATGGCATTAGTCTCACCAGAGACAGAGGACAACTTGAGGCTGCGTGTGGCCTTGTCCACTATGTTCTTCACCTCTGACAGGAACATCATGGTCTGGACCAGCTTGACGTCAGAGTACTCTGGGTCCCAGTGCATGTGGGCATTAGCTACCAGGAGCAGCTGCTTCTCCATGCCATGGAGCGACTTTCCAGCTGAAAAGGAGGGGGAAAGGTAAGTTTCTTGGCAAGTTGGATCTAAAAGAAAAAATGGGGTGGGAGACAAAAAAAACAACAAAGCACCCAAATAATAAGTCTGAACAATCAGAATTATGCATCTACTCACAGGAGACCTCCATCATCTCTTTGCGGACCTCGAGCAGTACAGCTACTCCGATGTTGTCCTTTGTCATCACCCTGTTCAGCATAGCCTCTGAGCCCTCGGAGTTAGCCATGGCCAGCTGGTTAAACTCCACTGTGTGCTTCTGCACTGCACTGAACCTACACATACACGGAGGGAGAGAAGAAAGGCTTAATACACCTTTCCTGAGCTGAGGTGGGCATGAACATAAGAAAACTTCTCCATGGCAAAACATAACTGAACTAAACTTTAAAAAGGTACAATGAATTGAATTTGTCAGTATGTTTGTAAAAAGTTGGCTCCTCTTGGCTCAAAGAACAAGTGCTACTGGTCCCATGGGCATAGGCTACATTTTATAGAGTGCCACACCTCACACAATTTTTATTGACTGCAAGCGGTACAACGCTGCTCAAAGGTTGACACCTTTAAACATCCCAAACATAGCAAAATCAGAAAATACAGGCAGAAGGCAGAAATGTAGATACTGCAACAAACATTTGGTGGGTCATAAGTGATGATTCATTATTTCTGTCTTTACATTGTTTCTTTTTATAGGATAATCATCCTCATATCGTTCAGTTGTGCAATCTTCAGGCTCAAAGTTGTTGTAGCTATGTCCCTTGATGTCTCACACAATGTTCCCACATAACTGATTTTTATTTACAGCACATATTATCTGGCAAAGCAATGTGACATCTCCTCAGACTGAGTTACATTTGGTTATTTTGGTAAAACTTAGGGGCTCTCTGTGTGAGAGCAAACAGGACATTGTGCAGCATAACGATTTAAATGCACATACTGGGAACAAATTGGGAGTTTTCCGAGTACCACCAATACTTTTATTAATGTTACATTCAGTACTATTATCATCATTAAGGACACTGCTGTAAAATATTTCTAATGTAAATTTTCTTCATTTACTATTTTACAAGGCTAACCTAACTTAATGGTGATTTATCTGCTTGAGCAAATTCTACATACTGTACTGCCAGCTGCTGGGTGGATGAAACTTCAGCCCTCTCTGAGGTTATCATTATGAAATAATACTTTGACTGATAATAGTCAAATGAATGCCATCAGGTTCAACTGCTTCAAATTCACCAAGATTAGAGCTTTGGCCCAAGATGAATATGATGTAAACCACTTAAAAATAAAAATCAGAAAGGAATAAAGACATCTGAATTAACATATAAAGACATAAACATAAAGACCTTTTCTTTCTTTATGGGGATGGTTTATTTCTGGTAATTATGGCTTCTTATATCATGCCACTATCTATTTCTATTGCTTGTTGTCTCTCATACAGAGACAAAAAAGAACTGCTGTTGTGTCTTGGTATTACTAAAGTGCAGAGGTACTCCACTGATTTAGCATTGCACTCCTATAAACATTGTCACAACAATGTGTTTTAAAAAACAACATCAACAACAATCAAAATCAATGCAGCACAACCAGAGATTCTTTCATTCTGCATCTTCTTGTTAATGCCAAATGGTGACTTTTCACAAAGCAACTTGACAACCCACAGTTCTGTCAGTGATTATAGTGCTGTGATGGTAGTAGCTTAAGCACAGATGACTGACTGGCCAGTTCACTTCTTTCTCCACATGTCAAGTTTTTTTCATTTTCAAATCCAACCAACACTGATTCTGTAGACTGCAGCTCTGTCTGGAGCCACTGCCACCCACCCCTCCCCCCACATACACAGTAATTCCCTCAAAGAACTGTAAACTTTATAGAGTTGTGCCCTTGAAGGAAAATCCTAATGGAACTGCTCAGTATTGACTGACCCTGACTGATTTCCAATCAGGAAAAGTGCTGCCTGCAAAACAACAAACAAAAACCTTTGTACCCTCTAGTCCAAACTGTACTTTCACTTTTTTACTTCTATTGAAAATATCCCACTAGATTTGTATGGCATCTTTTTGTGGACACAAGACCCTGCTCCCTCTTCCGTATTTCTCAAGAAACACTTACAACAAAGATATTTTCTCAATATGTAGATACAACATTTAACAATCAAATCTCTGTCCTGTGGTAGAAACAAATACTGCAGTCAAATATCCTTAGTATCTAGTCTAAGAACACACTATACAGTACTACCAGTTTCTCCCACTGTATTCAAGCAGTGTTAAAAGATAATGGACGGTTGACACAAATGTTTGACTAAATGAGTACAGTCAATCACTGTGCACACAGGCTACATAGAAACCCTCAGACTGTTCATGTGCAGACTTATCAAACTGGTTAGGTAGGCCAGCAGTGGAGCTCCACCCAACTTATTCAACCCTCAACAAGAACAAGGTACCATCAACAAACCACAATATCAAAAAACAGTGCAGGAGTAGTTTCTAGTATCACAGATTGAACCTGGAATAAATGTAATAAGAATTTCTTTGTCTCAGTTATTGTATCCGTTTAATGAGGGGGAAAATCTCACAACCTTGGTGATCAACTATGACTGTACTTATGTAATTGTGATAAATCAGTATTAATTGATCAGGCAACAATCCTGCAGCACAGGGGAAATGTCACATCAGACATGAAGTTGTTAATTGGATACGCAATAAAACCCCTACATCTCTATCTTTTTATCAATCTTGTGATCATGAAAATTCACCAGTTTTGGTGTATAATCTTGTTTTTAGTTGATACTGCTACTTTGGTCAAAAGGCCAAAACATGTTCATTTGTACCTTGTTTGTGGTTTGAGCCATCCTGATTCTGTTACTTATATTTTTTAAAAAAATCTAAAAATATTTTGATTTAATAAGAAAATAAACCAATACGTCTCAAAGTACTGTTTGGCAAGAGATACAGGCCACTGGTTTTTGAAAGTAGGTACGTACTTTTCTGTCTTGAAGAAAATTGCACAACCATCCACGTGTTTACGGTCCGACTCTGACATGGTCCTGGCTCGTGACTTTGGACTGAAGAACCCGTCATATCCCTGCTCCTTCAGCTCAGGCAAGAAGAAATTGTAGTACTGCTCAGTCTCAACTTCCTGCAATCAGCAAAAAAATACAGTCAGGATGGACAACAGGAAAGGCTGACAGTCAACACCCAAACACCCAAAAATTTAATTCAAAATTAAATTGAGAGTGGGAAGAGCAAGAGACAGTGTAAACATCACACAGCAAGGAATAGCAGATAGGAAAAGAAAATGTGGGAATAATTCAGCTTTAATGACTACAAAGAAGCAACTGTGTGCAAGATATCCTTTAAAGATTTCTGAAGAGCAAGACTTTCAACCACAAGTTCCTTGTGATATGGACAGACAAAACATATTATTTTATTTGGGATATTTCAATGAAATTACTGAAATTCTTATGAATAAATAAAGAAAATCCAATATAACTACCTGAATGAAAAATGCACATTTAAATGAGTAAAAGAAAGTAACAACAAAAAACAACAAATATGATATCATCAAATTTAACAAATAAAGTAAAATGGAATTGGAATTGGAAATACCTTGAATAACAAAATAAACATTAACTTGTGCTAAAACTAAAGCACCTGCTTTAAAGTCCACCACTCACCTGCAAACTGATGATGTCTGCATTGCAGCCCAAGATCTCCTGCATGATGGATTTCTTCCTGTACTCCCAGTTTAGAGCCCAAGGGGGGCAGTAGCCATATAGCTGTCGCGTGGCGTACTTATCGCACAGCACATTGTAGCACATCACAGAGAATAGTGCTGAGGGGGCAAAGAGACAAAAGACATTTTTTAAGAGATACATTTTGGCTGATTTCTGGGGTTGGGGCACTGCCACACTGTTTAATGACTAGCCATAAAAATGTATGACCCAAATGTGGCTCTGCGTTGTCATCTTTTTCCTGTTTATTGATGGAAATTGTTTGTTTTATCTTGTGAACAGGATAAACTCTTTACTGTGTCATACTGTGTTTCTGAACAACATAATTTAATAGATTCTTCACTATCCTAAAGGACTTTGAATATTTCACATATACACCAAATTTCCATATAGAGGTACAATTTGACGCAGAGATCAACAGAGTGAAGAGCACTGAGCATTCACTCAATCAAAACAGGGTTATGCCTGCTTGAATCAGGGTCAAACAACACAAATAAATGCTCAACCTAAGGGAAACACTGGAAAACGAGGGGGAAACAAAAAAGACTGTCAGGATTATGTATATCTCTTAGAGTCACATTTTGTGTATGTTGTTACCTGAGGGCCGTGTCCGGTCTAGATCCTGGAGGGAGATCCATGACCGAGCTGGGGGCTGCTCTGTTGGTACTAAGATCAGAGAAAAATGGCTCAATATGGTTAACAACATGAACACAAGTGCTACACAATTACTTCCAAAAACACTTCAGGACATATAAGCTGTTTAGTCGACAATGTCCCCATATATGTATAAATGTGAATGAATCTATCTTTTTGAGAAACTGGGAATTTGCAATTTCTGTTCCAGTCTCAAAAGTGCCAGATAGAGGGGGAGACTCACTGCGCTTGATCGCCCCTGCCAGATTGTCTAACAAGTAGTTGAGCAGTCTCCGCGTGCCATCAGGTTCCTGGTAGAGGCTCATAATTTCTTGTGCAAGTGGGTTTCCTAATAAAGGAAAAGGAGCACGGGCTGAATGATCTAGGAGAACATTGGGATTTCAAGGCTCCAATGGCTACAGAAAACATTGATAAGCCACTCACCTTTCAACCCCAGTGTTTGTAACTGAAACAGTTTCCCCAATTCAAATGGCAGAACCCGCAACTGGTTGTTATTTAAAAGCAGTTCCCTGTGGAGAACATACAGCAGTTCGATCATTAGAAGCCACCCCACCTGGGAAACAACCATCTTTATTACCGGACCAGGAAAACAATAACAGATATCCACGGATCTAAGACCAATTGAAAACTCACACCATCATGAGTGGCACCAATGTGAATCCTTAAAATCAAATCAAATTAAAGACCAATACAGATCAATAATTATGGCTACTCCCTGTCATTGTGCCCAGCCTGAAATGACTCACCTGAGAGACACCATGTTGCCGAGCTCTGCCGGCAGGCTCCTGATCTTATTGGATGAGAGATCCAGGTACACCAGGTTGTGTAGTTTGGCAATGTCTGGCGGGATACGTGACAATGAGTTGTCACTGAGGTGCAGGGCAGTGAGGTGGGTGAGAGACCACAGGGCTGTGCTGAGACTCCTTACTCGGCCTGCAGTGACAGAAGGAAAAGGACACAAAACAAATAATTAAGTCTGGTATTCCTATTTCTGATTTGGGAGAAGAGCTGAAATTATCAGTCATTACTCCAATCCATCCACTGGAACCTGACCAACAATTGATAATGAATAACTCTTTAAATTTATAACTGAAAATTGCCAAAGATTCACTGGCCGCAGATTTTGTTTTGATTTAATGTGGATATATTCTGATTGTCTCAGCTGCAGTCTGATATGGACACAACATGGGCAGAGCTACAGTGATGGACCACATCTCCTATGATCAGTGAAGATCCAATACAGGGCATTGCCCAAAGAAAGGGTGATCGACAAAAAAAAGTCACATGTTACTAAAGGACCAGAGCTGATAGCCTTAAACTCTGCAGCAACATCAAAAGATGTGTGTGAACAGCATGAATTAAACTACTTTACCTACAAAACTACCAATCTGACAATACTCACCGCTGATTTCCAGCTCAGCCCAGTACGACTTCTTCCCATTGGCTGCCTCCTCGCTGGACATAATTGTGTACATCCGCCTGGGATCCGGCGGGTCATATTTTTCCTTGGGCATTCCTATAACACTAAAAAGATCATTTGCATTTTAAATATAATTTGTGAACAGAGGAAGACATCTCACAGCATGTCACCAATTTTAATAAACATTGGTACTTGCCTGAAACTAAGACTAAAAATACTCTGAATTAAGTTAGAGTAGGTATTTCAAACTTAACAGGTAATTGTCTTTACATTGATCATTTCACTGCCACATGCTCACGTGTTGGTAAGATGTGCTTAGTGCAATCTTCTCACGCTTTGATCAAGAAAATGATAGGGAGTTAAGTCGCTATCAATCGTATCTAATTCAGATTAATCAACATTTCAACAGTTTCCTGTGAGGGCAGTGATTTCACAGGAGTTAACGTTACATAATAATCAACACTGAAATCTGTAAAGTACTGCCAGATTTCCCTGCTAAACTTGGCAAATTGAACCGTTTAAAAATCGTGCAAAGCTTTAATTCGTTAAAGAGTTGAAAAACAAATCAACATTTCCAAAATAAATAAAAATAGCTAACGCGAGCTCAGCTTAGCCGATTTTTCTTCTTATTGTAGCTAGCTGATTAGCCTAGCTTAACCTAAATAGGTAGCTATCAAACTACACACAACAGCTAACGCTAGCACGGTATCAAAATGGACAAAAGCGACACGGGAAGTCGGTAAGATTTCATAACGGGTTGCACTAAACACACAGCCCCGGCGAGGCTGGCTTTTAAAAATACATTTAAACGCTATTATACAATTGTTGTTTACATAATAGCAAAGCACCGACTTGCGCATTAACACTAGGCCACGACTCAGCGCTTAGTTAGCCGCTGCTAGCTAACCTCCGGTGTGAAGAATCACTATCCTGGAAATAAAACTGCGAGCAGACGAGCTCTCTCAACCAAAACACAACGCTGGCTTTGCAATCAACTGCGAGCTAGTTAGCTTAGCATGAGTTAGCCTGCTAGCTCGGGGCTAACAGATCCCAATTATTCGAAGCTGACCCGACTTCCTATTCAAATAAGTGCTCCGTCGGAATACCATCTTTCAGTTAGTTAATGTCGCGGTAAAGTGAGTGAGAAAACAGTTCAGGTGTAAATAAATAAAAAAGGATTTGATTTTTTACCTGCAAGAGCATACCAAATCTCGAGGACGACTGCGTGTTCTCTTTTGTTTTCTAGCTACTTCTCACCCGTTTCCGCTGCTGTATCATGGCGACTGTAAGGCTTTTCTGTTTTTTTCTTCTCTGCTGATAACAGCGCCTGATCCGATTGGTCAGCGGGAGGACGGTCCAACCAGCTGTTGAGCCAGAGTAAATAAAAATAAAGAAGTGATGGACCCTGACATGGATGGAAAAGAAACCACACTTGAATTAACTGTGGCTTATTTTAGAAATTCTGCACTGTGAGTGTAACCACTGTTGATAAAACCATGAAATACTTTAGATTTAATTTAGGAAATGCTTTGCCCTTACAGTTTTTCTAGTTACCATGTTTTATTTTTTGTGTCTGCATGAACATATCAAGGTAAATTCTTTGCTCTTGTTCTACTTAAAAATAAACCTAATTCCAATGTTTGCATGGTCTGTGGAGTAATTTTGTTTCATAACAAATTGGTGTATGTTGTTAGACCCGATTCTTTAGTTGGAAGCCCAAGAACAAACCGGAGCAATCTTCAGTTATTAGAAAAAGAATTTATTCAGGTCACAGGTAAAGTATTACAGCGCTGGGCCCAAAGTGACAGAGCTCTCACAGGATCTCAGGTCAGGTGGAGCCTCGATTTCCAGGTGTGATTCATATTCATCTTCTAGGGCTGGTACAGCACCATACAGAGGTCGGATTTAGGTGCTACCAAGTCTCACTGACCAATTATCTCTGACGTGAACAGGCCGACTGTTCAAGTGAACTTATGGAAATGTGGTATGAAACATAAGTGTCTGTTGTCCTTGAGGCGTGTATCTAAAACAACTGGCAAATTAATGAGGAGTTTGTGTGAACATCAGATTCCTGCTTATCAAGCTACAGGTCACACTGTTCTGATTAAATGGAAACAACTAAAAGTTATATGAGTTCGTGGGAAAGTACAAATCTATGGTGAACAGAGTGAAAGAGTGCAAATCTAAGGTAAACAGAGTGAAAGTGCAAATATAAAATGAACCAAGTAAAAAACAATTTTAACAGTTTGCTGGCTAAAAGACAAATTAAGAGACACTTGGTGTAAATATGTTGATTTAGTAGCAATAAACAAGGCACAGCCTTTATTTAAAATATATATACATTACAATTATACATGTCATCACCTCAAATACAAAAATATAAATATTAAATTAATTCAATACTTTGTAGTAAAACAAATGCACTGCAAAGAGTTTTCTTTTATTACTATTTAACACTGACAGACATCCAGCAGGTGATCCTGAAGATACGTGACAGATTCTTCTACGTGGAGAGGTAAGGCTTGGCCGAGATCCGTCTTCGATCTGGAGAGAAAAGCGTCCACAGCTTCACGAACTGCGGCCTTCGACACCATGTCGTCCTGCTTGTAGACCAAGGTGCCAACTCTGCCTCTTTGTTCAGTGACTGAGCTGCACAGATAGCCTGGGTACCACAGATGAAAGAAGTTTGGTGTAAATCAGAGTGATTTTACTAAGAGTTAAAGTGTTTTTATATTCAAGGATATGGTATGTTAAGTATCAAAGAGTTAATGTAACGTATGTTTTAGAGGCATTGTCCAGGAGAGATGATATCGACTGAAATCAGTGTTTGAATGCCAAAGAATCAGAAATATATTTTCAGTTTAACAACAGCACAAAAATCTTTCTACATGTGACAAAATTGAACACAAAACAAAGAAGCAATTACTGGGATGTTAAAAAATTACATATAAAGTTAATCTCTGCTATACTTTGTGCAACTTAAATTTGTCATATAGTATAATGTAAGGAAAAATATTCAGCTTAATACATTCACAGTAGTTACAGGAGATGATGCAGAGACGGAAATAGAGAAGTGGGAAAATCTGTGAGGAAGGGCATTGAAAAATCGCAAGTAGAGAGGAAAGGGAAAGACATTTGACCGGTGACAGTCCAGTTCTTGTTTGATCTTTTTAACCAAAGTAAGAACTTCAATCTCACTCCCCTTTCTTTCTTTCTCTGCTATACAAAAAATCCAGTAAATCAGTTCAGTATAATCCCATATGGTATCACGCCACATATTGCACAGTCACTAGAGTCTGAGGTTTCCCACAGGCTCCAAGCACTGTCTGCTTCCTGGCAGCAGGACACTTGAATATCGGCCTACTCAGTAGATTTTTGTCTTGATTCTGATAAGATCATATGACTCACGGTACTTTTTGAAATGTGTTGAATAACAAGGAAGTGGATAATATTGTGTATAATGACCATTTCCTGCATCATTCTACATCAGACTCAGTTAGACAGAATCTATACGGAGCCATTTCATGAATGTAGATGCAAATACTGCTGAATACTGTCCTGGCATTCATCTCACCTTTCATTGCCTTGTTGTAGCTGAGCAGCAACATCCAGAGAAGATGGATCAACTCTTCCCACCTCCGCCACCTTTCAGTACCATCCTGGAGAATATAGTTATGGATCAGCCACACTGATAGTTTTTTGAAAAAATATCCTCAATTTTTAATGGAGCATAAAAAAGTCTTTACAAATGTCCACAATTTTTCTGATAAATGTATCATCATATTATAAAATCAGATATGTTAGCGGATCAGCTTGTATCTGGGAAGAGAAAATATTGGCCGATAAGGTAAAGATGAAAACAAAATACGAGAGTGATAGTCACCATAGGGTCCGGCGCCAGAGTGCAATTCTTCAAAAAGTGAAGCAGAAGACTGAGCGACATGGGCACAGTGATTTTCAGTGGGCATGCATAGTCCAACAGATGTTCCAACAGCTTACATCTCAGCAGTTTGCTCTGCAGGCTCTCCAGCAACAACATCCTGGTTGTCAGAAACACATTAGTCAACAATAGCTTAGAAAACCATGAAAAAGGGGAATATTCTGCCTCCTGATTGGAATAATTATAGATTCCTTAGGTAAATTTATGGTTGAATTAGTTGATTTATGTATTCAACTAAGCAATTTAAAAAATCATTAAATATATTTGCATTCAAACAATACAATGAAAAAATTACACATATTACAATAATCCTATTAATCAAAATCTGTTTTAAACATTTTAAATGAATGAATTAAATCAGTTCATTTCAGTTTGTTAATTTGTTGATTTAAAGCCAAAAAGACAGTCTATTATCATTCCAGTGGCAAAACCACATGGAAAGTTAGGCTTTGTATATTAAAGAAAAGCATTTCTCCCTCTAACAGCTTTCCCCAAACAGTGAACATGAAACCTGTTTCTCTTGCCCCCTTCTCTCGTCCCATCTCTCCTCCTCACCTGTGTGCTCGTAGAGGTATATTGCCGATGAGCATATGGAAGAGCTCCTGGGACAGCTTGGCAGAGTTCAGTGCTGGAGAGCGGTCCACCTCCAGAGCCAAGGACAGCATCCTCTGGAAGATGGACACCATTCTGCAGGTGACAACAGGGCACAAATGTAAGTGTGGAGAAGACGGGCATAGTAACAACAACAATGAAATAACATGCATATTAATCACATTTGTGTTGCTCCCTTTGGCTCAAGATAAGAATCTGGTCTGAAAAAAAGATTAATCTTCTTTGTTATTCACCTGATTTGTTCATCTCTCTCTCTGGCTGCTTCTTTCTCTCCTGGCTCTGTTGATTTTACAATGGCAGAAAAGAGCCACTTGATGACATCCCTAGAAAGCAAACAAAGAAGAAAATCACAAACACTGTTATCTGCCCTGCCTGAACATCCTTTACTAGTAATCTGCTTGACTGAACATGATCTGACATTGGTAAAGTTGTGAAGTATACAAAATTTTAAAGGGTTTAATATTTCTTTAACCTCAGTTGGTGAAGGTAGACAAAATATTCTCATGGTCAGATAAATGAAACTCAAACTCCTGGAATATGTACAAATCTCACAAACCCTCCACTCTCACTTTATGATACAGGCTCCTGTTTACCAAACTCACCTGACATGAGGGAACTGCTGATCACATGATAGTGTTGCCTTGGCAATGGACTGGTGGAGCGCAGAGATGGACCGTTTTGCCTGAAAGTCATCCTCCAAAGTCTGCACAACATACTCTAGGAGCATGCGCACAACCTCACAGCGATGTCTCTTTGAATTCTCCTAAGGGAGTGAGGGGGCAGTGATAGAGACAAGTCACTCTACTGAAATCACAAAAAACGTACATATGTAACATATAAATGTGTCTGCAAAATAAGACATAGTGTTGGTGAGAAAACAAACATCTAAATGACAATAGCCACAATAGTCTATGACATTTGCGGCATTGAGAAGATATGGACATATGGGGGGAAAAAGTTTTTAAGGTATCCAAAAGATTTGTCATCCATTTCCCTCACATAAAACATTTCAATAAATTCAGAAAATTGCATCACTTAATTCAGCCTCTGACATCAGAACATTTAAACTTACATAATACATTCAATATGGCCGTATTCAACAACACTGATGGGACTGCATGTTGATAGACCACCCAGCTATGCTGTGTATTCACAGATTTTGCAGTATTACCTGATTGCCAACAACTGAGGTCAACAAGTCCCAGTCCCATGGAACTGTGGTTTTATCAGCCATGTGGTGTCTGCAATCAGGGGGCAGACCGGATAGAAGAGAGGACGTAAAGGACAGATTAAGAATTTAAATAGGAAAGGTTAAATATAATACATTATAATCAACTCTTATTCCTGTGATTCCCTCACCTCTGTGTCCTGATGAGCAGATTAAAGGCCTGGACACACAGGTGATATGGACACTGTCGGTCGAGCAGGATGCCACACAGCAGGTGCAGGGTGATATCTCTGGGGGGATAAAAACCAGGCTGCAGCAGGTCAGACAACAGCTGCAGTGTGCCCTCCGGATAGTTCTCGTCAATGGTACTGTAAACCAGGCTCAGGCTCTGGCGACAAAGCACCTCTGGAGCTCCAAGCCCTTCATCTTCCTCATCAATCTATAGAAAGCAACACAATGCACAAATCACATTCAGCCAAGCCTGTAAGCAGGTGTGATGAGTTAATGACAGCAACAGAAGAAAACACATTTGGATAAATATGTCTCACCAGAGCTTGAGCTGGTCCAGACATTATTTTCCTGAGTGTGAGTGGGCACACAAAATGCCTGTCCTCTCTACTGGCCGCCCTGAAGTCCATATCAAACCTGCTCTCTTCGGTGGCTTGTTCTCCATCACTGCCCTCTTGCCAGAGAAAAGACAATGGGCTGTCAATTCCCAGATCTCCTCGATATGTCCCGTTCCCAGATCCGTCATCGATGTCCTCACTTTTAGAGACCGACAAGGGAGGTTCACTGGAAATGCTACCTGGGCTGTTTGAGGCCTCATCAGCTCCAGCCTGCTGCCATTCAGAAGTATTCTCAGCTAGTCTATTTTCAGACATGGGCGCTGGGTCCACCTGACTCATGCGGTTAAAAGGACCTGTATGGGACAGAGAGTCAAGGTCTGAGGGCTCAGAAGGGTTCAGTCCGGTGGTAGGAGAGTCAGGGGTTGAGTGATCATGGAAACAGATGTGTCCAGAGTCAGCTTTGTCCAATTCCTTATCCTGAGATGGAAACGGGGATGTTGAACAAGGGAAGAGCAAAGATGGGCAAAGGTCATCCCTCTCATTTTTACGAGGACAACACTCTTTTGAGGTTGCAATAGTGCCTCCTTTATCTGAGCAAGGACATTCAGCTGGGCTCTGTTGAGATATTTCAACATTTAACGGTGTGCTTGTAAATTCACTACTGTTCTCTTGCAGTACCTGTCTCAGAAGAGATTCAGTCACATTAGGAACAGACTCATCAAACGAATGATCCACGTGATTACCATTTGATGTGGTTGTTGTCCCCACAATGCATTCAGGTGCTTCACTGTTACTATCTGGTTGCGCCAAGTGCAGAGACATTTCCTTTGAGTCTTTGATTATGTAAACTGAACGCTTTGATTCTTTCAGTTCTGTGACATGAGTTTCGAGGAAAGGCAACCGTCTCAATTTTACAGTTGGTGCACAATGAGGTGCTTCACAAGTCTGCTTTTGTTGTTGTATTTGAGGATCCAAACGCATCTGCTTTGGCTTTAGGTCACAACAGTCCTGCTGTAGTGCAAAAACAGAGGAGTCTCTTGAAAAGCTTTTCTCTAGCTTAAAATCTTGTTTGTTTAAAGTTTGACTTTTATTTGCACTTTCTTGTTTTATCTGAATGTCATCCACTGGGAAATTCTCTGTCCCATTTACTATGTTGTTCTCAGTCAAGTCTACCACTGCCAGGGCTGAGGAATTTAGTCTTTTACGCAGCTTCAGCTCTGGAAGAGTCCATCTTGGATCTGTGAGGTCGATATAACGCTAGGAAAAGGAGAAACGGACAGAAAAATGCATATGTTAATGCTGTGGTTGCTTACATAATTACAGGGCACAATAAAGTGGCCTGTGATTCTCTCAAAAGCAAGGAAGTGAGAAACATTAGCATACATACATTTCTCCTCATCTACTAAATCAATCCTATTACATATAGACTTTCCTGGAAAAGGTCTGGCACCTGGTCATTAGGAGAATATAAAGCAAGTCTCAGTAGCGTCTTTAAACGGCTCATGTTTTTGAAAGTTAACTGGGTGACTTTCATAGCTCTCTCATGACACTTTTATAGGTAGCCGTAAAAGAAGTGAAAGCCTATTTATCTGCGTTTATCTGCACAGTATATGAAGTTGTCAATGTTAATATTGTCTGTAGCCCTGATATATGACTTTACATGTCCTGTACAGTGAGAAGGCATTCAGTCTATAACCTATACATGGAGGTAGCTCTGCCTTTTATATCTCTTGATGTATTAATGTCGTTAATTAACTTTTTTTGCATTCATTTTATACTGTGGTACCTAGATTAGTTAAACCATTTATGTTGTTATTTGACCCACAAACTGTTTCCAAATATATACCTATGTACAAGGGACAGAAGATATTAAGGGACTCAAGAAGGAGCGAGATAAATAAATGTACTCATTCCTAGCTCCACATGACTTCACAAGCACAATATGACATATATATCATGATATAACGCCTGTCTTCTGGATAGTTTGGCTTCACTTTTGTACAGTGGGAGGAAGTGAAGACGCATAATTGTCCTGTATACACAGCTAATGTAACAAACACAGTGACCAAACTAAGTTGAATTTTGTCATTTTGACGGCTGTTGTCTCTGGGTGCTATAATAACATGAGCAAGCCAATAATACACCTTGTCAGAAAACAAGCACACCTGTTAGCTTAGACCTAATACCCTCACCTTGACAAGCCTGAAAAAGTTGATACATAACTCATTTTGAAGTTTCACCTGTCAAACTGACGGCGGCGCAAGTGAGCGGACAGCGTCTGTAGCTCATACAAATTGCCCTGCTGTGTTTATCTCGCTGTCTTTTCTCAGTTTAGCAAGCTGACCTACACAGGTGCGGCCGCAGCGACACCTTCCGGTCGTAACCCCACTGGTTTCCACAGTAACGGCGCAGAAAGTCGGCTTACCGTTGGCGCGTTCACGTTCACGGCGTTGACGTCGACTCGTACTGACGTCAGAGGCGGCGGGTCGCCCCCGGCCGTGACGTGACTGTAGGAGCCGACGATCTCCACGTCGGAGTCGTCCCCGTCCGCGTCGCTGTCGGAGCTGAGGGTGATCACGTCGGCCATGTTCGCCCCGCTCACTCAACCTGCCGAGAGACCGAAACTCGAGCTCGGCGTCACCTCAGGCGCGCCCCCGAGAGCCGGCGCGGGCCCGAGCGGGGGAGAAGCGTAGCGCAGGGCTCCATCACGTTTCGCCGAAAACACAAATAATCAGCCGCTCGTTACCGGAGAGCTGCGGTCACTTCATACAGCTGTCTGAGCTCGAGGCTGCCGCGGCCTCCAGCAGCACGCCCGCTGCTTCAACTCAGAGCACGCAAAGTTACACCGGAAAAGTAAACTCCAACGAGACCGACATAGTTAGTCCGACTGTCCCATTTCAGGCACGACTGATAGCAAACACTTCCTCCTTTTTTTGTTGTTGTCACGTTTCTTCTTTAGTTTCTGTCGCCGTGCAGCTGCGAACATCCCCACCTGCTGCCCCGGAGTGAGAGAGCGCAGCCCGCAACTTTCACACACACACACACACACGACTTTAGAGATCATCAGGCCGACATTAAATTAAATTAAATTAATTAAGGTGTCCTGGGAGCCAAGTTTATAAAGATCAAATAGAAGACGATCAAATACTGAGGTAGAAAATAAAAAAATAGACAAGGTACAGTGAACTTCCAACAGACCGCAAAGGTCAACAGACCTCACTCAGCTTGTGATGAAGCTTATAATACTGTACAGTAACAGTGTAATGATATAATTAGAATATTAAAGTATGATGACAGCCTAACCTAACATCAGAAGATTAATATCAGCACTACTACCATGACACAGCCGAATATGTGTCTAATATTATGCTGTTAAATATTATGAATTATATCTAATCTAATTATGCAACATATACATACAAGTTGATATTGACTAAATGTTTTTCATAATGCTTTTCCCATTGTGACGAGTCTAAATGTTGGCTGAAACTGATATTAACAGCCCTTTACATTTAGAAATTTTGAAAAGATGAATAGATTGTGTCAAATGATAAAAGTATTTATTTGCATAATCAAAAAACAAAATATCCTGAAGAGGTCATGGTGACTGAACAAGAAGCCAGGAGAGGAGCATTTTCCTTCGAAACTCTTTTGAATAAGCTGATTTTATCTACAGCTCATTCAAATGGTTTTATTTTTTATTTTCTTTACAGCAAACAGAAACAAATGAAATTCTTCGTATAGTATCAGGCACTGTAGAAACTGTGACAAGTCACATCAGCTAGTTTAAGCCACTGAAATACAGGACGTTATATGTAAGTGCCACAGGCCTAAGTTACTATAATAACACAAATTACCATACATTCCACAAATGCAGAAATCCAGAAACATCAGATATCTGTTTGTGTAGTCTCACATTTCACCACTGGAGTGCACTCATGTTTCGCAAAAAGATTTTGAAATTTGTAAAATACGTCCACATGCACCAGACAGTTATCAGCAACAAAACATCTGTATTTTTCATCAAAATGGTCTGTGAGCAGAACTACTTACAGCAATACAGTAGACACTACTTAAGACCTGAATGAAGATCAAATGAGCTTCAACTTAACTGTAACTGTGTGCAGGCAGGGAAATAAGTTTTCCTTCCTTTTCCTTGTTTGCAACAGAGCCGTCTGTTGTGCCTCTCTGAAGTGAGTGACATGTCATCCAGACTGCAGCCCCCTAATGCTTACTTGTGTTTTCCTCTGACTCCTCTGATCCTGGGGGATTTGTGTCTGATACTCCACTGGACATGGGAAACTGAAAAAACTACCAGTGTCATACAAACCCTTGTGTTGTGGTGATATAAAACACACTGTCAGGGTCGAGTAGGATGCAGGAAACAGATGTAATGCATTTCTGTCTAAGCCATCCACAGATGACACATTAAACCTCTTGCTATTTCACTGCCTACTTTCCTGTTCTAAGCATGGACAAGAGCTTTGAGTGTTTTTTTTTTTTTTTTGTGATGCGTGCCATCACTAAAAGCTGCTTCCTTTTGATGGGGAGCTGCGACACGCACACATATGCTGGTGCATTGAGTTGATAAGATCGCTGTAATTGTGATAAGCACATTTCTTAAGCTGCTGAAAATGTGCACACTGAACTGTTGCAAGTTTAAAGCCTGTTTTTTTTGGGGGGGGGGTTTGTGTCAAGTCATTTCGTAAAGCGCAATATCACAAAATGCATGTGTTGTGGACACTAGGTGTTCCAGGAAAAGAGAAAATATCATTCTGTAGTCTTGCTTGTTTTTCAAAGAAATGCTAATTTTTTATGCTGCATTGTCATGTGTTTTGGATGAAAGGTGCTATTAACCTCAGGCGTCTCCAACCATTACACCCTGTGAGGAACATCAGGCAGGATGAGTCATCGCAACCAGACGTACGCAACCTCCTGACACCTATTCACCGATGTGAGGACTTTATTAGGCTGGTTATGGAGAGAAAGAAATAATGCTCCTGTATGTGAGTGGTAATGACTGTGTGTTTAAGTCTGTGCGCACCAGTGTTTTTTGTGCCTCAGAAATCATCCTTATCTTTTGTACTCAGAGTGTCATAATGCTGCCAATTCTGGAGCAGTGTCTGAAAACAGGCTGTGCTATAAATTTCTGATAAAAGTAGCAAGTTATTATATGGGCAATAGTGTCTGACACGCCACAGTGGTTAATGCCAAAGCACTATTATCAGTCAGTCCATATTACTGTGATTAGCTCATTAGTTCTGAGAGCACAAATATTGCCTCAGCGTCAAACCTAATTCGGCTGGAAAAGGTGGTCCAAGTTCAATTAGACAGAGAGGGAGTGCTAAGGAGATGTTTGAAATCCCAGATGAACCTCCAAACACGCCGCTGCCCATACATGGACACAGATTAAGGATGAAATAGTTTATCAGCAGCAGAGCATGCGGTTCCCTGTTTCGAAAGGTGAACAAAAGCACGTCTGTGCTCATTACTAGTTATTTGCATTGGGAGCCAATGGGGTCTGATAGAGGGCCAGCTGGCTTTAGATGGAGGAGATGTGGGAGCAGTACTCGACTCAAAATAGAAAACAGGGATGTATTTTGAAAGTGGGCCGTGAGATCAAAATACATCCTCAGAATTCAATAGACCAACTAAATATTGTCAAAACTGCCTTCTGTTTGAGTAGTGCCGCAGTCTGCATATATTTATGAGTGCAAAGCTACTTTTGCTAACAAAACTTGATAATATAAAGGAAATGTAAAAACAATCATTTGTGGTTTCACAGGAGGTTATGTGCAGGATTATAAATTCTTGGTGTCTCCCACGACTGCATGACAACCTCACAGGGATGATGTAACTCCAGGAAGTTGCTGCCCGGTCAAGAGATAGTGCAGGACATAATATCCCAATTGGGTATTGGTTGGATTAAAAAATATAATTTAAATAATCTGTATTAACTAGTGAGTTTTAGAGGAAAGATTAGAGATTTTGGTATCTTTGGAAGAAGCCAGGCTAACTGTTTCCCCCTGCTTCCAGTCTTTGTGCTAAACTTCTGGTCTGTGTCCTTGAATACAGCAAACAGAAAAGAGAGTGGAAACATTTTCAAGTGAGGCATCCTTAGACTGTCAATTTTCTGAGTTTTCTATGCATCAACATTGTACTTTTGTTGTGTCTCTTGTTGGAGGGGACATGCCTGAGAGAGTAGAGAGTATTGTTAAGTCCACTTATTACAGCTTGCAGTCTGTGGTGTGCACTGCAGATATATTTTCTATCAACAAAGCAGGCAAAGTTTCATCTTAACCCTTATGAAACACAAATAACTAAAGAAATAACTAATTTTTTTTACCTGTTTTCTTTTGTTTTGGGTTGAATCAGCAGAGATCCTTACAAGACCACTCACCTAAGACTGGCAGCAAAGCATGCTGGGAGCAGTTACTATCCAGTGAAAACACAATAAGTCCACAAAGTTTATTTTTGAGAGTTTTGAAAGAAGTCTTATCTTGAAGTTCCAGACGTTTTATTAAGGAGCAGAATCAGTGAATGAATTGAGTGCATGCCTCCATGCATAAAACTTCCTCTCGACATAGAGGAGCATGTATACTTTATTTCACAGAGGCATGTTGAAAGACGTGATCCACAATTAAACAAATGGGGTGTAAAGATTGTCCTCAGGCATTGGGTAAAAAAAATATATAATAGTCCAAGAGTGTGCCTGAGCAGAAGAGGTGGATAACAGAGAGAGAGAATCATCAGTCAGCACAAGGACAAGCAGGAGAAAAAAGCAAGCAAAGGAGAGGACGAAGTACGACAGCTATCTATGTATACTGAGGACCAAGTTACAGACACCAAGTTAGAGACAACTGTGTTTATAACTTCCTGTCCGAGCCAAACAGTCTGGGCAGCTTGTGACACTGATAGAGGAGTTAGCCAACACTCTCTGCTGCAGTAGGTCAAAGGTCATCTGCTGTCTTATCACAGAGAATGAATAATATTTAAATAAAGTGCAGAGCAAAATATCTGCTGCATGAAAATGATGGAATATTAAGATAAGACTTCCTATTATATTTTTTGTTTGTTTTATTTTAGACATGTGCAGTTAGTATATATATTGTTTTTTTTTTTGTAGATGCTGTTTTCTGCCTGCATATTCCATATTGCAGGCCTTTTCATTAATTTCACATAATTCAGCTGAATTAAATTCTTTAAACAGATTAAAAGAATGCCAAAATAACTACATCATGATGCTGACTTGTAAAAATTCTGTCAGCAAGACGACAAGCAATCGACATTTAAAATACTTATTTTCTAAATCTAAAATCTAAATTAAGCATAATAAGGCAGCAATAAAATTATCTATGCACATTATTTATGCACATAGATATCTACAAAATAACCAGATCATGATGCTTGTATGTAAAAGGTCTGAATTCATTATTTATTAGTTCTGTTTGCAAGACCACAAGCAGACAACTTCTAAAATACTTGTTTTCTGAATAGAGTTTGGTTCGATTGGGGCTCTTCAGAGTCAGAGTCAACCTTTAAAGGTGACAACACGCTAGAGGATAATTAAACCAATTTTGGATCCAACAATCGTTTGGGTGTTAGAGACTGACCTAAACAGATCATCTGCCCAAATTATCCTGTAGTATGGGTCTTTACCAATTGAATTGGAGTATCCCTGAATTTGAATTGAAATCCTGTCATTTGAAAGATACAGCAATTGAATGTTGAGCAAAAACTCGCCATAGCCCATGATGATGAACATAAAGCATCACCATGCCACTGTGAGCATGATGACATCTCTCTCTCTTAACATATAGTGTATAATGTTAAGCCATGCCGATTCCTTCTTCTCAGCCATTACTATATCCACACATTGTCTTTTTTTCTGTTCAAAACATAGCACACACATTTAAAATTATCTGATGTGCACCAGACATAAGAGAGGTGGGAAAGGTCTGGGACCCAGGTAAAGCTGGAATGGACCAGACTGAAAGTGACTGTGAGAGAGAGGCCGTAAGAGACAGCTGTAATACCCGACTGCAGTGAGCCGACAGCCCACTCACAGCCAAGGCCAGTCAGCCATATAATACTTGGTTATTTTTATATAAGTAGGGGCTGCTTATTTAAAGATAAAATCTTCCAGATTTTCATTTCAATAAATGTCTGTTAAGTCACTATCGTTTGCCGAATGAGGTGACAAAATGCGGATTGAGCTATGGAGAGCTGATGTAAATCTTTGTATTCGCAGAATTACGACCTAAGCTGCATGCTGTTGGGCTTTTAACAAGGCTTTAAATAGGCTTTAAAGACTTCCTCTGACCATTTCTATTCAATATACAAAATCTGTATTTACACAAAATGATGATGTTTAGGCAGACTTGCTTCCCAGTTTTTGGACAAAGATGGTGGGCAGTGTATTTCTGGAGTCTTGTCTTATGAAGAAAGGGTCATGTTGTTGTTGCCCCAACTCAGTATGGCAAGCTAAAAAGGTTGAGCATCCAAAAAAAAGGAAAAAGCCCCAGCAGATGGTCAGGCAATGCAATGTGACATCAGGAGAACCAGAGAGAGCCAGAGAGGCAGGTAGAGGAAGATAGAGGGGCCAAGTGAAACAGCAGCTTAGAGAACCAACAGGTGTCAGCTGTCACCACAAGAACATGAAAGAGACAGCAAGAGAAAGAGGTCTGACAAAGTTAGACAGGACTGGGTAACACAAGGACACTGTCTGAGAGCCATCCAACAGCCACCTCCTCACTCTTCCTGTTCTGCTGTCCACATCCATGTAATGCTCTTTAGCTCTTTAGCTGTTTAGACCATGCCTGCCACACGTCCTGCCACACATTGCCATCACATTCAGGATGGTGTCAGTCACCTGTTTTGTTGTTTTTTTTCCTGGTGCTGTGGAGCTGCACAGTACCACTAACAAGGTTCATTTGACTGGCAGAGCGTGCCAGGTCCAGAGACAGAAGAGGCTGATGGTGGACTGGAGCCCGATGACTCACTCTGCAGTCTGTGACCCCAGAGGCTGAGCAACCCGTCACAACAAGACCCACCGCCGGACTGCTACTGTAGCTATGAGCTGCTGGATGCTATATCAGAAGACTGAAAGATGTTTTGGCATCTGCCATTTTGTGAGAACCGAAAGAATCAAAAACGTGTTTCCAAGATTTTTCAGATTTTTCGCTCAATTGGCATCAATCTCTCAGGGATGGAGCTTCATCTCGTTCTCTTGCAATGGCAATAGTTTTTGTATCACAGGACCGAGTGGAAGGCTTGGTTAAATCATAAATCTGTTTGTCATCAGGTGCCTCAGACTAATATCAGTTCTATCTAAAGTTGACATAAAAACCTTTATCTTATTATATGAAATAAAAGGCAATCATGTTCAATATGTATCTGTATATATTAATATTCTGTGTGCAGTAACAGTTTGTCTTGTGGCTCCGTGATTTGTTATTTTCGAGAGATTTTGTTTTAATAGAAAATGATTTTCAACAAATAATAAAAAGAAAATGAGTGAATCAATCATGATAAAAAGTGAAGATAAAGATACCAGAAATGCCCTTCCTTTCCCTTTTCCAGTTTTGTTCTCTTGTAAATAATGTGCACTATCTGAGAGAGCAGCATTGTGCGCCAATGAAAATGCTCACGGTTAATAAACAGAGATGTTTTCTGTGATAATAAAAAGGCACAATTGCATTCTGCGGGCTGACGCAAAGATAACAGGGAATGAGGCCAAAATCAAATTCAAAATGAATGCTCTAATGAGCACTTGGCCTGGCGGCAGGATGCAGAGGGATACCTTGAATACTAACAGTTCACTCTCAAGAGCTGGGCTGTGTACACAGCAGAGTCAGAAAAGTGGCAAATTGTCGAGATTAGGAGTTAACAAGAAGAGTTTCAAGGTAAATTACTTCATTTTCACAGCCGACACTTGAGGCCCGGGACCGTAATGACTTCCAAGTTACCTAATGTGTTGTTAGAGAACTTTCTTTGTTTCACAGACTCACAAGTGTGAAGACTTTGGCATTTTAACAAGATCTACAGCCATGCTAGCGGCTCTGTAAGGCTGTCAGCTGTGATTTGAGCCAAAGTCTAACAGCGCTCACAATGACTGTGTCAACATGCTGATGTTTATTGACTCTGTTCGCAATGCAGGTGCAACATTTGTCCATTCACCTGCTCTGTTTTTCTCTGTACTCATCACTGAGCCTCACAGCATCACAGCCCCCTCCTCCTGCCCTGCACTTACCACATGTCTGCCATTCCCATCACCTGACCATCACTTCCTGACCTCACCTGTTCCCCGTTTCGCTGGTTAGTCTTGTGGGACATATAAGAGCCCATACCCACTCATCCATTTTGCCTGCCTGATTTACGGCCTGACTCACGGTTTGACGATCCTGTGAAGTAAAAACATCTCTATCACCCTCTGGTAGCTGGCTGCAGTATAGATTATAAATCCCACCCACTCCATGTTAGCAGATGGGACATGGGCCAAATGAAAAAAATCACGCCAAAATTCATTTTTCCCCAAAGATGGTTTCTATTTTAGGTAGTTCTCTCTCACAGCAAAAGTATAAGTGTTAATTTTTCTGATAAGTTTAGTTTTAATAGTTATTCGATTCTATATAAATGGGGTGCAACATCATGACTGACACCTGCTAATCAAAGTGAAATAATATACATGGAGTAGAAACATCAAGAGGAGATGTAACTTTAATTTTAGCAGCTGATCTTTAGTTACTAATTACTGACAGCCAATTGGACCGGTGTATGGGCGGGATCTTATCACCACGCTTCCCTTCCCAATCACCACTGTGCAGACTCCAAATGACGTCACCAGCTCAAGATGGCGACGCCTTTATCCTGGATATTTTGGCTTCACTTTTGCACAGTGGGAGGACGTGGAGGCGCGTCGTCCATCTTTGTATACGGTCGGTGGTTTGCATCCATCCTGAAGTGAACTTGGACTTTTATCTTAACCCTCCAGTCTGTGAGTCGTGCTTTTGGTTTTCAGCTATCTTCCCTTCTGAGCTGTTGGAGTTGTTGGGATATTTCAGTGCAAACGGCGTACCCACATTGCCTTCTCTGCAGCCACGCTGGCATGGCTCATAAAAACACATCCCTCAGCACTCCTTCTGCTCTCTCTTGAGTCATATCACAAAACTTTTGAATATCATCAGATAAAATGTCATCTCTAAAACTGTTTTTCATCCAGTTTTCATTGATCAGACAATTGTGCTTTCTCATGAGTAATTTTTTATGTCATTCTCAGTGAAATTATATGTTGTATGTAATGCTTACAACATAGTGAACTGAGCCCAATACAATACTTAACACAAAATGAGCAGGATTTGCTTAAGGCTCTTATATTCACTTTTTTCTCTCTTATTCCTCATCCATTCCTCTCAATTCTAAGCCACAGCCACCAGTCAACAAGGCAGTTAACCAAATCACAGCAAACACTCCAAACATCAGCCTCGCCTAACCAGCTACAAATGTGTTCTTTCCTTTAAAATGAGATTGAGGATCTAATTCGCTGAAGTGTTTTTGCAGGAAGCCTATTCTCCGGGGTCTTGGAAGTGAATTTTAAACGCGCCTTCCTCTGCTGAACGTGTGCACAACCATTACAGCTCTTTATCGAAGATGGAGCCCTTTATACCTCATTGCAATTCAGGGAGCAGCTGATGAAACAAGTTGATCAGTTCTAGCTTAAATATATTCAAGCCAATTTGACTTATCTACAGAAATGATGTCATGCCCACTAAAGTATTTGAAGGGATTTCTAAGCATTTTTTGAGCCTCAACAACTTCCCTAATGACGGAAAAAGAAAAACACACTCCTCAGATCTCATAATTCGAGGTGAAACTTCTATCAGGGAACGTGCTGACATGTGTGACCTTCAAGGCTTCATTAATCCGGTCACGCTTTTATATACAGTGGCGGTTTTGTCCAAAGCTGTGGAAAAGTCGGAGGGATATCTTGTTTGTTTGGGACACAACAAAGGTCAGCAGTGATGTATTCGTCCGGACCTGCCAAGGCTACTGACAGCAATAGCAACACTAGAAGAAGGTGGGAGATGTGGAAAGATGTGCGATCTCTGAAAAAAGAACATGTGAATCACAGTGTGGCTGTGACACACACGCACACACACACACACACACACACACACATACACACAGTGCTCTCCCACTCCTTTGTACACCATCTCCTACAAGTATACACATCAACGAGAGCCAAGCATCCTCTAACACATGCACAAATAATTATGCATGTGCAGTGCTTAAGTAATCATATAAGGTACTGACTGAATTTCTGCAGGCAGTATTCCCTGAAGAAAATGTTTACTATACCAAATCACCTGCAACCTGAGATGAGGTTTTCACACACCACCTCGGGCCATTTATTCTTGGAGCGTTACATAATGCAGAAGTGGGTCCCGCTCACAACCAGCCTTAAAGGCGTCCTTCGTAGAAAACAGGAAGGTAAGAGGACTGAGGCGTCGAAAGAGAAACACAGCCATCAGTCGTTTCTTTATGCAGCAGCCCTTTCAGGGATCTATTCTTTTTATTTACAAAGCCTTGTGTGGCCAATAAACACTGTTATCAGCCTCATCGTGTGTGAGTATGCCATAGTTTCTAAGGCTAATCAGACGTGGCAACCTCTCTTGTTCTGCAAGCCCAAATGCATCACGGCCCCCTTTTGGGTTTTTAGGTGAGCTGAAAAGCATCAACAACAAGTCAGAAAGAGGAGCGCTTGGAGTTCATTTGGCAGTGAAATGGTGTTCAGTGAGCGTATTAATAATCACTGCTAAGCTAATGATTTATTTCTGGGGGCAGCAATTATCACTAAAACCACATTACTCACAACATTACCTGCTGGCAGAGGGACAAGTTGTCAAATCGTGGTGCATATCTAATGATTGATGAGCTGGTGAGACTAAATCCATTCAGGGTGAGTCCATAGATGTTCGTGCCGCTCCCAAACACTTCTGTGGCTTTCGTGGAACTTCTGATATTTTAAAATGTGACAGTAAATGAATATGGCATTTGCGTCACAAGAGGGGTCACGTGTGTCTCAGAGATGTCAAATACGCAACATGCCGAGCGGCTGATTCGCTTCGCCTGCTCTACGATGGTTTTGGCTCTAATTGGAAAGTATAATTGGGTGAACAATTGGTTGAGAGGTTTGATTTGTGTTTCTTTCTTAATTTGTGGGAAAAACCTTTAGCCGCACAGAGGCTGGGACAGGCACGTAAGTGCATCCACCCCTCGTTTGGTGCAACGACTGCATCATAACAGGAAGCGAGATCCAAAGTGACAGGATGCTGGGTATTGTTGCCTTGCTTGAAATAGAAAGTACGGACGCCTGGAAGGAACATGTGCATAATTATTTCTCTTATTTATTTTTCCTGAGAAACACAAAATAATATTTATGTGATAACGTCAAAAAGCTTTCAACGGCTTGTTATGCCAAGATACACAGAATATGTGCAACAACGTCCATGCAGTATATGTTGGTGTGTGTACATGCTCTAGTTCTAGATAGTAGCTTGTATGTATATACTTTTGCATGCATCAGTTGCATTTCTTTCTACTTTGGGATTTGTAGTACATATGCTGTATATACATATGGTAATTTTTATGCGTATGAAATGTAGGAAGGTGTGTGTGGAGGGTGTGCAAGTGAGTTGTGCATTGCCCTGTGTTACGAAGCATTACAGAAAAATTAGAAGAGTCACTCTGAACTTTCAGACATATTTCGAAAAATGCATTACATAACCCTAAATTCTGTACTTTTCACATTGTGGTTGAAAGAAGACAAAAGTATTGTGGGAAAATTTTGTTCTTTCTCTCTTGAACAATTGTCTGAAATGTTCTGTGTGCAAAACAAATCCAGCACACGAATGAGACAAAATATTGTGTTGTTGCTGCAACTGGATTCAAGCAACACCTGCTAGCAGGTAAAAAAAAATCAGAACTGTTGCATAATTTCTGTTTTTGCCACAGTAAAAGTTACAGGTGCATACTATGATGAAAAAAACAGAGGGGATCTGTGTAAGTCCATATTCCAATAAGACTATCTCATTTTTACTAATTAGAACTGTATGTAATTTTTTGGATGCTCCCTCTGGTTCTACAGTCAGACACAACAAAGCCCCTTGTTTTTCCTAAAGGTGGTGTTTGTGTTGGAGGATGCTGGTTACTGAGGTCAGTGTTTTTTTATTTTTTTTGTTTTTTTCAGCAGGTAGACCTTAAGGGAATGTCTACAGACCACTGATATATAGTGACAGTCACCCTTTAGATGATCTTCATCGTTTTTCATATTCATCCTGGGGAGTGAGATCATAGAGAGGGAGAAAAAGAGAGCGTGAGGGAGAAAGAGAGGGAAGCCAGATAGGCCGTCTCAATCCTCCTCCACGTCCTCCTCCGGATCTACCTCAGTGTTTTGTCTCACTGCGGCCACAGAAGGATGTTCTCTCTGAGCCTCCAGACAACTCACTTTCAAGGATGAGCACAGATGCGCAACATATACAGCGACATTAACGTTGGCATCCATCACGCCGCTTTAGCTGGACAGCAAATCCCAGACTGACAGGCTTCCAGCAGATGCTATTTACTTTATAAATAGGTTGTTTTAAATCCAAAATTAGTGGAGTGCATCTGGTGAGCAGAGCTACAGTCTGCTAATCAGCTCGGCAGCAATATCATCCCATAGTTCTATTTCACAGTGACCCCTGACTGGCCTTGCATGTGTGTGTTTGTGAGAGGGAGAGAGCGTGTGTGTGTGGCTGTGAGTGTGTGCGTCTTTTCATATCACTCCTGACTGGTAAATATCCCCTGGCTGTACGACTGGCCGCCCAACACCACTGCACACATGTTATATAACCAGACCTCCAGAGATGCGAGCTTCTCAGCAACAGGTATGATGGTCAACATGATGGTCCAGCACAGATACAGTGTATGAATAATAGAAAAGAGTGAGGTCGCACAAATTTGATCAGTCAATCAGAGATGCATTAAAGCTTTTTTTTTTGTGGCCTCCTAATTGGTCACCCTGCAGGGCTAATAAAGTTCAGAGAAACCCCCCCTCTGTGCTGTTTTTTTCCAGCAAATCCATCTGTAACTCTTGATGGCCATGTCACGCTGAACATCCCTGTCACAGTCAATAAAGTGTTTTAGAATAATAACTGGATTACAGCGGATGTTTTCTTTGGTACATTTTGTTCTGCAGCACATTGGTGTTTTTTTCCACTCCACGCATGCTGTGCATGAAATGCGGAGAAATGTTGAATGTATGAAAAGAAAGGAAACAACAAAGTGAGTGTGTGAAATCAAACACAACAAGCCCAAGGGCTCGCCTGAAGAGAAACGCTTCCATTTTCAAAGAAACCTCGAATCCTACTGTCTACACAATGCTCACTCTGTCTCTCTCTCTCTCCTCTCTCATTATTTCTCTCTCCCTTCCTCTCTCCCTTATTTCCCCTCGCTCTCTCCATCTTTTTTCTCATTCCTTTAAGTTTAGAGATGGGCTGGTCCTCGGAGTGATGTCACCTCGCTCCAATCCACCGCGCGTCTCCAAAGCTCTTCTGCTCTCCAAAACGCAGGAGCAGCATTACGCACGGCTGTGTGGCAGCAGAGCAGGACTGTGGGGGGTCGCGTCGCGCTGGATTGTGAACTCTGTTGTTCTCACACCCGTGATATTTTCGGACCTGCGTGTGCCAGTCGGGACTGTTTGGAAGACCTGCGATGGAGGGCTCCAGATCTGAGGAGAGACATTTGGGCAGCCTCCGTGTCTCACGCGGGCTAAACTCTGTTTGTGCCGAGCGGGAGCGTTACGCGCGGCGCAGCTGAGCGCACCCAGCCTCCACCCAGGTTGTTTTCGTGAAGGGAAACGGGTGCACAAAAGAGAAAGATGATACGAAAGGACAAACTGGAGCCAGAATGGATTTAACCCAGTTGAATCTGTCGGCGGAAAACGTTTCCAACGATGAGAACAGCACGGACGCACCGCTCGCCTTCCCGCACACGCAGGCAGCCACGGCGCTCATCATCCTGGTAGTTTCTGTGATCATCTCCGTCACCATCGTCGGAAACGTGCTGGTGATCGTGGCCGTGCTGACCAGCCGGGCTCTGCGTGCGCCCCAGAACCTTTTTCTGGTCTCTCTGGCGTCGGCGGACATCCTGGTGGCCACGCTGGTCATCCCCTTCTCCCTCGCCAATGAGGTCATGGGCTACTGGTACTTTGGAAGCACTTGGTGCGCCTTTTATCTGGCCCTGGACGTGTTGTTCTGCACCTCATCCATCGTGCACCTGTGCGCCATCAGCCTGGACCGCTACTGGTCCGTGACAAAGGCCGTGAGCTACAACCTGAAGCGGACCCCGAAGCGCATCAAGTCCATGATCGCCGTGGTGTGGATAATATCCGCCGTCATCTCCTTCCCACCTCTCCTCATGACCAAGCACGACGAGCGGGAGTGCCTGCTGAACGACGAGACCTGGTACATCCTCTCCTCCTGCCTGGTGTCCTTCTTCGCCCCGGGTCTCATCATGATCCTGGTTTACTGTAAGATCTATAAAGTGGCCAAGCAGCGCTCCTCCACCGTGTTCGTGGCCAAGAACGGCCTGGAGAGGCAGCCCTCTCAGTCCGAGACCTGCTTCGTGAGGAAGGACCGCTTCGAGATGGAGAGCCCGAGCAGCCAGAGCTCCGGCAGCCACCAGCAGAGGCAGGGCGAGCTGGACGACATCGACCTGGAGGAGAGCTGCTGCCCGTCGGACACCAAGCCTCGCAATCATCGCTTCGCCAAGCGGAGAAAGGTGGAGGGGTCGGACTGCTGCCCTCCCCAGAACTGCCGCCTCTCCTGGGCCTCGGCTCGGGCCCTGCAGCTGTACCCGGAGCAGAAAAATCCAGCTGCCCGGCAGCAGCTGGCCGCGGCCAACAAGACCAAAGTGGCCCAGATGCGGGAGAAGCGCTTCACCTTCGTGCTGGCGGTGGTGATGGGGGTGTTTGTGCTTTGCTGGTTCCCCTTCTTCTTCACTTACACCCTGCATGCCATCTGCAGAGACAGCTGCTACATCCCCGGCGCACTTTTCAACCTCTTCTTTTGGATTGGCTACTGCAACAGCTCTGTCAACCCCATTATATACACTATTTTCAACCGGGATTTCAGAAAATCCTTCAAGAAAATCATTTGCAGAACTACTAAACGCACATAAACGCAGGCAGAGTCCTGTTTTTTTTGCCTCTCTCATTCAACTGTGCTGCAAAGGAATTATGTTATTGGAGCTGACTCTGCTCATCTGACTGTTTCCCTTCCCCAGATCATTTTGATGTAAATACCATTGCACTGAAAAGAAATGATCCAGTGTTGTATACACATTTAAACGTCTATGAATAAAAATGTTATGTTGAGCAACGCAGAAGAGGAAGATTATTAGTGCATGGGTGCCAGCATCAAACATTATTCAATCATTAGATGCATGAGATATGCACAGTTGTAATATATAGGTCAGTGTATAATAACTCCTTCAGACCTGCACCTTTGAATAGAAGTCCTTGTTTTGGATCAATCTTTAATGCCGCAGAAAGCAGGAGGAAAGAGCTGCTTCAGAGTGAAACTGGAGTCCTGGATGTAGCTGGAGTCGGCGGCTGGCTCGCAGTGGGTGTTTTGTGCTGAGAGAAAAAGAAGACTAATCTCTCCCATTTATAAGATGCGCACGTGGAGATAAGCAGGAAAGCAAGCGTTGCGTCTGACTGTGTCATAGAAAAGAAACTTTTAATTAAATTTTTAAACTAAATTTGGCATCAAGGGTAGATTGTTGCCTGGTTGAGATATTTGGGCATTACCGCAGTTAATTCTGATACATACGTTTTGCTGTCAGCCTCTTCTTATCGGTGAGCCCCCAAAATTTATGTAAGAATCTAATCCCACAGCCCCGACACACCAGAACAATGACACTGCTGAGGCCTGCGCGTGCAAAATCCCCAGCACAAATCTGTGTGTTTCCTTTCAATTCCTCAGTGTTTTGTCACCGAATATTTAAACCCTGTAGGACCACAGCTCTGCCAAACAACCTCATTTCAGTGTCAAGGTAGTGAGATTAGAGTGCACAATTATTTCATTGAGGGCGTTTTTATTCTATGGTAAGAAAACTATGTTGCAAGCAAGGAAAGAAAAGGAAAGGTTAGTACATTTGACTGTGACTTTCGTGGTGGAAGGATGCTCAGCCAAATTACAAACAGCCCTGCCTCCCCTCCCCTTCTTTCCTAAAAAAAGACATCTTCTGACACAACGATTGCAGGTAGAGCTTGACTTCCGTCGGACATCAAATCTCCTCGGTTCAGTAAGAGAGCTTAATGATCCACGAGCAAAGCCTCAGGCTGTAATCCTCTGCTTTATGAAGCTGCGTTATTGTGGAGAAAAAGCCTCAGAATTATGACTTTAACTATCCTCAAACCTCCCACCTCTTACAGATATGAGAGAGCAGTAATTCATGGCCAGAGCAGAGTCTTCAACCTTACTGGGAAAAACATGTGAGGGAGGAATTTACCACAAAGACATTACGTGTTGCAGACATGAAAAGGAAATGAGGTCAGATTCAAGGGTATATTTGAACTGTGCTGTTTGACTTACAGCCTCAAACTGCGGTCGGCCCATGATGCATTTGGGATATTGAGTGCATGTGAAATGTTGCATATATGATGGATCTTGCATGAGAGGGCCTCTGCTTCTCTGGGAAAACTCTCCGGGTTACAGAGAAGAAGGCTGTCCAGCTCCATATCAGCCTATTGTCTTCACGGGGGTGCCGGGGATAAATACACTATTTATATCCTCTTAGGAATGTCTTCAAAGCACCCCTACGGCTCACTGGCGCCTTGCCAAAGATAATCACCCTGTTTTCATGGGTGTCGTGCTTAAAAAGAATTTTTCAGAAAGTTCAATGAAGTGGTTCATGTGAAGCGCACCCATATTCACTGGGGTTTTGTTAAAAGATCATCAATGGAAACACGAGGGAAGGTGGTTGCCTGCTTCCTTTTCTCCTTACGGGCGGCTCCATTTTATTCATGAACAGAATTAGACAGTCTGAGAGAAGTGGAGCCGGCGTTGGGGAAGGAAGCTTCATCTCAAAGGGATCCACAAACTCTTGAAACAAATGAGAAGTCTGGGCCACATCATGCTCGCGAATACAATTAGCTTTGCGTCCCCATGCTCGTGTTGAAGAATTACAGGGGTGAAAGTGATGTTAATTGAGACATGTGTAACGTAACAGAATGCTGTTGTGTACATTTCTCCAGAGAGCACCATTGTCACTCTTAATACTTGTAGCAGGAAACATTTACAGCAACACATTCTTCTCTGATAGTTTACTGATTATTATCCAACAAGACATGCAGCTCCCCTGTCAAATCTCACTTTCAGATTCAATTATCTTTCTAATCAACTGCTCCAATGCAGCAAGAGCTGAGCTTTTAATTAGCTGTTGTGTTACTTTCAGTCATGTTTAATCTCTCAAGGCATGTTGCCTCACACGTTTCAGCTCTGTTACGTCTTTTGTGTCCAACTCCAAATTGAGAGAGCAGGAGCAGCATGGCGTGGTCTATTATCGTCCATTTTACTTAAAAAAAAAAAAAAAAAAACAGCAACAAAAAACCGAAATGTCACACGAGACTAAACACAGACCCCTCACAATCCGTCTCTATTAATGACACAACTGCTCTGCTAATTGCATTTGTATTCAAGACAAAATTATCATTGATTTGTGCGCCTCTCAGCTCTGCAGCTCCATCCTCCGAGCCTTTCATTCATCCCAGACTGTAAACAAAACTGGAGTGTAGTTCAGGAAGAGAATCGGAGCTGCGGCAACCCTCAACCTCCCAAATCCTCTTCTGAGGGCTTAATGAGAGCAACAGACCAACTGGACAGAGGCGAAACATTTCCTGGTGTGGGATGCTGAAGGGAAAGCTTTACCCGAGCCTTTTCAAGCAGGAGGATCGGTACCAGCTGCCAGGGTTGTTTATGGTCAGCGGTGTGGGCATGGCTATTTGCAGTCACAATAGTCGGAGGAGATGTGGTTATAAATGTTTCAAGATGGGTGCAGTGCAGGAAAAAAAAAGAGCCTCTTAGAGCGGTGAAGCGGTCGCTCGTCCTCCTTTGATACTTTACCTTGTTTGTCAGACACAATGAGGCATCTGCAGGTAATTGCTTTTTTCAATTGTCTCTAACAAGATAAGGGTTGGAGGCGAGCAAGGCCAAAACTCGCGTCAATCCCAGGAAGCTGCGTATCTGGAGAAGAGGAGCCAGTCTGTCATTAGTGTAAATCAGCTGGTGTCACGTCGAAGCGAGGGTGGGAGCGGGCGCAATGTCTCCGGGCCACTCTAATATATCGTCCTGTTTAGCACAAACAAGCGGCGTGTGACTCCAGGTGTCAGAAGAAATCAGAAAGCTGCGGCGCAAACCTAAAGGCGACAGATTACGGGCCTAACATATAGCAGGCGTGATGCTCCGAGCAGGTGCACACATAATTGCCATGACGTTAAACATCACACATTACAACAGTATTTACTTTAAAACACGGCGTAGGTGCCACGCTGCTGAAGTGATGTGTTTTTAAAACCTTAAAAACACACCAACGTGTCTGACTGTCGAAATTAGTGACATATCCCTGCATGGTGCTGAACACAGAGACTGAAGTTGATGTTGCGTCAACCCCACGTACACCGTTCTGCTGTCAGGAATAATCACCAGCAAGCGGCAATCCTGTATTAATCCACGGCTGAAAATAGTCCGTAACAAATGTTTTACTCACGTCTGAGTAATGTGTAAAAACAAAATACAGCGCCCAGGTGTTTTAGGAAATCCATTAGCCCCTTTAAAAATTGAGACAATGTATTTGTGACCTATTTTTAAAGATGTATGCATTCAGCAGGAGCAAACAGGCCTGGAAATGAGAGCCGCAGACGTGCTGGATATTAAAAGATGGAGTAATACATTATTGGTTCAGACCTTTCCTTGGGATTGGCTGCAGGGAATATTATCATATAGAATATCGCCAACCTCATCCTTTAAAACCATTCAGCATTCAGCAAGCAAATAAATATATTTGCATGAAATGAGTCCAACAAGGCGACTGGACCAAAATCTCAATTTTACAATTGTCTAGTGTGTTTAATTCTCTCAAACAAAAGAATGCTTTCCTCTAATCCGTTCTTGTGACTGAAAAAAAACCAACTCTCGGGTGTGGTTGCTCATTCGTGTTGCAAAACATTTAGTCCCTGCAGGTGCAACCAGGATATTTAATTTACAGATTTATCTCCTCTCCTGTTCTGTTACCTGCCACGTTGTTTGTTATCCTGCCTTAGTGATAAAAATAGTCACAGAAGTAAAGCCGAGTTATTCAAAGAGAGTGTGAATAAACAGTGTGAGTCTGTTTCTTTAGAGGACCACAGAAAACAGATGGTCAAGCGCAGGACAGATGGACATATGTAAGGTGGACAGTGAGGCCTCTGTTATTTTTCTGAACACCGTCGTTGCTGCCGTTCGTCTTTGCAAATCGGTAAAGACATATTGTTTTCATTACCCGACACTCATTTCATAGAGTCAACCTGCTTTCTCATCAGTCTGTGTGAGATTACAATCCTCTTGTGTTTCTAGTGAGCAGTCACAGATAATATTCAAATCCAAACAAAACAGCTGCAGCTGCTCCCTTTTTCGAGGGAAATCTCGTGCGCTGTATAGTTCTCGCAGGCTCTGATAGGAGGGGCTGTTCTCGCTACACGCTCCAGTGCTTCCCTGTGTTCCTGCATTGAGGCAGATTACCGGCACGATAATATGCCCTGCTGGACCTCCCTGCATCTCTCCTCACCTCTCCGTTCCTATGATCATCTGTAACATGCGCTCACCTCCTGCACTCTGCCGTGCACTTGTCCATTTTGCGCTCCGGAGCATTGTAGCAGCACCATTAAAAGGCTACCTATGACCTTTAATATTAAGGCAGCCTAAGTGGAAATCTAAAAACAGGAAATGGACTCTTCTTACCATTATGCTAAGGTGCATTAGGTCAGTGCTGTACACCAGAAGCACAGAAAATACTATATAATGAAAGAAAGTAAGCTCATTTACAGTCACCTTTGGAATCCCACCTGACGTGCTGGTATGATTAAAATAATTCAGAGCCACGGTCACCCTTGGTTGGGCTTTTGAAACATTATTGCTCTTCTTCTCACAGTTTCTATCCATCCGTGCCTTACCATTTTTCCTGACAATCAAAAATAATGTATTCACAAAAGGAAAGCTCCCCAGAGAAGCTGAAATAAAAGCTCTTTTGAATGTGTTTTAAGCCGAAGACTCAACTCGTTTTAGTGTTTCGACTTCTAACATCTCTGAGCTCAAAGAGCTCCGATGCAGCAGCAATAATTGTGAGTGTGCAGCCATGCCGACCAATATTAGGAACCAAGGGAGGCCGAATATTATAAATAATGATAATGAGGGTGACTGTAAGGAGATTCATCAGCATAAAAACACAGTGTGTATATTTCTGAGAGCGATGTGTCTTGTTTTACAATCAACAACAAGCCTTCAGAGCACACTCTGCTCTGCCCCAGTTTCACTAAGCAAGACGAGTGGGTGTAAATGCTGAGGGTGTAATTAAAGGGTCCCCATGCTTGTCTTTGCCTTGGGCCTCCAAGTAAGTGAGTGGGCCCATTGGTGGGACGCAGGCAGATACTGTTACACTTCACATCAGGAGGTGTTTTAGTCTTGGATACATGGAGCTGTACCCATCATGAATCTTGGATTCAGTTCAAGAATTCATGCTGAATTCCCACTCACCTGCAGCACGCTGAATATGAGAGGCAACATTGCTTTCAAGCCTCACTCAAGGCAGAGAATAAACTTCATCTCTGAAAGACGCTCATTGTGATTTTAGAACACAGCGAACCAAATCTCATGGTCAACACTGAGAATCTTCAGTATGAAATATGAAATATGTTGAATAAGGAATAAAAATAGAATAATCTCAGGACTATTTAAAGCAACAATAGGTTACCTAAAGTTATTTAAAGTACCACAGCATGTCATTTCTGCTGCTGGAGGTCTCTCAATCAAAATAACAATTCTAAAAAAATATATAGATTGATGACATTGTGATGTAGTATGGGATGATGGGAGTTTGTGTATTTAGGTTTTATTCATATAAGCTTTAGTCACGTTTAATCACATTATGTAATCGCACTCTAACAAAATAGCTAATTATTTAAAAACTTGGGTGCTCTGGTAGAACATGTCATCTCTCCAATTGTTTACCATCGTTTGAGCTCTCTTCTTGTCCCATAATTATCTTGGCTTATTCTGTTCGCCTGTTCCTTTCAGCTCTATGGGGACATCTCTTGCGACGGAGCTTGAAGCAAAAATAATGCTCCATCACAAGTGAGCAATACAAGCAATGTTAACAGTATCGTGGTAGGTACGTTGGTTTCCGTGCGTCTGTCGTATTTCCACTGAAATTATTAAAAAGATCCACCTAAAGCACCTCAGCCCTGCCTCCTCAGATGCATCTCTGGCAGGTATCACCCCCCACAAACATTAAGTAACTCACTAACCTCTATAGAAATATAGATATAAAAAAAATAGGGGTAAAGGAACAGGCCAACTTAGCAGGAGATCATGTAAATGCTTTTTGCACAACAGAGCATTTATTCTGAATCCAAACATAAATATATTATCAGCAGTCATGTAACATTTTATGAAATGTGAAGTTGTTTGTGGCTTTGCAGCTACACTTCAATGTCCCTCAAGATCCCTGTGGTTAAAAATTAACAAAGCACCTGCTGTTCACAAGCCTGAAGCATGGCAAAGACAGCAGTTGCACCTGCCAGCACCAAAGTAACATCAATGACCTTGCCTTACAAAGGTCAAAGCAAACTTTACAATTAGGTTTTGTAGATATAACAAGAGTAAGGGTTCAGAAAATTGCTCATTTCTCATTCTGGTGGACTGCTTAGGTAAAAGTTTACTAAGCTTATTTCCTACAACAAAACCCTGTTATTCGTGCACAAACCCCAGTCATGAATAAAATATTGAAACACCTGGAATAATGTAAGTACAAGGCTCATCAAAATGTATGACATAGGCTGAGGTCACTTCAAATTTATAAATCCTTTCCAAAAAAAAGTATGTGTACGCTACTGTCTGGCTGTCATCAGCTGGTAACTTCTGATACATTTGCACAGCGCTCTGACTCTCCTAATCCAGGAAGAGATCAAATGGTTTATTTTGTCCTTTTTTAAGCTACAGTAAGAAGAAGATAACATGCTTTTACTACTGTCCCTAAAAGTAGGATCAAATATGCATCACTCTGAGAATTTGAGGGGAGTTGGGGACAATTTTGTCCTCTGCAGATATATAGGGGCTTAAATGTGAGAAACCAGATGTGCATGTGAGCAAAACTGTTTTCTTAGCTACCTGCTGAGCACCAAACACACAGTGTTAGCATCTAGCTGGGAAACACAGCTGTAATTTAAGAGCCTGATGTTTCCACCAGGAGTTAGAGAAGGTCAAAGGAGAGTTAAAATGACAATGAATATTGGACTTACACCTTGTTGTGCTCCCTCCAAGTGGCCAAACAATCAAGTTCTGTTGTGTTAAACGTTCAGAATTTTCTATTTGGTGTAGTTGGTGCAACAGCATTCAATAGTGGAATAGAATATATGAGAGATAATGACATACATTAATAATAATAATGATAATGATCTCTGGTCTCTCTAATAATAATCAAAGAGACCACACATATAAATGGATAAGCCCACAAACAGTATAATAATTACTGGGATCATAAACTTGTATCTAGCCTTTTGAGAACAATCAGGTTCAGGGATGCTGACTGATGCTAAGTTTGTTTTGGTCTGTGTCCACCACCATCTGCTCCCAGCTCTGGTGAAATTAAAGACTGGGAAATGATACATTATCACTTTTCTGGAGGTTGGGGAAAGAGCCAGCTGCTGGGACAGGAAGTAATGGAAGATGTGGGAAGGGTTTCCCCGGCCCTGACCTTCAGTCTCCATGACCCTGAGCTGAAAGCGGACTAATGAGGCCTGACACTCAGCCTGTGAGACAATCACCCGGCGGAGAGTTGGCTCTCGTGTATCTACTATATACGCTCATTTATTATTTTGTGTGTGGACAGACGAGTCTGAAATGGAGATTATGCGCTATTTAAAATTATGACAATTACTCAAGTGCTGCCCCCAGCCACCACTCCCTGAGGGGCCCCACCACTCAGGTCACCCGCACACAACCAGCATCCTGAGTTGGTAAATTCTCACAGGCCCACAACTAGCCACACTCGGAAAGGAGTTGCTTTATTTTCCGTAACTTTTATTGCATCCCCTGACATCAAACTATTTTAGACCCCACAGCAAGGCCTTGCGGTCAGCGCTCTCAAGCACCAGAGGAGCTGGAGCTTCAGATTGTCACTGCACAGATAGTGTAGTGAAATGCAGCAATCCCAAGGACGGCAGGAAGTAATAAATCAAAGCGAGGGGCTGATTGAAGGCGATTGCTGAGGAAAGAACAGCTGTGCAAGATAGCGGCCTCTTATGCGTAATGGAGATTGTCACAATCCCACTGTGGCATCAAAATAAAGCAAGAGGAAAAATCCAGGAGTAATGAAACATTAGCTGACGACACCCTAAGGAAATGGGCTAATGTCCCGCAGAGAGAACAACACAAACTAGTCCAAACAAGGGGAATGTTTATTTTCATGACCTCTGCCTCTCTACTGCATCTATTCACCATCTCTCCACCGCTCCTTGAGTATCCTTCTTTTCAACTGTTCTCTTTGCAAAAATTTTTTTTTTTTTTTTTGCCAGATTCAGTATTGTGCTGCACTGTTTTCATAAGTATCCTTTCAAGCTTCACCTTGTCATGAATATTTCTTAAAAGAAAATATTTCACATTTAACATTCAAAGAATGAGCTTTGTGTTCATCATCAAAAGAGAAACTCGCTCTTAATCCTAATATTTCAATCAAAAAGCTCATTCCATTCCAAGCTAATACACTATGCAAGTAATACTTTCATGCTGCATACACAGCTATTAATATAATTTAAACTCTGACCCAGACTGCACATTTTTCAGACTGTAGATAAGAGGATTCATCACCCTGCACTTGGCAAGTTCAGTGAGAGGAAATCCATCTACCACCGCCTCAGCTGAGGTAGTAAACCTTTAGGAGACAGATATCTGGTATTTGAGGGTCATGCAGGGAATTCCTATCCGAAAAGCGGCTCATTAACTGACTTCAGGGGAAAATAGGGAGGCATTTAAAGAAGGTATTTTCAGGTGTTGCTTGAGGAAGACTCTGGGTGACCAAGTATGATACAGTTTTACGGTTATCTCTTTTTGGAGGTTGGTTTGACAACACATCAGTCTCTCCGATTTCGAGGAGACGTGGGAAGCGAGTGGAGGAAGGAACTGTTGAAGGCTGCTTCATAGCAATCATTTATCATGCCTATTTTTCCAGGTGCTGCATGAACACAAAAGGATAAAATAAAAAATCAAAACAAAAAAAAAACTTTTCATCTCACCATAAAGTCACGCCTCATCTGTTTTCATTATACTAACTGGTGACCTTGATATGGTAATGTTCTGTTTGACTTCACTTTTTTAATCAAAATAGACTCATCCACATAATATTTGAATAATGCTGCTTTTGCTGAGTCATTTCTCTAAAAGGACGTTTTAAAGGTCAAACAGATTTTTTTAAAATGCACACACAAAGTTCCACTTTCTGTATCTCAACACACTTTAGCTCACCCGTTTCAAACATAACTAGACATGTTTTAAAATGGGGCGGCAACTTGGAAGAATACATAATGGCAAATATTAATGTAAAACATTAACCTCCGTGTTACTTAAAAGAGCAGACCCTTTTATTTGGCTCCACTCGTGAACATCTAACGTTAGGCCGGCAGGCTGGCAAAGCAAATTTCAGCAACAGTATAATCCTGCTAATTTAAAGATTGACTGGAGTCGGCACACCAGGCAGGTTTATTCAACAAATCCATGTTTTTGTGTGTTGTATTTTTAGTCCATGATCCCTGAGCCCATAGTGACAAGCCCACGTTGCACATTATATTTTAGTTTCACTGCTAGTTGTCATTTCACAGGAAGTGAAAACCAGCACTGTTAGCTCCTTCATCACCTGTAATCAGCTCCGTTAAAGATGCAGTGAGGAAAGTAACTTTGTCTGAAAGGTACTTTGAAACATTTCTTTTGGAAATAAATACATAAACCTGCTTGGTGCAAAGACCAGGTAAATATGAATATATGAAAGAGAAACTTACCACTGCAGCTCATGTGTCCTTAAGTAAATAGAAGGCTGCATTTTTCAGCCAGTGAAATAGGACAGGTCTTGTGGGCCTGTTTCCCGTCTAAAAATGTAGACTTCAGACGGCCTGGCCCCTAAATTGGGACACGGTGTGTGATTTGTGCATCTGTTGACATTTTCAGACTCTGCCGTATTTCACCTGCCCACTAGATGTCATCATCAAGTTTTTTTCTGCTCCTGGTGATCACCTGTCTGCACAGCTGCACCTCATTACTTTCTTAGCTATTTTGACATCGTGCCACAGTGGGAAAAGTGCAACAAAGGCTGAAGTGTGTTTAGCTTCTTCATTTTCAGAGCTCTGGTGTTTTCTGCTTAAAAATAACTTCAACATCATTAAAAAAAACCTGTGCTTTTAATTTTTAACAGGTCAAACTGCCTGCTATGAGAAAGGTGCTTCATAAACTGGAAAAGCATCTGTGTGTTGCTATGGCAGACCAGGTGTTACAAATAGCATTAATTATGTTCCAGTGTGCCATGACAGTGTGACAGAGCTGGCTCCTGCAGTTACCTGCCAATGAAACAGCTAAATGGAACTCAGCCATCGTTCATTTCAACCTGTGATTTTCTGACTGAAGATTTGTAGTGCAAATTGTAACATCCATCCATCCATTTTATCCTGTCTCACAGGGTCACAGGGTGCTGCAGCCTATCCCAGCTGTTATTGGACGAAAAGCGTGGCACACTCCTGGACTGGTCAATCAGAGGGAGCAGGAATGAGGGGATGATATGCAGCAAAAAGCCCTGGGTTGGGATCGAACATCCATATGTGTGCGCTCATCTAGTTACATTGAATCTGATGCTGTACTGATGTTTTTACTGTCCTATTTTATTCTCCTGTTTTTATCTTGTTTTTCTGACAGAGGCTGTCACCGCCTTTGAGTGAAATGGCACTTTAACCATCTATGTCATGTCTGAGGAGTTCAGGTCCTCACCTAAGCTGTTATTTATTCAATGTCCCGCCAGTGTCGCCAGTGAGTTTCAACTCACAAGGTTTTATTTGCCAGGACATAAAAACTTTATTGCCCAATAAAATGCCATTAACACTTCACAGAACAGTTTAACAGTTCAATCTGACATCAGTCCCATCTTTTAGGCAGAGTTTATGTGTCTGCGAGAGGCTGTCCAGCACAGGGAAACAAGCTGCTGAGATCCTAATGGGCCAAAGAGTGCGATTCTAGATAAACCATATTAGATTTACTGGTGCACTGCTAATGAGCAATAAAGGTTGAGCCTTATGTCAGAGGGCACAAGTGATGTGATGTCCCACATTCACTACTCAAATATTACACTCAGACACACACTTCCTCCATAATTGTGCTTACATTATTATTTGACATTGGAGAAACGATGCACATCTGTTTGCATGTGTGTCCCTGATCACACGGTTATGTGTGTTACGGATGTGTCACGTGTGCTTGCATAAGACCACCACCCTGCCCCCCCCCCCTTTTTCATGCTTGTGAAGAGATAGGAAGTAAGGGGGGAGAGTCATCATTTCTATGTGTAAAAGTTAGCAAGGATAAATCTTAAGCACGGTCCCGTGACTCACATGTGTAGGGGTCATGAACCATTCGTGTGCTTGCTATGCAAATACTTCTGAAACTTGTGGATCCGGCTCAGGTTATCGTCATGGGGGCTGGTGTTCTCGAATCACCTCCCAAGGGAACATAAACAGTCCTTCTCCATTAATTAAGACAAACTATCTATAAACAGAGCCTCAGGACTCAGCCATATATCATTATCACGAACCTATAGATAACACACACGTGCACAGAGAGAATATGGTTCAGGCAGATTGCAGTATGGAGGCAAGTTATCTCTACTCTCATCTCCTTTCTGAGTGCAATTTTCAGCATGTAAACTATAAGCTCTGATGAGTAAAACACTAAAAGATGAACGCCACATCTTTGAATGTGCCTTAAAGCTACAGACTGAATTAAAAAAGTTGGCACTGATAGGAAAAGGGCAAAAGTGACTTTAATGTCATATATCCAATCACATGAGGCAAAAATTGTCTTTAAGAATCATCCCTGCACAGATGAAGGTGACCTTGCTGTGTTGTTGCACGCTTAATGCGAGCGCTGGCGGCTAACTCTCTGCTGCTGCTGCTTCCAGGGAACCAGGCGCCGTGAAGGGGGAACAGGTGAGGGGAGGGGACAGCCTGCGTGCTCCAATTAGCAGGCAGATGGTGGAAAAGAGTCCATCCCAGAGAAGAGAGAGAATGGTGGAAAAGGAGGAGAGGCAGATATATATATATATATATATATATATAGAGAGAGAGAGAGAGAGAGAGATTTACTAACACACTCTGATGCACAGAAAGGTAAACAGAGAGGAGTAACGGAGGAGGAGAGAGTGTGTGCAGAGAAGATTAAGTGGTGAGTGGATTGATACCACAGTCAGGTGATGGATGGATGCAAGATTAGCACGGCTCTATGGATGAAACTCTCAATACGCCGGACTATCGCTTTCTTCTGGACTGAAATACCTCACTTTTGCATGGAGTGCAACATTTTGAATACACATGAATGGCTCCTACAGGATGAAACCTTGGTGTTTAGTGCTAATTATCAAATGTCAAGGGGTGAACATGTTGGCATGCTCATGTTAGCATTTAGTCCAAACCTCGCAGAGTTGCTTGGGTGACATGCCAGTGACTGATTTTAAGGTTCATTTAAGGTTCAGAAAGATTGCAGAAATGGATGGATGGATAGATAATATCTGACTTTATTCACAGTTTACAGTTATTCGAAGCATCATAACAGTGCCAAAGTGTATCATGCCTTCTTCTTTTGTCAAAATCTCACCAGTGGCGTCTGGGGTATCATGTGGAGTTTAAAATGTGACCTTTAGTAAATGTGCCCTCATTAGGCTGATCTGTTTTAATTTGAAAAGGAAGCTGAATGTGTGTATTTAGGTTTGTGTGATGGCGGTGGTGTGATGTTTGTCAAACATCAGTTGGGAAAGTCTGACCTTTGATTATAAAGCCCCCGCTGAGCCAGGGGTTGCTTTTTTTTTTTTTCATGTTCTTCATATCTTAAAAAAAAACAATAATTTCCCCATAAATGTTATTTACCCATGTTGTTGATGTCAACATGTCTGATTACTGTCATGACATTGAAAACTGTAACTCACACTTACTCTACAGCAAACATCAGGATCACCGAGGTCAGTGAGCTTCATCCTATGGAGACCACGAGTCAGTCCATCAAACACATCAGTGAACCAGCAGACTGACAGACAAATATTGCCATTCCTGGAGCCACATTGCTGATGAGGCTAAAAATTGTGGAAATCTAAAACATATAAAATTGTAGAAAGTTTCTGTTACGATGGGCTACAGAGCAGGTGGACCCAAATGCTGGGGACATGTACGTTTCAAGCTTTTAATAAAGAAAGTCTTTCAAATAAACAGGCTTGGTTTCTTTAGTCTTGACGTGGTTGCAGGCTCACTGAAAACATGAAACACAGTCACGAGGACTCAGGCAACGAGATTGGGGAAATGCAGACAATACACGAGGTGACGGGGAACAGGTGGAAACAATCACAGGAGGGCAGACAATCACACAGGCGGGAAACACACAATGTCAGGAAGTTAAGGGACCTGAAGAGAGAATGTTAGACTTTCAAAATAAAAGAAGCATGCCAGAAGAGGAAACAGAAACATGACAGACATGAAAACTTAACAGACATGACAGTTTTCTTTGAGGGGAATAAAATATGTATCCTGAGTTTATGAGAATATTAGTTCCTTAGTTACATCAGTTTACATTAACCAGGTCCATTTACAGCACACTGCACTTTTCAGTGAGTCTGTTTTCTTTTACATGTCATCCTGTTTTTTTCTTGGCTGAGGTGAATATTTGTGTCACACAAGCTTATTACAATAATGGGTTCCCGTGCCTATGAATTATGCAATACTCATGTGGCTTAGAGTACAATGCCTGACAATGACAGCTTCGTAGGAACTGGAAGGTTTTTATCCCTGGTGCCCAGATTCAATTCAAAACTACTGCTACAGCATGAGGAGCCCTCCCAGACTGAGTATGGTTTCCCTACAGATGCAGATGATGAAAAATATTGAAGGTGGTGGCAGCCAAGACGTCTCACAGTTTGACATAAATCCATCAAATAGCATTCCTCAATTAACAGTCAACCCACGGCTCTGTTGCGGTCTATTGTGATGCATAGAGAGAAAGAGAGAAGGCTGAAGTCAGTGCTGAAATTATTCAGGAGCAGCAGTTTCATCCATAAATGTCACTGCCTCTTGACTGTAAAAAATAAACAAGCACAGGAATAATTGTGAAATGCCTCTTCTGTCAACAAGTGGAAGTGTCTTGTGGCTTTCCTCCCGTAAGAACGCCAATGACTCTAATTTTACTGATTAGCACAACGATACCAGTGAGCGGATGGAGCCTAATTAATGGACTCAGTTGCTGTAGCATTTGGTTGGAGGCAAACCACAAATTCTGTTTGGCTTAAAAAAAATCTGTGATGGAGTAAAGCACCCAGACAGCTCACAATTAAGATTCAAAGCCCATAAACCAACTGCAGGACTACAGCATGAACGTGAACTGTGACTGACTAAATGCAAAAGAGGGCTGAGAAAAAGATTTAATCTTAACATTTCTACATTTTTAAAGTGGAAGTATCTCACTGTGACAAACTCATCCCAATACTGCAATCCCACTCTCAGCTGTAAAGACCATTTTCTTGTGTTTCAACTCATTGTTTTTGCCCAAAGTGTCACTGTTTTCATCAAAGCTCTGATGAATCCACCACATGCAACTAAAGTTAGCCAGTGAACATAGTGAAATATTTAGCATTTTCTCAGGAGTTTGCCAGAAACACAACTCCAATGTTGGTCTGCGTTTGAGGCTGAGGCAACTCTTTGCTTATGTGTTCCATATATCAACTTAATAAAGCGGTGATATTTACCATTTACAGCTGCCATAAAGTAGCCAACCTTTTTTTTTTTTTTTTTTTTTCAAAAAGTGCATGCACTGTGTGGTCTTAAAATAATGAATGACATTTCATACTTGGTGTATTTTCTCCTATCATATTCATTTTCTACATTGTCACTTTCATTATTTTATATTTTGGAAAATATACACTGCAGTAAACAGCGTACACAGCTCTGTGAACACAGCCTGTGAGAAATGATAACAAATGTGATGCGCTTTTTGATTTCATTAAAATATCCAAAGCTGGATTATTTGTGGTTGTGTTATTTTACAGAAACTTGATACAAGCTGTGTTATTAGTTTGGCCTCTAAGAACGAGCCCCTCTGTAAACGCACAAAGAGGCTGCACTAACTCAGAGTGAGACACATGAATTTCTCATAAACCTCCTCCACACAAACACACACACAACATCACTGTGCCGGGTCATCTGCATTCAGTTAGCAGAAAGCTTTCAGTGGCAACTGCTTGTATCAAAGGCTCCAAAGTTCAACAACAGCTGAACGTCTGCAGCACGTCTCTCTCTAAAGTATGTCTCTGCTGGAAGAGAGAGCTTTTAATCTAAATGACACAACCTGCTCTGTCTCTGTCGTGGTTAATGAAGTCTACGTGCAGTTGTGTCACAGTCAAAGGGAGTGTTAAAGTGAATGAAACATAAAACAACATGTTGGACTTCATCAGCGAGAACATCATTTAGCTCTCTGAATATGGTAAGTCTCGCCTTTGGCCTCTCCTGTTCTCATTGACGGGATGCTTAACGGGCCCTCAAACAGGAATTCTCATCAGACCTAAAACATCTCCAGATGTTCCTGTATATTAATGATTCGGTCCAATGCTATATATGGGCCCAAGTGTCACAGTATTCAAGCCTTTTGGCACTCAGTGATGTTGGCCAGACGGTCTGTTTTTCCTCAGCACTCCAACTAAGCCTCCACCTGCTCCCTGGTTCAAACTTCAGTCATTTCAAAATCTCCTTTTTCTTAACTTTGGGACAGTCTGAGTTATTTTCTCACCATTATGTCTAATGAAGATCTGTTGGTTTTACATTATGCGTAGGGTTGGTAACTATTCTTTTAGGGGTACAAACCGAATCATATGGTTACTGTGGGAGACTGTGAGACTGTGAGAGATTCATGTTGATATAATCGTTACCACATTTTGGTACCTGATAGCACATATGGATGAGAGAGTAAAGTATAGATTAAACAAAGAGGCACAGAGCGAGACCATGTGATGAAACTCTGTGTGTTCAAACCCAAAACACAGGTTCAGGGAAATTGGCAAGCTAAAAGCCAAGTGTTTGCAGTTTGCATCATCCAGTTAAAATTAACATACGTTTTTAAGGACTAGAAGATCCAGTTATTATTACAATAACAAAAACAAATTTCAACATGACAGATGGAATGAAAAAGTCGATTCATGACACACATGACGTCACCTCACACACTGAGTAATGTGCAAGAAACCAGTTTGTGGTAGTTGCCGGTGTAGCCTTTCATTAGCAGAATGAACTGAATGATTTTCTCTCCAGTCTGTAACCAGATAATGTTACTGTAAAAAAAAAGTACAGAAAAAAAAAAAACTTTTACATGAACTCCTGAAAGATAATATGTGTTGTTGGTATTGTCTTAAAAAGGGACAATAACAACACACACACACACACATGGTTATCAGAAAAAGAATCGTTAAATAAGATTATGTTGACATCTCCCATGTCAAAGTTACAGCGCTTCATCGTCATACAGCCGTGTGTTATATAGTGATAAATGAACCGTGGTGACCCATCTATCCATCCCAGCCTCTTCCCCCCCAAGGTTACCTGGCCCTGAAACGCGTCATGCTACCTGTGCCTTTGTTCCTGACAGGAACCATAATTCACACCGGGCATCCTTGTCATGGTATATGTAAGCAAAGATTTTTGGGGGGAATGTGAACAGACAGCAAATGATGTCAGCAGACTCCCTTGTAAACATTCCCTTATCAAGTGTTGATTCCCATACAAAGAGTTCAAAGTTTCTCCACAATAACCTCAATCCGTTTTCTCCATATTTACACGATTCCTGCACAATAGTTCGAGCAAGTCACAGCAGTCAGTGGGTCATTAAAAGTCAATGCAGTGTAACCCCTTGATGGTTGCATTTCAAAATTACTCCCTCCCAGCCAAAAACAAGATGACAAAACATGGACTGTTTATGCATGTCTGAGTGAAAGTACCTCTGGCATGTCACGCACACATAGATTATATCATTATATGACCACAGGTATTGCTCCAGAGAAGGGTTTTGGTGGTGAAATGTTACACAGGCTGTTTGGCTCTGATCTCATCTGCAAAATTTCCTGCCGAACGGAAAGATACCAAACAAGCTGCACAGACAAGAGCATCACCGAAGGATGACGCTACATGTTAAATCCATCACCACACAAAAAGCACATACTGAGACTTCATATTGTTTGTCAGGGTCATGTGTGCACAGAAACAAACACAAACACAGTAATCCATGTAAGCTACTGTGCCTAAACAAATACACCCGAGTCTTTCTGCGTCACAGCGAGACGTTTACATATCGGCTCTCGCTCTGATCGTCCATGTGACAGAAGTGGAAGTGAGCAGAGACACAAAGCAGCTGGCGGAGCAGAGAGGGGCCTGGATCAGGGAGCGGGCCTCCTCCTCACCCTGACAGCACTCCCGCGTGGACATGCTACACACACTGACACAAGCCGCCTCCAGGCTACCGTCCTGGCGTCTGGTTCATACAGCTCAGAGGGGACGGATGAGCATGTCTGTCGTGTATGTGTGGCATGTGAAAAAATATATATTACAGCCTCGTGGCTCCCTCTGAGTTTGAGGAGATGGCTGCATCGCCAAGGGCCAAGAGTACAACTGCCCCGAGGCTCCAGAGCTCCAGGCTTACTGCTCACCAACTGGCTTGTCCTAATTTAAAAGAAATTTTGTTTTTAAGATAAGATAAGATAAGATAAGATAAGATAAGATAAGATAAGATAAGATAAGATAAGATAAGATAAGATAAGATA